>OX381716.1:6611560-6775772 GCA_947462335.1 Harmothoe impar | reverse complement strand
CTAACCACATGCTGAACGAGGACTGTCATCGTACTCCCCTCATACCAGTCGACCGGTTTCCTTCTATGGTGCCCCAAAGTCATGTCACATCTCTCAATGATGCTGGCATGGGACTTGACGTCATAAAAGGTGATGGAAACTGCTTCTACAGAGCGATATCAAAGGAGTTGTTTGGCACACAGGAATACTACCACGTTATAAGGTTGCATGCCATTCACTTTCTGCAGCTCCATCTGGACGTCCATATGCCTGTTATCACTGATGACATGGCCATCCAACGTCTGCTGCGTAATCCTGATGTGTTGATAAGTCGACAGGATGCTGCTGACTATGTAGATAGGCATTACGAAGACAGGACATGGGCGTATAGCGCAAACTGCTATGCTGTGGCGGGCATGCTGGGTTGTGACATCCGAGTACTTAAACTCAATCCAAAAGGTGACTCGGTTTGGCACGTGGTCTCTCCGTTGGTGGCACTGGACGACAGGATTGTCCCCGCCCCGCCACAGCATTACACTCCTGTTATCTATAATGAACAGGTTGAAGGTCAGGGCACACATTTCACTCGTTGTTACAAAATGGCACCGCTGCCTGATGTAGAGTAGCACGTCTGGAACAGTCATTGTGTATATGTAGTCAGCCACTCAAAAATATTTCTAAACCAATTAAAAACTGCAGTCCTCACCTATGTCAAACGGTGTGTTTGTGCATCATCAATGCAGTCCTGGCCGAAAACACAGTTCAATTTGTGTGGCCAGTTTGTGCATCTGCAGTCCTGGTGTGGCATACGGCTAATGTCAACCAGATTGTGCATACAGTATAAACCATAACAAAAATCAAAGCATGGCTACAGACATCTTTCATGTAGGTGGGTAAAAAGTCAAATAAGTGTTACCGTTTATTTATTTATTTACTATTCATAATAAACGCTCATTTGAAATACGCACAAATGTTATTAAAGAAAAGAAATATTTCATTTGCTGATATCTTAGCTGTATTTATCTGTCAATTGTGTAAGAATGTTTTATCTTGATAGTCATTGTACTAATACTACTACTACAGCTACTAATAAGTTATCGGTAGCTGTAATTGTCTTACCATATTGTTAAAGTCTGCTTGTGTTGAATGGCAGATGAGTGACGTGTGTACGGCTGCAGACCTTGGACATGTGCGAGGGGTGGTGGTGGGCGACTCCCTGCTGAGGTGGGCCGAGCTCCCGGGCTTTGTATACATACCAGTGGCAACGAGCGCACAGTTAAGATGCAATCTGCAGAAAGTTCGTAAGGAGCTTGGAAACTGCCTCGTGGTATGTTGCGGGTCCAACGACCTGGCGGACGGATCAAGTTACCAGGATGTGGTATCACATTTAATCGAGTTCAAAAATGAGGTAACTATCTAGTCTTCACAGTATTATACGTTAAAGTACTATAATCTAATAATAATACTACTATCCTATAATATAATAATATAAGTCATAGGTAATGTATTGTACAAAGTAGTAGCGGCCTGATAATTTACGAAAAACTACATTTTTTATGAGAAAGGGTTAAAAAATATGGAATATTCAGCAGACACGGTTTGTTATCTTCCACATATCTCTGTTTGTGACCGTGAAATTTTGGTGAAGGGCAGGGGCAAGAGTAAGCGGGAAAATTTTCACTTTGAATATTTTGTGTCGTGGCTATGCGGACTACGACAATCGTGTACCAAATATCATAATTTACAAAAAACTTTATTGGGTGAGAAATGTTTGGGGGGGGGGGGGGGAAATGCAATCTTTACCATAATCAGTGTGTGAATAATATTATTGTCAATATTTTTAGGCCAGCAGGCTTTTCGATGAAGTTTTAATATGTACTGTGCCACGGCGCCGACAGCTCAAACCCTTCGTGCGGAAGACTCTGAACAAGTGAGTGCAATGTTTTTCAAGTCGGTCAAATATAAAACATGGAATACAGTTTACTTTAGGAATGCGTACATGTCTGTGTTGCCAGTAGTTTAATTTTTTTTTTTAAAGAAAAATGCAATTGGTCAAGAAATTAAATTATCTTTAAGAAAGTTGGTGTTCACTTTCAACACATCAACATTTCATTGCCTTGAAATTTGGTGTAGTAAATGAAACGCTAAGTTTTAATAAGTGACTCATCTTAACAATATCTGAATTTTCAGACGCATCCGTTCCCACTTCGAGGGCAGGGTGATTGACTTGGATCGTGCCCTGCCCGAGTTTCGGCTGTTCCGCAACGACCGCATCCATCCATTGCGGGCGGGTCTAGTCAGAATCGAGAAAGCAGTGAGTGATGTGGTTAAGGTAAGTCTTAAGCACTATAACATTGAATCATTTAAAGAACAAATGCCAAATTTTGCACCATAGTGAAAACTGTTATTTTCATTTTATAAAAATAATAAAAAATAAGCAGACATAATAATAAAAGTAGCATTGATCTATATGAATAGTATAAATTTCATTCTGCCATCTATTTCTGCCATGTATTATTAAGTCTACACATTTTCTGCCACCAGCCTCTTAGCATCGCTGACAAGCCGGAGGCAGCCAAAGAGGAGGCTGAGGTGCCCATGGAAGCCGACAATGGGGTGGCAGTAGGGGTAGACGATGGGTCGTTCGACCAGGTTCAAGAGGTAACTATAAATCTATGTTTTTAATGCTTCATACAGTAACACTGAATTAACTAAATGGTCAAACAGCACTACAAGGCACATGTTTCTTATCTCATCATAGTTGAAATGCTGCGTGCTCATTTTTCACCGGTAAAAAGGTCATCTATTTTTTCCTGTGCTGTTCTTTTCAGACAGTTGTTTGTATATTTGTTGCTATTTGTTATCAATTCAGATCAGTCAGACAGGTGGAGACGGAGCAGCACGGGTTGGTCAGATGCTAAGAGGGGGGGGACGGGGTATCATCAGGAGCCGACTCGGCCACAAATCAGTAAGTATCTCACATATAGAACTTCTTTGGTTTACTTTGTCTGTTATTTGTTAACGTGTATAACATGCATTACAGTTCTTTACTTCTGTATGCAGTTGCTCTTTGTCATACAGGGTCAGTTTACACGTACAGTGCTTTTGGACTTACTTTGGTTTTCTTTACAGAGGGGTGGCGTACATAAACGCCAGAACCACAAGAGGCGACATGCTCGTGGTGCTCGTGGTGCTCGTGGTGGTCGGGTCCCGCCAACTCGTGGTCATGCTGGATATGGTGACGCCAACCACAAGCGGGTCCTGGGAAGTCGTGGTGCAGGGCCAGTTCACTCCGTTGCGCATCCAGGGCCAGTTCACTCCGTTGCACGTCCAGTGGCAGTTCCAGTTCCTGCGCCGCTGCCGCGTTCAGCCAAACCAACAATTGTGATCGAAAATGTAAGTGCTTTTATTACAAACTTATTGAGTAAGCGCAAGTGGTGTATTTCTTTTTTTAAATTCATTTTGAAGTATTATGGTATGGAAGGGTGTTTAATGTGACAAATAGAATCGTCCATTCAATATTAATCATTTAATACATTAAATCATTTAATACATTCTCACTATGCACCGCTATGTGGTATATCCTGCCATTGTTTAATGTGAAACATCACAATGTTAAACTTACCTGTGGTTCACTTTCTCTTTATTGTAGGCCACGTTCTACTGGGGTACAGAGATGTGAATAAGTCACCATGAGCCATTGAGCTGCAATCAAAACCGTCATGTATATAATATATTATAAGTTATCTTCTCCACACCTATGTATATATATCACTACCATACATCTTATATTTTTTCATCTATTTATATATTGTATTTAATCTATGTATATATATCAGCTAATGTCAGCCAGAAAAATTATCAGAATAATGGAAATAAAATTAATTCTTAAATTATATTGAACTCAACGACTTTGTTGCCTTCTTTGCCACACATTGAATATAGATCAGAAAAAGGAAAATAAATAAAAATTGCGGACTTACCTTGATAAATTCCAAAAAAAATCCTAGGTTTAGAAAAATTTTAAAACAAAAAAGGTCAAAGGTAAAACACATGGCTCATTCGGGCTAACTCCCGGGGGGGGGGGGGGGCACTCTCACATTTATGTATACCATGTGTGTACATCACCCTTAATTTAGACCCCTTTTACCGGGACAAAATCCACAAGCAACACTACTGTTTTGGCGGCATAACTCCCAGAAATGTGCAAAA
The DNA here is from genome assembly GCA_947462335.1 of Harmothoe impar. Lineage (NCBI taxonomy): Eukaryota > Metazoa > Annelida > Polychaeta > Phyllodocida > Polynoidae > Harmothoe > Harmothoe impar. The sequence continues at coordinate 6,771,581 of OX381716.1, read as the reverse complement.
ATCAGGACCTTTTTCATGGGACATCACCCCAAATTTGCCAAAATCAACCCCTTATTTAACAGAAACTGTGGGACATTTTGGGTGGATATTCCAGGCCTAAAAACATATCCCTTTTCGCTCAAAATTGGCTGAAAAAGGACGCACAATGGCGGGTTGGCCGGTACCCGCCTGTGGGGCTAAAAAAGCACCCCTTTCCCGGTATTTTGTGTACGCATATAGTTACTATAGATGACATAGGGAGTCCCCCCCCCCCCCCGGGGGGCTCACTGGAAAATGATAGAAGTTTGAAAATGACAGCGTGGCTACCCGGTAGTGCTTTAACATAGGGAGTTTATGGGTGCCGACTGACAGTGGCTCAATGCTGTGGGCGGGGATATTGGAGCGCCAAATTGGTTCATCATATAGAGTAATAAACTGCACTTACGGTTAGTTGAACTAAGTAAGTCCTGTCTCTGTTGTTCAATCATGCTGTAACGGCAATCTTGCACTCATACTAATTCAAATATACTTAGTAAATAACTGTTCAACATGGATATAGCCTAATCGTGTTGTTTACTTGAAGCCGTTAGAAACCGGAAGTGACAGTCGCGCTGGTACCCGGGTTCAAATAACAGCGGGCCCAGCGTCCCAACTCAACTTTTCCCGCCTCCTTTTTTTCATGTTTTGGAGTAGTCGTCTAGCATGAATACTTAACCAAATGAACTAAAATAATGCAACAAAACAGTATGAATAACGTAGAAATCTAATAACGTGCTGGCCCACGCTAGTCGCTACCTAGAAGAAACACATGTATTGTATTTGACGGCTTTCTGTCTGCTATGGAAAAACGCTGTTATCCGGTCAGCTTTGTGACGTCATGAAAGGCATGTCAAGTCAGGATCCTACATCCAAAAAGCAACATGTCGGCACCACACAATTGCCAAGTTTTCCTCATGGGCAACCTTGCCGTGTATCGGCCCGTGGTGGAGCCGTGGCCCGGCTCGCCGGGAGGCATCTACCGAATACTTCACCGTTATCAAGAGATCACTACTGGGACGTAAGTATCATATAACAACTAGACAATCAGTATTTTATGGGCGCCGTCCACAAATTTGCGCTATGGCTATCTTATAAAAAGTCGGCCATTTTTAAATACCGGCACCCACCCAGTAATCCCTGCTATATTTCTAACAGTGTTAGAAAGGTGCCTGCAGAGGGGTAAAAAATAACCCTTACGTACGTTTCCAGTTTTTGAGGAACGCTTGAATTGTGGTATTCACCTTTTTTCTTTGGAAATGTGCATGTGTCACTATGCTTCAATGGGTCCTTCCATTATAAGGCCCCCAGACGGGGGGGGGGGGGGGGGTGGCTGTGTCAATTGTTGAATTCAAGAAATGCCAATGTCCCTTGTCGATTATAAGAAATAGGTCTTGTCCCTTGTCACTAGACCCATGTCGATTTGTCGATTTTACCTGTCTGGAGCCCTATTATATACCTTTAAGGGAGTGATCATTTTTTAACAACAAGGGGGGGGGCGGTGTTCTTCCGCGGGATTCCCCCCCCCCCCCCGGTAAAGGGGTTCAAATCGCCCCCCACCTAAAGGGGTGTAAAAAAACGGAAAGCCAACCCCATTTAGGGGGGGGGGTGCTGTTTGGAAAAAGAAAAATACGTCTCTTTATTCTTTTTCTTTTATTCAATTGTAATGCATGTACTAAATCACCTATTTTTCTCTCCACTTTCCACAGAGTTTTCTACTCGTACGAGGTCTTAATCACCCCCACGTGTCCCTGGGCCCCGCCTGGATGGCACCTGCCATCTACCCCTCCTAACGCACAGGCCTTTGGCCCCATGGGCCCTTTTGGGTTGCCAGCTTTTGTGTGGGGGCCAACCCCCCAACTACAAAATGGAAATTGAGGTAGGTTTTTTTGAATAGAATAATTCATTATGAACTCCACACTACTGCTTTATCCTGTAAGGGAGTGTTCATTTATTATTTACAGGGGGGGGGGGTGGTGGGTATGTGGGGGGGGGGGGGGGCGTAAACATTTCCCACCCCTTCTCAGGGGGGTGGGTAAACAATTCTTAATCCTCTTAAAGGGGGGGGGGGGCGTAAAAATTTAATTCCCTTTTTACCCAAGAAGCCTGCCCGTTACTATAGTTCAAATGGGGGGGGGGGGGGGTTCGGCTAGGGAGGCGCGAAACATTACACGTGCTCTAGAAGGGGGGGGGCGTAATTATTTTTTCCCCCTTCCGCATGAAATCTCACCACCCTCCCCCCCTGTAACTGTAATGTGGAATTCAATGCTGGACAGAAATACCAAATTTCTCTCCCCCCCACTCCCTGAGTTAGAAAATTAAGCAAATGAGCTAGGAATATTTTTAAACATTAATTGAGGGTCTATATTTACGTCTGTGTAAGTGGCAGTTTTTAGAATTTGGGCTAACTCCCTCAAAAAGTAAGATTACTTTTGGTCAAATTGCAGTCTAAGGCAGTACTTAGGAGTTCAATTCTGCACAGAGATACCACATTTCTCTACCCATATCCCCTGAGTCAAAAAATTAACCAAATGAGCTAGGAATACTTTTAAACCTAAATTTAGGGTCTATATTTACATGTGTGTAAGTGGCAGTTTTTAGAATTTGGGCTAACCTCCTAAGAAAAAAAGATTACTTTTGATCACATTGGACGCTCAGGCAAATACCAAATTTCTCTCCCCCCAGGCCCGAGTCAAAAATCAAGCAATTCTGTCTCATCTTTTTCAGCCACCAGCACTGGCCACAGCTTATCAAGCCCCTAAGAGCTAGACCTTTTTTTCTGCTCTTCTCCAAACCAGCCTATTTATCTCCGACTATCCTGCAAGCCTCAGCAGAAAGGCCCCCCAAGAATAATGATGCGCTCGCCATACGATAACCGGAAGTCTACACTCGTCGTCGGGTCCCAGGATGGGGCCTGTGTATTCTGTCTGCGTGTTCCTGCTGCGTGCGCACCCTCCCCGTCCACCACCGCGCAGGAGGGGCGTTTCCTGTAGCTTTTTGGCTGACCTTTTAAGACTTAGGGTGGGCCGGCGCAGCCCTGTCACCCGCCATCATGGTAGATCGGACTGCTCTGGAGTATTGAAATGTCTCCTAAAGATCACATGAAAGCTGATGATTATGATAACTCATAATGGCGTTGAGTGTTTTTGCTCCATGCACATTCCATAATTATTATATGAGGACGATAGAACATAAAATGTGGTCATAATGTCGTAGTGCTTTAGTAGAAATTGGGTCATGATAGCCTTTGTACGATAAATAGACATAGTACAGTTTTGCTCTATGGGGTCCTTAACCCTTGAAGGACAGCATGTCTCTAAAAGGTAATATTTGTCTCTATGATGCACCCACCCCCTGTAACACCGTATTAATCAGATACGGTATATCGTATAAAAGTACAATTAAACACTAAGTAGCGATTACAAACTTTGATACCATTGAGTAACAATTACAAACTGTGTCACTATTGATTAAGCCTGTGATTAGTTTGTGCTTTATGTTTAGCTGTTTTCTTAAAAATGTATATAGTGCTATCATGTAAGACTATATTACTGAGATACCGTATATCATATAAAATATCACTAATTAAAACCTATGTAAGCATTTTCCCTGACGTATACAACGCTGTTAATTACTGAGACACCGTATATCATATACAAGAACACTAATTAAGGTCAATGTAAGCATTTTCCCTGACGTTTACAATGCCGCTGCTGATAACTAACGTGACAAGTAACACTTATAACTATAACGCCCTTTGTCCAAATAGACATAGTACAGTTTTGCTCTATGGGGTCCTTAACCCTTGAAGGACAGCATGTCTCTAAAAGGTAATATTTGTCTCTATGATGCACCCACCCCCTGTAACTAATACATGAGTACTTGCTAAGAAAGCCTTGACCTTGGGTTAACGTCTATGTATTAGGGCGTAATATTGACCGATATCTTAAACAACATATGCCGAAATGATGTGGTAATTGCAGGCTACATATGAGAGAACCTGGGCATAGTATAGATTCAACTTGAGTGGACCATATATCTTGAAACGGACACTTGATTGAATTTGTGCTTATTCAAACATTCTTTTCTATATTCTTGTGAATAATGATAAGTTTAAGTCTCGTTCTTTCCAACCAATCACCACTACACGTCTGATAACACAGGAGGGATTAGAAATACCAGTGTCCAACTCATTGTGAGTCTACCCTACCTGGGCCACCTAGGCCATGCATGCAGGATAAAGTAAACCCTTGATATGATGTGGTAACTCTAGACTACATTAGAGAAGTTATACGCCATACCTAAGCCATGTAGACCATGCTTATATAAGGAACTCATAAAACCCTAAAGATGTAAGATTCAATAAGTTTATGTGTATACATTGTTACATATTTAAACCTGTCTGGCTAACAGAGGTCTATTACAAATACATGTTCATAACACTTGAGGCTTGAATAATGATCACTGGCTCCTTCACCTAAATGTCATATTATCATAATATCTTTACCTTATTGATGATATTTCATCTCCACGAGGGAGAGCTATATGATAGACAAGCTATTGAGACAGTCCCAATAATTAGAAATGTCAACTATAACCTATTACATGTTACTCAATATTTATGTATCTATTTTTTATTGCTAATACTAATTAAAATATAAACAATCACTGTATTATGGTACTTGGATATGTTTTACTTTCAACAAATAAAGGCTATGTTCTTATGATAATCTAAACTTTTAATTTGTCCTTGTGTCCTGGTGTGTGTTCTGGCCAGTACTATAGTCTATATACAAAGTGGGTGTAGTGTGCTCTGTATAGTATAGGGGGCGCCACATCAACAATACATATCAGCCAGTAGCATTGCCTATGTAAAATCTCAAGATATAATTTTGTTATGGGTTAACTCTTTTGTGGAGGGTGGTGGGTCTGCACTGGGGGACAATATGGGAGGAGGAGGGTGGTGTAGCAAGACGAGAGGTTTTTTTTCAGTGTGGAGACTATAAGGGGTATTCTCATGTGGATTTTTAATAAATACATAAAATAAAAAATTGCATATGTTAGATTGAGATAACTTAAACTTTTGGGAAAAATGGTTGGCCCTGAAAAGGGCCGTTAGTAGAGTGGGTGAGGTGGGAGAGCTCACGTCGAGTACTCCTCAAGCATCTGTATCACTTCAGCGGGTATCTCTTGCTCCATACAGACGTCGAGCTTGGTCCTCTCGACGGTCTCTCTGATGAGTTGATCCGTCAGCTCACGGATCAGCTCATCCACCACCTCCTCCTGCACCTTTGCCACCTCCTGCTCTCGCTGGTGATCTGCTGAAAACAGCTTCTCAACCATCTCATCTATGACTGCTCGCGGAACGGCAACGTATCCTATCCCCGCCATTTTTACAAGTTGTCTGACTCCCCAGTTGAGATCAGCTGACGTCACACAATTTTAAATTTCAATGACGTTGTGACGTCATCAGTGTAGGTTATTATCCGGGTTAGTATTAGTATAAGAGAACATTATTTTTCTTACATCTAGGTCTATCTGAGGGTTCGTAACTAGACCACACTGGACCTCATCCTACCAAAACCCTGCTTTACACACCTTTTATGTGGGTTCTGTCACATAGTCGCGTAGTGTGCCCTGTATAGTATAGGGGGCGCCACGTCAAGAATACATATCAGGCAGTAGCATTGCCTATGTAAAATCTCAAGATATAATTTTACAGGCTATTTCAGTCACACACAGGGCGTATTTGTATGGTACAGGGGGCGCCACCCCAACAACACCTATCAGCCAGTACTATTGCCTATTTAAAAACTCATAATATAATTTCATAGGCTGTGTGAGTTACACACGGCACTTATTTGTTTTGTCTCTGCTCAAGTACCCAGCCTGTTTTCTTTTATTGAAATTTGTGGCTGAAATCTGACCAGCAGAATTCAGCTTGCAAAAATTGTCTCCGCATCAAGTCGACTTGGCTCACCATCGGTGGACCAATATCGCCAAGAGTGCGAGGAACAGGCGCAGAATCAGCATGCTCCACCTACACAACATGCAATGTGAGGTGGAGCCCAACACACAACATGCAATGTGAGTTGGAGCTTGCCGAGTGTTGGTGGTGTCCGGTCCTATATCTTCTGGCAACATCCAGACATGGGGTGTTTTACATCAGGCACGCCCTAAAGCTAGGATTTACAGTGTATTTTTAGTTCCTGTTTCAACAACAGTCCAACAGAATAAAAGAGCAGTACATGGTGTCCTTTTTGATGAAATACATCAGGTCTTGTGAACTTTATTTCCTCAAATAACAGATGTTTTCTGACGTAGAAGCAACTTGCCAGTCATATTTCCCGCGTGGAGCTCAAAATATACCTGTCGCCACCATGTGGCAAAAATTGGTATCAACCCCAGTTTCCACACCAGGTGGCGCATCTGGTGCGTTTTGGTTTACTTTGTGTTTGCGTCTGCACGTCTTCTGCTAAAACAGCATCACAATACCTAACAATTCACATGTTGGCCGTACATTTAGTATCAAAATACATCATTTTCTCTACTGCACTGCTATGATAGACAAGAACACTTGGTTAGTGTCAGAGTTAACTGAAAATCAGTCATTCAGTTGACGCACTGCTTTTTACACCTCTCCTGTGGGTTTTTGTTATCAATAAGAAAGGCAAGCAGTGTCAGTTTAGGTACTTACTTGGTGGGCCTCACCGCCCACCGTCCTTCATCACATTTCTGGTGATTTCTTGTGGACTTACCAGGATGGCTTTGTCAAGCCATCCACCTATTGACGCTTCCCCATCAAGATAGTTGATGTCTTGCGGGACAGAGAGCTAATTTTTTTTAAGGCCTAGACTTTTGAGTTTAGGCCGACCAGAAAAATAAAAATAACTCTCCTATTACAATCCTTACTCAAGTCAATAAATTTGTTTATTCATTAGTTACAGGGGAGTGTGTGTTGGGGGGGGGGCAAAGATTATTCACCCTTCCCTGGGGGGGGGGGTTAAAATTGAATCCCCTCTCTAGCAAAAAGGTCTGCGCGTCAGTATGGTTCAACCCGGGACACAAGAGCTCAAAATATACAAGTCTCGCCACCATGTGGCAAATATTGGTATCAACACCAGTTTCCACACCAGGTGGCACTTCTGGTGTGTTTTGTTTACTTTGTGTTTGCGTGTACACGTCTTCTGCTAAAACAGCATCACAATACCTAACAATTCACATGTTGGCCCTACATTTAGTATCAAAATCCACCATTTTCTCTACTGCACTGCTACGATAGACAAGAACAGTTGGTTAGTGTCAGAGTTAACTGAAAATCAGTCATTTAGTTGACGCACTGCTTTTTACACCTCTCCTGTGGGTTTTTGTTATCAATAAGAAAGGCAAGCAGTGTCAGTTTGGTTACTTACCTGGTGCCTCACCGCCCACATACATAGCCGTCCTCGACTTTATAGTCTCTTGCATACCATGCATTGACTTACTACTTACCAGGATGGCTTTGTAAAGCCATCCAATTTCCATAGTTGCTTCCCCTTCAAGGTAATTGATACCTGAGAGGGCAGACAGCTAATTTTTTTTAAGGCCTAGACTATTGAGTTTAGGCCGACCAGAAAAATTAAAATCACTCTCCGATAACAATCCTTACTCAAGTCAATAAATTTGTTATGTTTTCAAGTCAACAAAACCCCTGTTCTTAATTATAGATCTTCAAGAAATAAATGCCCGCACCAATATCAAATCCAGGTATCATTAGGCAGTGTGTTTGGGGGGTGCTCAAATATCAGACCTGCAACAAATAAATGTTTCCAACCACAACCCTGCATAAATATTAAATCCAGTATCTTCTCAAACAAGTGAGGGCTAGCAAACAGATGTAATCTGTTTGCGCCCTCACTTGTATTATATTATAGGATAGTAGTATTATTATTAGATTATAGTACTTTAACGTATAATACTGTGAAGACTAGATAGTTACCTCATTTTTGAACTCGATTAAATGTGATACCACATCCTGGTAACTTGATCCGTCCGCCAGGTCGTTGGACCCGCAACATACCACGAGGCAGTTTCCAATCTCCTTACGAACTTTCTGCAGATTGCATCTTAACTGTGCGCTCGTTGCCACTGGTATGTACACAAAGCCCGGGAGCTCGGCCCACCTCAGCAGGGAGTCGCCCACCACCACCCCTCGCACATGTCCAAGGTCTGCAGCCGTACACACGTCACTCATCTGCCATTCAACACAAGCAGACTTTAAGAATATGGTAAGACAATTACAGCTACCGATAACTTATTAGTAGCTGTAGTAGTAGTATTAGTACAATGACTATCAAGATAAAACATTCTTACACAACTGACAGATAAATACGGCTAAGATATCAGCAAATGAAATATTTCTTTTCTTTAATAACATTTGTGCGTATTTCAAATGAGCGTTTATTATGAATAGTAAATAAATAAATAAACGGTAACACTTATTTGATTTTTTACCCACCTAGATGAAAGATGTCTGTAGCGATGCTTTGATTTTTGTTATGGTTTATACTGTATGCACAATCTGGTTGACATTAGCCGTATGGCACACCAGGACTGCAGATGCACAAACTGGCCACACAAATTGAACTGTGTTTTCGGCCAGGACTGCATTGATGATGCACAAACACACCGTTTGACATAGGTGAGGACTGCAGTTTTTAATTGGTTTAAAAATATTTTTGAGTGGCTGACTACATATACACAATGACTGTTCCAGACGTGCTACTCTACATCAGGCAGCGGTGCCATTTTGTAACAACGAGTGAAATGTGTGCCCTGACCTTCAACCTGTTCATTATAGATAACAGGAGTGTAATGCTGTGGCGGGGCGGGGACAATCCTGTCGTCCAGTGCCACCAACGGAGAGACCACGTGCCAAACCGAGTCACCTTTTGGATTGAGTTTAAGTACTCGGATGTCACAACCCAGCATGCCCGCCACAGCATAGCAGTTTGCGCTATACGCCCATGTCCTGTCTTCGTAATGCCTATCTACATAGTCAGCAGCATCCTGTCGACTTATCAACACATCAGGATTACGCAGAAGACGTTGGATGGCCATGTCATCAGTAATAACAGGCATATGGACGTCCAGATGGAGCTGCAGAAAGTGAATGGCATGCAACCTTATAACGTGGTAGTATTCCTGTGTGCCAAACAACTCCTTTGATATCGCTCTGTAGAAGCAGTTTCCATCACCTTTTATGACGTCAAGTCCCATGCCAGCATCATTGAGAGATGTGACATGACTTTGGGGCACCATAGAAGGAAACCGGTCGACTGGTATGAGGGGAGTACGATGACAGTCCTCGTTCAGCATGTGGTTAGCCAGAGACTTCTTCCACATGAACACTTCTGGGGGGTCAGAAAGGGGACCGGCCCTGGCTTGGTAACGCACTATGCCTCCTTGTCGCACCTTGGGAATAGTTCGACAAACACCCTTGGAAACAGGCGGAGAGTGGCAGGATTCCCCAGCTTGACCAGATCCAGGTATTGGCTGCTCTGCGGCATTATCATGACCAGCCTCGTCGGCAACCTTAGTAGCAGGAGGATCCGACGCCCTCTTTCGCTTATTTGGCTTGCTTGGACTTGAACTTGGAGCTGGCCTTTTCGACGTCTTTGATTTCTTGCTCGGACTTGAACTTGGAGCTGGCCTTTTCGACGTTTTGGATTTATTCCTAGGATTTGAAACTGGAATTCCATTGGCCCTCTTGACAGAGTCATTGATAAACTTTTTGAATTTCTTACTTCGGGCCTGCCTTTTCAGCTCTTTTTCTGGGTCATACGGTGTACTTTTTATGAGATTCACCAGAGCCCTCATCTCTTTACTCTTGATGTCTTTGGCGTCAGGAGAAAGGACATTAGTAGACTCCATATATTGCAGCACTAAGGCATGTCTCGGGCTGAGACGTACTGCCACTGGTTCGAAGGCAAACAGAGTGAGATCAGAACACCGTCGCACTCTGCTCAGTGCGGTGTACGCCTGACCACTGGCAAAGAATTTACCGTCCATTTTAACATACGCCCGATCCAGTGTCATACCTTGGACCTTGTGAGTTGTAAGACACCATCCCAGTGTAATAGGCAGCTGGTTCCTCATTAGCGAGCCAGTTGCATGCTCGTATGCGACATCTTGTTCAACACGTCCCAACAACAACTCCGTACCGTCGACCAGATGACGTATGATAATACAGTTCTGGCTGACGATTCGCACAACCTCAGCCCTAGTGCCATTGACCCATCCGGCCTCTATTTCCATGTTTCTCAGGAGAATGACCCGAGCTCCAACCTTGAGACGTATCTCTCGCGGGAAAGAACTTTTCTGGAAAATGTCAATGTTTTTTGACTCCTCAGCCATGGCAGGATTGCCTTGCTTGTTGAGGTCGATGGCCGTAAAAACTGTTTCCTCTCCCTCCATGTTCTCAAGTATGGCGTTGTTTATTGAATCCCTGTCGACACGATGAGACACGATGACCGCATCGTTTACGCCATATTCTGCTGCATGTTTCGGGTAGGAAGAAGGAGGGACTACACGTTTTCGCAGTGTGGCCAAAGATGTTTGATTGAGGTTACCACGCCTGACGTCCTGTAACATGGCCAGGAACTCTGGGTCGTCTTGACGCATGACCTCATTCAGTATAATAGATTTGAAGAAACCGTTCCACGTCCAAATGCCATAAATATCCAAATCAATGGCTGGCAGCTGAGCCGGATCCCCCAACAATACCACATGTCTGTGACCGAATGGTGTATGGTTATACTTCCCACAGGACATGCCCTTCATGACGTGATCTATTTCCATCATGACTTTCGCCTCCAACAGCGAGAACTCGTCAATGATAAAGACATCAGTTTCCCTCATCATTTTGGCAATAACTCTGCCCTTGTACAGAAAGGATTGGGCTTTTATATCCATTTTAAAAGCACTGTGAACAGTACAGCCTCCTATCAGATGAGCTGCTATGCCTGTACTGGCCATAACCTTGACAGTGAGATGGTGTTGTTGTCGGCAGCATGCAATAAATGTTTTCAGCAAGAAGGACTTCCCAGTGCCGGCAGCACCAACTACGTTGACGATTAACTGTCTTTCTGCAGCTATTTCACCATTCATGTAGTCCAGAGCTCGCCTTTGGTCGGCATTCAACTGAGCTTTCAAAGCATCTATGTCCTCCATAGGTGGCGCTCTCACTCCCATGTCTCCCATATCAAATTCATCCTCGTCGTCCACCTCAACCTGCTTACGTCTTTCGACCACTGGAGGACGGTTTTCCTCAATTTCCCCAAGCAACGCGTCAGTCTCCTCAGTGGTCATCCACTCCTTGTCCACCATATGCTGAGCTATGGTCTTAATGAATCGAATATCAAATCCACGGACGGCAGCCTCACGCAACATAGTCTCAGCGTCTGACTGCTTGTCAATGAGGTCACGGATGGCACACTCCTCCTGATAAGTCTTTGACACATTATCGGGTGAAATGATGCTGCCGATTGTGTCTGTAGTCCAAGGGAACCTTTGGACGAGAATTTGCTCATAATACGCCTCCTGAGATTCACCATAAGGCAGACAGAACCGCCAGCGCGGGACGGCTTCTTTGCCTTGCTTGCGTCTCTTGAGTAAACGTCCCTTGGCATCTTTCAGTGGAGGAGCGTCATCTTCAAACTCTGGATGATACTCTTCCTGTTCCTCATGTAGATCGGACGTTACACTCGCTACTAATCTGTAACACTTGACATATTCGGCATACAGCATGTCCTTCAACTGGGAAGGACGATCCAGATACTTCATCAATCCATTGTCGTAGTAGATGTCGGTTGAGTCGGGATCTCCTTTAAGGTGAATATTTCTCTTCATGCACCGCATGCTCGGATTGATGGAGGTCGGACAGAAGACAACCTCACGGGTGCAGCGACACATGTTGTACCCCAGAAGTATGCAGTCAGCTTCCAATCTGCCGATGAGACGTGTGCGCAGGAACCTCTCCACCTCGCTTGTCTCCTCGGGCAAGAGCATGTCAAAGGACGGCTCGGCTTTACTGATGTACTTGGCTAAGTACATCTCCCAACCAGAATGGGTCACTCGCTGAATGTTCATATGTGCCTGCCAAGTCAAAAGAATAGACAGGTTGTACGACGATACCCTGACGTCTTCCTCATGACGTCTCTTGTAGTTGTAGCGGATGCCACCCTCGGCAGTCCCATCCTCGTCTGTCAGTTCAAATGGGAATCCGTACTTACACTTTCTGATGATTTTGCCTGCCACTCGAGGGAAACATCTGGCTGGACGACACTCGTGGATTTGGAACTGGCCCACCACATTCCGCATTTCCTTTACAGAGTCCTTGTGCTGTTCACGGCTCTCCGGCCGGGGAAATTCAGCTCTCACCGCATCCGCTGGAATAGTGCCGGGCTCACACCACACCACCATGTGAATATGAATAGCTCCGCGCCCTTGAAATTCTACTCTGTACCACGAATCACGGACCTTACCAATGGGGCCGTTTTCGTTCTGCAGCACATAAGACTTGAACTGTGCGAAACGTTTGAAGAATGCGACAGTTGTCTCCACCGAGAAGAGAACCGTCGACGACGTGTTTGAATCTGTACAGATTCGACCATCAGGTACTGTTGGATAGGCCCCATAGCCATGCTTCACCACCGTTTGCAGTTCGGGCCATCCGTCGTTCTGTGTGAGTGTGATGAAGAAGTCTGGCTGTCCCAATTCCGTACTGACGGCCACCAGCTCAAGCAGCCTCGCCTTCCAATATGACTTACTGCCGACCACAGTGTTTGGCAGTGTACTTCCAAACTGCGAGAACTTTCCTTCGGTGCTGGAATTACTCTCTCGTAGCTGACCCACATTGGGAACCTCGGTACCCGGCTCTGTAGTAATGACTCTGGTTTTCGCCACATAGAATAAGCGATCTTTAATCAAGCGGTCCACCCAAAAGAACGAATAGTTGATGTCGGATCTCCACCGGGAATCATAGCAGAGAACCCGGAGCTTGATGTACTGCATTGGTTTGAGATCGGAACGCTCAAACCAACTCCCATGACCATATGGAAATAGCCATGTCCATGCCTTTGCCTCCAAGTGCTTATCCCTGTATGAGATGCCCTTATTGAGGTCCACAGCAAATTCGCGTGAATGTTGGACACCGATGATGTCCTCATGTGGATTAAGACGTGGCAAACCCCTTTCAGGGTCCAGAGGGACAGCCCATGCTACTGATTCATCGTTGAGGTGTTCACATATAGGGTGGCCTCGAGCATCTGGACAGTCTGTCTCAGTGGGAAGTAGATCTATGTCGGCATGCCGGTACAGTGTCTCATAGTTTGATTTGAAATCTTTGAACAGAAAATTGTTTCGACCAAAGAATTTCACAGCTGCAACTATTCTCTCATCAGAGACATTCTGCGCCTCCTCGTCCGGACGTCTGACCATGTAACCGTACAGGCCTGCGTAGTTATGTGCAACTCTCGGCAAAACATTGACTTCTCCAACTTTGTGAACCCAAATACGTCGTGCCTTGTTGTTAGCCTTCTGGGTAGTAGAAAATATGTTGGCAAGAGAAGCATTGCCCTTCTCGTGATCGTTGCGCAGTGCACTGACAACCTCAGGCAACCGAAAGATGGCAGGATGAGATGGATCCGGATTGATGTTGGCAGTGCATGGGTAGTAATTCATAGGACGACGTCTACACTGATAACAGGCATAGAACTTATGTACCACCGTGTTTCCATCCAAATAGGTGAACTCGTAGGGAAGCTCAAACTCGTAGTCACTCATTGAATATGTTATACGCGCAGGGGGTTCATTCGGTCCTTTCTTGCGGTGGAACAAATGACCATAGTTTAAATTGCCATAAAGCAACATGCCACAATTAAAGCAAACTGCCTGAAACAGCCGATCTCGGCTACGCTCTACCTGCGTCTTGATTAGACGGTTATACACAATAGTACTAAGAATGCTTAAATTGAAACACGTGTCATTAGGCATGTCAGCCTGGCCGGCGTTATGTCCCGTCTCAGCCTCTTTTCCTTCACCTGGTAAATCAGACCATTTGGCTTTCTTTCTTTCCTTCTTAAGCTTACTGGCCTTACTGACTATTTTTGATTGGTGTACATTACACTCTGGCACAAGATTATTGAAATGTGCAGCAAGTAGATGTGACCTCATTCCATGGAAGCTATTGATGTTGGGCATGCAAATTTGCTCTTCTGTACGCTGCATAGCAAGCTTCAGCATTTCCACCAAATGAGGAGTCCACTTGACTCGCGCCTTCACTACCTTAACTATGGCCGTTCCATCAGCCACCGGAGCGTTGACGTCTTCCTGCTCATGGTCGTCTTCAACATCTTCGTCCTCATCAAAAACAACTGGACCTTTTGTCTTTCGCTTGTATTTGACCGGGGGATCGACCTCCTCTTCTGCAGAAACGTCTACACCAACCACATGTGAATTTTGTTGCAGAAAGGGCTCGTCCAAAACAAAGTCAACATCCATGTCACATGCTCTACGCTTAGCCTGTTCCTGAGATTGGTCCTCAGATTGGGAAGATTCATAATAACATACTGTAGGTTTTCCCCTTCTATTGCGCTTCTTGTCTTTGTTGAAATAATCCACGCCATCTGTACACCCGTCTCCACCTGGTCCTTTGGGCAACAGAGGAACGTCTGACTGCTCTTCTGACCCCGCATCTCCACCTGGACCATGAGACCGTCTCTTTTTGCGAACCACTCAGCGTCGCGTGGGAACTGTACCAATCCCCTGAGCTCTGCATTCTCCCTGAGCTTTTGGTAACGCTTTACGAGTGCCTGGGACGACTGCTTGGCGTCTGGGTAAATTTTCTTCCATTGAACCAATATCAATTTACCAAATTTTAGACTACATTCCTCCGTAAACCTAAACTCTGCTTCGATTTTCAACGCTGCCGCACCACACATTTCCAGGTTTTCAGTCATGGCCTCGGTCCACTTTGTGTAGACTGTCTTTTTCTTCTCTGGCGGCTCTTTCTTGACACATTCTGAATAGGCAGGTGGTCTGATATTAAAGTAAGCAGGGGTTTTCTCCTCTAACAGGTGGTAAATACGAATTAAGGAGAGGCCACTCACGGGACTATCAGGATACATTACGTTCCATTGATCTTCCATCATGGCTGATAACTCGGCTGGACTGAGCGCTAAATTTCTGCGTTCTACCACGTCCGCATAGACATTACGGAGGACTCCACACATATCGGCAGTCCACTTTTCACCATTTTCCTGAGAAGATTGCTCATGGAACACTCCAGACTCCATAGCAACTGTAGTACTGGTATTGTATGGCTAATTATGTTGCCTTGCACAACGCAGAGAAGGCTGCAAGAAAGAGGGAGCAGAGAAATTATTTTAATTTATATTGTCGCTGTTGTACACACCATACAACAGTTCACAACACTGTTGAGATAACCCTCTAGAAGATGGGGAAAATAATACTTCCCCCGTGGAAAGAAAGGTCATTTTGTGGAGTATAGTAGTCCGTGTGGAGACTTCCAACTGCTCTTCTAGGTTTTCCTCTACTTCACCCCATCCTTCGCTTTCAGGGTACATAGCTGAGTTGCCAATTTGAAATGCCTCCGCAGGTAATGAACCCCAATCACAGGCCTGCCAGACAGACTCATCCATGTCGACAATTTGGTTCAGATACTGCTCCAATTCTCTGTCCTCAAACTCCACTACCATATTCGGTGGCAGACTACCTGGAGATTCGGGAGTGGGGAACATGTCCACGCAATAGTCCGCCGACTGAATTGAACTCAGATCACCCTCTGAACACTCCCCCTCGGTCTGCCTTGTGTCATCATCGGTGAAGTAGCCATATTGAACAGAGATGTACTCTGACACAGCATACTGGGGGATGGACGTGTTAAATCCAAGGGTGAACATTTCAGCAACAATTTCTCGCGGTCGCAAAAGGCTGGAATCATAGTACACCTCCACCATGTATCCACAGCCCTCAGCCTGTACAGACTTGTCCGTGTGGCCGTAAGATATTATATTGTCTTCCTTGTTGTACTCAGCCAGTTGACAGACAACATCAATGCCAGGAGACAAACAAAAATATACCCCCAATTCAAATGCTGTAGACTTGACCTGAACGTGTCGAGGTAGGGCAATTTTTACAGGTGCAAAGATGGGCTGCTTGACCACTGCCAAAATTGTTTTGGTATGAAAGGGATTGGAAGCCACAAGCAGAGGAGACATTTCCAATCCGTTATCCACCACAGCATTTAATGCCAACAGTTTCAGTGTGGGGAAAAGAGGCATGACTTTTATCTGAAAAATGGAAGAGGGAAGAATAGACATATGTTCATTCTTCGTCCGCACTCTTTGAAAACCACAGGTCTTCGGATATGGATGTTTCGACACAGGTAACAGAGATATCGTTCAGGGGTATTATTCGTATGGTGCGTTTGACCACAGAACTATACTCTGCACACCTCAGCACTGTAGCTTGCTGAAGACGAAGGGTGACAGCTTCAGTCATGGGGAATAAGTGAAGGTCAGTGGACTTGAGAAAGTCATCTCCCGAAACAACACGCGACCGTATGTACACCTGAATGAACATTGTAACGTCGTCCTGGCACATGTTTGAAATTGTTTTAGAATGAAAATGATATTCACAATGCGGGAAAAGATAGGTCACATCCTCGTTCAGAGAGACAAAACACCCGACCCCATAGGCAAGAGGACTAATAGTAAGTGGACCATTGACATGAAGCTCTGTAGACGGTCGCTCAATCTCCACAACCTGCAATTCATCGGCGAAAACATCGGCGTACAGACGCTTAGTAAGCCAGTGATCCTGCTGACATACAGGAAGAGCTGCAGCAGCAAGGTCTCTCAATTTGGGAAACATGTCGTGACGGTGACTGTGGGTTTTGAGAAAAGAAGACAGTTGACCATGTTAGGTGTTACCCACCAGAACAGACGAACAACAATACAACGTACCTACCCAGTTGACTTAAAAGTTCCCCATCGCGACTGTGCTGCCTGTCTCCATGACATAAAATTCTCCGTTGTCTTGCATGGGCTCAAACATGTAAGCAGTCTCCCTTGACAGCGAGCTGAGATAACTCAGACCGCAGTTGTCCATTAGTGTCCACTTATGGAACAATGGACAGAAACGATCTTGAAATATTATGTGGATACAACCCAAACCTTTCTCCATGTCGGACAGGAGGCAAGTGCTGTCTTTGTGGATAGCTACTTGGTAAAACACTCCCTCCTTCTGCAGAGTATTTATAATGTTGTTGATAGCACAATACCAATAATGACACTCACTATTGTAACTCTGGAAAGGTTCCCCTTCTTTTTGTCCCTTTGAGATAAACTCCCATATCTCTTGCGCATATGTAATTTCAAGATGTGCTCTCACAGTAAACAGGTATAAATCGTCGCAGCTCATATTGACACCTGTAAAGGGAATTATTTTTATTAAAGAATGTCTTTACTTTTATACTTTTCGATGAATTGTATACAGCCATAGAATAAAATATATAATTATTATTATTTTTAGTATTTGTATTAACGCCATGTTTAATTGAATTTCTCTTGTTATTATAGATGGAACTACCACCCACAGAAGACTAAAATGACCTGCCGACCTTCAGATATGCAGTATACGACACAACCCCAACCATACTGGCCTGCGACGTCATCAAAAGCATGTCAAGTCATCAGTTTATTCAAGAAGGTCTTGCTCAGTATCCCATCAAGGAGATGTTGACCGAGCAGATGTGTGTATGCAATTCAGCCAGGTCAAAAGACCACGTACATCACTACCCACCTTGAAAGCCATTAATTAACACATCAAGGAGATGTTACATTAAGATGAAATTTTTGGCAGTGGGATATGAGTGTGTTGTGCATGATAGTGTTTTAGACCCACCTTGAAAGCCAGCTATAATCACATGAAATGATTGTGAAAACGAACACTTCTGTGTTTGGCAGTGGGTAATACATGTGGTGATATGTGATAAAAAGGCCCACCTGCAAGCCATAACTCACATTAAAGGTAAATAAACACACTTGCAAAGTGCTAAAGGAAATATACCTGTGAGTTACTGGCAGTGGCAGTGGCATGTGAAATATGTGACATGACATGGATTTACCGGAGAGTGGCAGGGACATTAACTGTGAGTACACCCAGTTTACCATGCACCTACTCACATAACCTTGGTTTAAGACCAACTCGGGATTTACTTTCTTACTAACATAAAACTAAGGAAGATATTTCAAACAACTCAGGAACACTACGCTTGATTCAATACACAACCCAACAACACTGCATTTAAATTGATACAGCACAGTTATCACTTTAGGGACTTGAATGAACTAAAGGACATGTCAACCAAGCAGACAACTGTTATTAGTTTAGTTGTTAGTTATTATTTCTGAAAGATGGATACAACCTTGATATTTTCAGAGTAACTGGACTGTTACACTTGTGACGATGGCAGACCAAAATATTGTTGAATAGAACCATGCATAGTTACATGACTTATATATTGAATTTCTACATATGCAAGGCTACTGGCTGACATGTGTACTTATAGTTTCAGCGTGCTAGAAATACGTCCCGTGTGTGACTGAAATACACTGTAAAATTATATTTTCAGTTCTTAAATAGGCAATAGTACTGGCTGATAGGTGTTGTTGGGGTGGCGCCCCCTGTACCATACAACTACGCCCTGTGTATGACTGAAATAGCCTGTAAAATTATATCTTGAGATTTTACATAGGCAATGCTACTGCCTGATATGTATTCTTGACGTGGCGCCCCCTATACTATACAGGGCACACTACGCCCACTTTTTTTTTTTTTACATATAGACTATGGCACTGGCCAGAATGAGATTGTTGCTTCACATGCCAGTTACACATACACATTTCTAGAAATGCATTTATGCATAAATTGATGTATAATGAGGGCAAAAGGGATGATACATAAATAGATGATGCCACCCCTGAACAGTTAAGTAGTGTACTAAGGTATGTGCAAGTTGCATGAATAGGTCTTCTGAAATATAAATACCCATTATATTGTAGCTAGCATTTTTGATGAGTTCTCTAGCGTCCCAGTTTTTATAATGGAAATTATGATACCGGTACTTATGTGTAGAGTGAGAAAATTTGAGTGGAGAATTTGTTAATTTAGGATTGACCTATAAACATATCATATAAAGGGTTAGGCCTATATCTCCAATATCACACCTGCACACAATCTAATATAGACCTTGAAATTTGTTACTTGCGGGGGGGGGGGGGTTGGGGAATTTTGAAATTTGAGCACAACTTAAACTATACAGTACCGGTATGAACTCACAGACCAATGTGACCAAAACTAAAGTGCCCATTTCGGGGAGTTAGGCCTATTTCTCAAATATGACACTTGTACACAATCTAATATAGACCTTGAAATTACAGAAAAAAATATTTCCAGGAAAATGGGTCAATTTTTTACTTCAGTGGGGGGGGTTGGGGAATTTTGAAATCTGAGCACAACTTAAACTACACAGTACCGGTATGGACTGACAGACCAATGTGACCAAAACTCAAGTGCCCATTTCGGGGAGTTAGGCCTATTTCTCAAATATGACACTTGTACACAATCTAATATAGACCTTGAAATTACAGAAAAAAATATTTCCAGGAAAATGGGTCAATTTTTTACTTCAGTGGGGGGGGGTTGGGGAATTTTGAAATCTGAGAATTTTGAAATTATAGAGATCATATCATAATAATAGTACCGCTAGAACATGCTTGCCATAAATTCTTTATAGATTATTTCAAGTAACAAATTAAACATAATAATACACTTGTTAACCCTTTAAGACAGCAGAGTGCTTTAACCCTTTAAGGATGGCATGTCACTGAAAGCTAACATTTGATGGAATGATGCACCAATGCAGCCCCAACCCCAGAGAGTGTTATGATGCAGACCCGGAGTGTCTCAACCATGTAGGGTTGGCATAGTGCTTGAATGCACGCCTCACGAGTTACTTGCTGCATTCATGCATAATGACGACAAAAGAGGATGATACATTGGGCCATGATGCTGTCATTCAAGGGTTGATGGAGTATGCCCTTTCTTTGCAGAGTGACATGAACTCGTGAGGACTGCATTTATGCATGATACCAATGCTATGGGATTGATACACTCTCAAAAGGTTCGTCATGATATGTGCATAAACACCACCGTCCAAAGATCATAAACTGTGGTCTGGTAAGACCTAGTCTTGACCTTGTGAGTCAGTGCATTTTGGCGACTTCATACTTGAATACATCTTACATGACACCAGAAAATGATATGCACATGAAAACATAAAACAAACAACTTGAGATGGTGTAAAAGCAAACACACTGCACTGAATTTACGGTAGTTTTTTTTAAAAGACTAATTTGCAAAAAGGTGGCTCCATTTTACAACGGAATATGAATTTATTCTTATTCATAAGTTAGCCATATTATACTTCTCAACTTTAAGCCCAGAAGAAGGATATACAGACTAAATGATTCAGAAAATGTGGACAATTTTTTTGAAAAGTGTTTGCTTTAAACCAACAACTCAATAACCCTAAAATAGGACAGGAACTGTGAGATGTGACGTGTTAGCATCTGACCCCCCCCCCCCACTCACACACACACAGTTACTCTCCTATTTCTTTGTATATTGAAGAAAACAACTTACGGTGATTGACGTGGAGTGTCTTGATCTTGATATACACTTGAAGTTGACACAGTGATTGACGTGGAGTGTCTTGATCTCAGAACTTGAACTGGAAATTGACTTGATGATGATGATGATGATGATGTTGAACTGTGAATTGACTTGGAGAATGCCGAGGCTGTATTCTGGGAACTGGGTGTCCAAGAAAAAAGAAAGAATGTGTGAATGAATGAATGAATGAACCACATATGTGTTTAATTAACATTATTTACCGAAGTTATTCACATTAAAATAACCGTAGGTAGCATAAATTTGTTGTCAATTGAATTTTACCGGAATTTCACAAAATTTACTTGAGATTTACATGACATTTCCACAGCAAAAATAATAACCAACAGTGCGCACGTCTTGACACTCACCTTGAAAGAACTCAGAATGCCTTCAAACTTGTCTGAAGCGCTCTCTTATAGTCCGATGTCAACAAACCCGAAGTGGCGGTGACGGTCTATAAATTGCTCGTTTCATCAACTCTCCATCAAAAATAACCATTGAAAAGCGAAAATAAGAGTTATTTTAGGATGTAATATGCATTGACACCTATATTTTGATGAAAAATAGTTTTATTTCTTCAAAAGTACACTTTGATGACCCTCAGGCGGTGAAACTTTGTCGCTACTTCTCTGACGTCACTGACACATCAACCAATGAGCGTGCGGCAGTGTCCTGTGATTGATGGGCGTCCACTGGATGGCGTGCCATATTTGGAAATGTGGGCGGGGCTTAATGATACCGCACGCCTTTGGTTGGTGTGCCATATTTGGAGATGGGGGCGGGGCTTAATGATACCGCACGACTCTTGATGTTTTCTTTCCTACTCAATGGCCGGTTTACGCCCAGTTTTACTATTACCATTGTATTTGGATGAACAACAAAGCAATGAATATGTTGGAGAAATAAAGCATAATGTAAATAGGAATTCAAATATTGAGACATGAATACAAATAAGATTATTTTAAACGTGTATGGCATACAGCACAAGATGGATTAGTTGAACGTTGTCAACTGAAGTCGACTGGGTCTTGCAAGCTGTGCTTGTTTATAAATGAAATACCTAATATTATCAATAATATTTAATGTTATGTGTTCTAATTTGAGTTTGCTATTTACTGTTAGAATAAAATATACCACATTCATGTTATTATAAGTTTATGTTAGTACTTTATGTGTACCTTATGGCCAACATTATATGAACATGACCACAACCATCAAAACTCCATGGAAATAATATCTAAATAACTTTAACAAAGACGATAATTTTTTTTTAATTTTTTTTGCATACATACATGTAACTTATGATGTATTTTATGCACTTCAAATGGTATTTTATTGAGGACACAACACAGTGCAACATATCAAAGTGTGCTCCGCAAGAAACACAACTTTAGGTTATGTCAGGTTCAGTAAAAAAAAAAATTTGGAGGAGAGGGGGGAGTACACAGACGTCCGCGCTCATAGACGCTAGGCCTATAAAAGCACACTCCACACAGACACAAGTGTCATTTGGTGACTTGCGTCAGTATGGACGATTTCCTGAAAAAAGTATTAGACGACGGTGTAGTAGGAGAGCTAGGATATTTACCACCATGGCTAGATACTAGCTATGAGTATGGGTGGCATGAGCCAGACATGGATAGAGAAATGGAGGAGCGGAGACAAGTGAGGTTGGAAAGGCAGGCAGCCATGATAAGAGAGAGGGAGGAGGTGAGGAAGTTCAAGGAAGAGAAGAGAAAGGACAGGGAAAAGATCAAGGAAGAAGAAAGGAAGGAGAAGGAAAGGAAGGAAAGAATTCTGCAGTTTGCAAAGAAAATAAAGAAGCATATGGATGATGAGTTAGAAAGGAGGGAGACTGCCTTGAAAGACTTTCAAAACAGAGGTAGAGCAGCATACTGTCCGGACTGTCCTGACTGTGTGTCCAAAAAAAAATCAATTGAAGAGTAACCCCCCCCCCCCCCAACAAAGGTCCTTTTAAGGACCCCCAATCTATACTAAAGGTTCAGATTCAATATCTCTATTCACCCCCAGTTTACCCCCCCCCCCCTACTTGCAAATAAGCTATATTGATGTATGTGTAAATAGGCCTAGTCCCCTAAAAAAAATATGTTGTGGTGACATTCCACAATATGAGACTAGCTGACGGAATGACTGAAAAATTCAATTCGTAGGCCTAGACCGGCTCCCTAGACCGAGAGACAACTTTTTCATGCCAGGGGTTGCCAAGCCAATAAAAACAACTGGATTTGACGTATGCTTTATAAAACTATATTCCCCATGACTTGGCAACAGTTGAATGTAGTGTTGTGGTCCAGTATATAAATTATAGTTAATTCCCTGGAAGGAAACGATCGGGTTTTGGCTTTTGAAAATTGCCGGGCTGAGATTGACAGCATTGTTTACGTTTTAGCGCAGACACCGGGTTCGCAGAATGATAGATAACAGACGTTTCTTTATTGTTTTTAGTCTAAAAAGCACACACCACTTGCAGAACAGAGGTAAATAGATATACTGGGTGTATTTATACATTGCCATTAGACTAAAATACATGGATAATATATTTAGAAAGTGAGACGCCGCCGACTTTCAGAACTGACAGCGACGGTAGTTGATGCGCATCCAGTCTGCGCAGGATTTGACCTACTTAAGGCGGCCAGCAGCGACCGCGGGGAGCATACGTTGCGTATGTCTTCCCCGACTGGCAAATTAATAATAGTTTTCGTCCACTTGAATCATTTTAACCTATTTTGAAACAATAATATAGAAAGAATACCACTTTCATTTTATTTTGGATACCTTATTGATGATAACAACACGTTGTTGACACAGAAGAACGCTAAGACATTTTGTAAACAATGATTCTCCCTCGGCCGCGTTGACCTTCACCTTGACAACATGACGATTTACGTTAATTTATGCAAGTCACCTTGACAACATGACGATTTACGTACAACACTGTCGTGAATATGGTGATAACTAATAAAAACATAATATTACAGCGTTTCACTGTTACATCCATCATTTCAGATGTCATTTGTAACAATAAAGCGGCAAAAATGAAAAAAAAAAAACTCGATTGTGACCCCTTTGGTTGTCGTCAAAAAATGGACAAATTTCAAGAATACGACGAGTCAAGTTTCGGCGACTAAACTTTGTCGAAAATCAATCAATCCTCTTCTATTTGGACATTTGAGTTGAATTTTATTGCGGATTATCAAAGAATAATATGTTTTCTTTACGTTGTCAGCTTTTAAGGCAGGAGAAACAATGATAAGTCGTGGAAAATGGACTTCAAGCGAGACGAGTCAGTGAACTCGCTGACTCGCCTGTAAAAAAGTCAACTTCGAGGAAGGTTATTATTGTAATCTGTTAAATAATGAATTTCGCTTGAAGTAAGGTGGGTCAAGGCCATTGAAGAATGGATAACTGTGCATCTTTCTGCACATGTGGCTGAAATAGATCAGAATAATGCCAGTTTTGGATGATTTAGGGTGGCCACATGAAAATAAGTGGAATTCTGAACACTTTGATTCAGCGAGATTGACCCACAGTGGTAGAAGTTTTACTAAAGGTTAGTCAGACTGATGTGCACTATAACATGGCATCAACAAGCACTACGGTCCCTCACTATCCTCAGTCTGACACTATAGGTAGATACTTCTGTGTAAGTAGATTACACACTGTAACCCTCGTCAAATGACAAGAGTCAGGGTGGACCTCAATTTGAGCAGACTTTAATACAGAAAATTTAACCTTGAGCTGACTCTTTAACCTCAACAGCACAGTGCACTTCTTTATGTACATTTCCCATAGAAGTCACATGCTAAGTGCCCCAAAGGGGATGTGAGGGTCCGCTCCCTCTGATCCGTTGCATGTTATTTAAAATCAGAGAAGATAACTATTCATAAAAGGGCAGGATATACATATAAATTTGTCACATCTGGTTCCTTGCTAATTCCTACAGTCAGTATATCTGTGGGACATAAATGCTTGTATATAAGGGCCATTCATGTGTGTGATAGATCAATGACACATTACTTGCAAGGTATTCCCAAAGTTTTTATGCTGAAATCTCTCATCAGTGTTAATCTACCAACAGATCAAAGTAAAACGATTCAGTTTACGTAACTATAAGTAGCTCTGAGATAAAGGATCACTGTAGGTTAAGATAAATCAATCATTAACGTGCTGAGTGTCTTCCCATTGCAGCCAGATTTTACTCAATATCACAGTTTATATTGTGCTATCAAGTAAAAGAGCAGGGTTCTCGGTTATTAAGTATCTTCAGTTTATCAACAGGTGATTGAGTTTGAGTTAAGAGAGAGCATGCTGTGATACCAAAAAAGATTAGTACAGCATGGACCATGACAACAGCATTTACCTAGCATCAACACACACTATGCTGCCCTTAAAACATGACTGCCAATGTCAATATCAGCAAGAGAATTCCCACGCACCAAGAGCCTAATTACCAACAATCCAAGAGGTGTGATAGTCAAAATTCATTTGAGATTTTAGTCACACATCCAATATGATTAATATTCAATCTTTACACAAGTAGAGGATTTTTGAATAACTGCTAACTATCATATTGAGATAAATTTTATAGTGGTTTGAATCTATTCCTGACAATCATTAACAGGTTCATGAAGTACCTGTTAAGGGAGTGATCATTTTTTAATAAGGGGGGGGTGGTGGGTTTCCGCGGGGAGCGCGCGAAATTTTTTACCCCCCCCTGGTCAAGGGGTCGAAATTTTTCACCCCCCCCCTTACGGGTCAAAAATCGGCGCGCGCGGGCCCTTTGAGGCATAGTAAGGCGCTGGCTTTTTGGCTCAAAACAGGTTAAATTTTTTGACCCCCCCAAGAAGGGTCCAAATTTTACCCCCCCCGGTCAAGGGGTCCAAATTTTTTTGCCCCCCCCCCCAAACCCACTACCCCCCCCCCCCTGTTGATAAAAAATGATCACTCCCTAAAAGGTCTGCGTCCGATTCCATCCTCTCCATGGTTCCCTTCTTTCGCTGTTACAAAACTTTTCTACTTTTTGCCTAACATACAAGATTGGAGTTTTTTTTTGTATATTGTGACTTTTAACCCTTAAAGGACCCAAAATGCTCCAATATTTTATTCTCTTAAAAAAATTCATGAATGTAGCATTACCAGGAAGGTCTCTCATGCTAAATAAATGCATGAGACTCACCAGGGCTGCACCCATAAATCATGACATGCATCACCTCTAAAGCACAATGCAGCCTTTAATGGAGTTGCTGACAAAGTGAAACATTGAGATGAGGAGATTAGTGTCTGGGAGACATCAGACACGGTCCTATGGGATAAAAAAAGGTGCAAATGTATTTTTGTGTTGCGAAGAAACTGGAGAGAACTAATTTTTTGCAAAAGGATGCAGGTGAAAGAAAAACTTAAAAAGCTCTTGCTCGCCATGAAGTACTATATTGTCACAACTATCCTCATCAACTTTTTGTAAAAGATGCTTTTAAATTCTCAAAAAGGGCATGATGCCCTCACTGTTACTAACAGTCGTTTTAAAAATATGCACGGAATAAGTCAATGCTTGGTGATTAAATGTCTTTAAAGCACCAACAGTTGTTGTGTAAAGAAACCCATGAAATACTAACGTCCTTTAGTAATTTCAATCCATGAATAGAATCCTATTTAGTGACTTAGTGATAAAAAGTTGTCATACTTCTAATAGCTTCATTGTGCTTCATCATGATTAGCTATCCCAATGTGATTTAATACACAGACAGACAAAGAATCTTAATAATGGGAATTTTAGGGACTGTAATACATGAGAATCAAGTGCTGTATTATAACTTACGTAATCCTAATGAAGATCAATTAGCAGCAGTTTTCTTTCCCACATTCTACCAGAGTCATCTGAATAGTACATATCTGATTACAGTTATGATACATTTTAAAATCCAACCTGGAGTTAGGCGGCCATCGAATGCCATCTATAGGATATGCCAACAACTTAGAAACCATGTCTAAGTAACTCGGGAGGGGGGCCTGAATTAGTTTGGGCCCCCTAGAATTTGCCCAGACCCTATAACATAAAATACAATGAGCAGCAGTTACCCCGTGCTCACCCGGTACAGATTAGCCGACATACTTCAATTAGGGAATCTCTAGAAAAGTAACTGAGTTGTATCAGGAAGTTTAGATGTTTGACTTGTTGGTTTCACCACATGATGGAATGTGATCTGAGTTAATATATTTGTACCTTTTCGAAAAAAATGAACTTGAAGGTTTAAAGAGCAATTGCTCATTATTGTGACCGTCTAAGGGAAAACCAGCCCTGTGCACCCCTTGCATAAGGCTGGTTTTCCCCTGAATGGTCACAATTGCTAATTTCTGTATTCAATATAATTGGCAAAAATCTGCCTTTTCCGACCATTTCGTAATGTTTAATAAACTCAAAGTTTCTCAGTTTTCATCAAAATGTGATTTCTTTTTCATGTAATAGGAATATTACAAATTGTAATTATTAGATGTGTATTGCCATTTAATCATCAGGAAGTTGCTAGTAATTATAGCTCATTCTGTATTAATGCAACAAATGGAAAGCTTTTCAGTTTTTATCCACGTCCTGTAGCCACTGTCACCTGTTGACACCTATCACCCATCTATGACCTGCTACTGTCAGTTATCACTGTCAGCTGTCAACTGCAACAGGTGACTTACGAAGACTGCATTACGTGTATACCGTAAAACCTTGCGTATAAGGCTAACTCTTAGCCGCAACCACAACTTCCGGCTGATCCTATAAGCCGCACTGGTGATCGGATTATGGTGCTTTTAGTACTGTACCATAGAAGTAAAAACTCCTGTATAAGCCGCACCCTGACTCTGGGGCTAACCTATAAGCCGCACCACTGATCTGACTCGCGTTATAGCCATGGCTTATACACAAGGTTTTACTTTAGTACCTTAGGTGGTCATAAGGCTGCATGGTTTATGAACACCATAACCAGTGAGCTATCAGGTATTCTATCATCCCCGGCCTTTACTTAATGACTTCTTTACAGGTGTAAGGGAAGTGGTTACCACCCCCTTCCGCGCACTGAACCGAGCCAGCAACGTACGGCGCGGTCAGATTGTCAGACGGGGAAGTAGCTCAGTTGGTAGAGCAGCAGGTTACGTGATCTAAGGGTCGTGGGTTCGAGTCCCGCTTTCTCTAGATGATTTTTCCGCGACCGTTACACTGGTGGAGAAAACGCGCACTCGCTGGTACGGTTGACTTAGACGGTTGGAGCATTCCAACTTGCTGGGGATTGGCCACCTGCTGGCGGTTGGTAGTTGGAGGAGCAGGTAGTGAAGAGTTGGTCCCCAGTACGGGAAGTTGGAGTTCAGCATGGAGTCCAGTCAACATATTGGCTGAATCGGTTCGGCACTGTGAGCTTCTATCATTGGCTGCTAGGGGGACATGATAGAAGCTGGGGGAGCTGTGTAAGGGAAGTGGTTACCACCCCCTTCCGCGCACTGAACCGAGCCAGCAACGTACAGCGCGGTCAAATTATCAGACGGGGAAGTAGCTCAGTTGGTAGAGCAGCAGGTTACGTGATCTGAGGGTCGTGGGTTCGAGTCCCGCTTTCTCCAGATGATTTTTCCGCGACCGTTACACAGGTATAGGACAGCCTCTGTGTCCCTCCCTCCCCTCTGTCCTTCACCTTCCCTACTCAATAGGCTACTTCCTGTCTGTCTGATGACTGCTTCCCACCTCACCACCTTGCTCCTAAATATGCACCCAGGCATCAGCCATTGTCAGAGTGTTACGGTTATATTGACATGATCTAGTATACCAGCACACAAGGTCCTCAGGAGGAGAGTGGCATCACTCCAGAAAAAGAAACAACAACTTTTTTTTAAAAGTTTTATTGGATCTAATGATCAATCAATTTCTCAATTGACCAAACCTGAGTTAGGCGCATTGCCTGTCTGCCGCCAGGACCCCTACTCTAAGTACATTAATTTATGACGGTCTTTATGTATAACAATTTACATGCTATGGAGAACTTCATAATAAAGTACACATGGTTTTACAGCGTATGCTTAGTAACGTAGTTACTATTATTATATAGTATGTATGCTTATATAAGATGTGATGAGATGAGATGAGATGGAGTCAGTGTGTCATATGACGTTATGCTACCATAAAGCAGTTCGGGTAGTCACGCATAATGGCCTTCTTAATTTCCTTAAGGGTCTCCATCTGCGTGTATGATGGCTTGAGGTCATTCCATCGTTCAATGGCCCTGTAAAGGGCGCTTTTAAGCACAATAGGCTTTTCCCTAAATGTCTTTGTGTAGGTATGTCTCTGTCGTCAACCATTCCCTCCTGTCTTGACAGTTGATAAGCATAACAAAGTAGATGAATATCTCTCCTATGGTCCAAATACATACAGGCACTCTTTACATGTAATTCATCAGTCTTATATAATGGATTTTCCTCCAATTTTAGTTTATATATAGTGCGTAGGCCCTTATTTTGTAACAATTATAATTCTCTATTCTCCCCTACCCTACCTCTATCCCATATGAAATCCCCATAATCAAACGATGGAACCACCATTGCTTTATATATTGCCAGTGCAGTGTCATTATCAACATGTGTCCTGACTTTACCAAGTTCGTTTACCTTATGCCTTAGATTAGATACAGCTTGTTTTCTATGGCTAACAAATGTCAAGCTTGGGTCCATCGTAATGCCGAGGTACTGAAAGGTATCACATCTTTCCAAGACAACATTATTCATGGTGAAAACAGGGTTATCATTATGTAAATTATTATAAACCATCCATTTAGTTTTTTTCTCATTTACTATTAAACTATTTTCCTTGCACCACTCAGATATCTTATCCAAACTAGCTTGTAGCTGGTTGGGATTAGTAGTGGAAATAACTGCGTCGTCAGCATTAAGGACAATATCAAAATTGTGAACTAGAGGTAAAGAATTAATGTAAATAGAGAACATAACAGGGCCTAGCACAGAACCCTGGGGTACACCATATACTATAGGATTCTCATTAGATAGAATATTATTAGCCACTGTACGTTGAGTCCTGTTAGAATGAGCAAGAGGAATGGCTGACACCGAGAAAGCTGAGGATGGCAAAGACATAAACATTACCTAAGGGCAAGTATCAACTCCGGTGGTAAGACCTCTTCACAACAGACTCTCAGAATACTATTGGTATAAACATTGCCATATGAATTAGCTGCATAACGAAAGCCAATACAGCGTACATAGCCTATCGACTCTACCAGACAGTGAAAGCGAGCAACCCTAGTAAATTTATACATCATAACCCCACAAGAGCCCCCAGAACCACAGGAATAAACACAGGTTGGACCAGGGCTCACACAGTTATTATGACACCAGGGAGGTATCAGCCACTGTTCTATCTCCTAGATCTCCTGCCCTGCCACTGTACAAACTGCCGAGACAATCTGAGTCACAGAGTAAGCAGTGTTGACAAAAACAATACTTCAAAGTATCATAACAATATTTCATTTCACATAGAATGCCCAAAAAAAACAAGGAAATTGAAAACACATTGTGTCAGATAACAAACAATACTGTAAGTGTTAGCACTGGGGCGTCATGAATACTTTGACCCTCTTATGCTGATTCAGTGTGAGAACCACTGAATATTGATGAGGAGTTTAAAGGTCGCAGATGGTGAATGCTCTGTATTCTGTCCTTGCTGTTGTCCATAGTTTCCATGTGTTGGATACAGGCCAGTCTCTCACAGTAATTAACCCTGTGAGTGGGAGCATGATAAATGAATGCAGCATCATCTTTGCTACTATAAACATTATTCCTCAACTAATTATCTGAAAGACCTAAATTTTAGGTCACAGTTATCATTCATATTACTGCAATGTATATGTCATGGCCATCTGTGAACTTTCCGATTCTTATTTCATCAGGTTGGATTTCTCACTTTTGCACAATTCAGTTGCCCAGTTTTTTACTTATTCATTGGTTTCTCTAGTGTATTAATGCAGAATGCTTTCTGTGTAGTTCCCAGCAAGCACACCAGAGTGGCGCCACCTCCTGACAGAACACCACTCAGCCAGCTATGGCGTGTTCATCGTCCCTTCAGTTGTTAGTACTAAGTTGTACTCTGACCATTTTGTAAAATCCCTGCTTACAGGGATCAGTACTACTTATATAAAATATCATATGTTTGGTGTATATACATTTCCTGGCCGACTGGTAAGAATTCCTGATCTTTTTTTTCATGAAAATACTGCTTTGACCCTGGTTTAACCGGGGAACACTGTATTATGCTGAGCTGGTAATAAACAGCCCTTGTATTGAACTGCCTTGTGACACAATAACAATGACACACTGAGCACAAAAGAACAAGGCCACTGGTGTGGGTCTGTTGAAACTTAGTGCAGACGGAAAGTCCATTTTCCCTCAGCTTAGGATTTTAATAGAGGCAAATTGAAATACTTAAGTTCCATTTTGTTCAATTTTCCTCAGTCA
Organism: Harmothoe impar; assembly: GCA_947462335.1. Taxonomy (NCBI): domain Eukaryota; kingdom Metazoa; phylum Annelida; class Polychaeta; order Phyllodocida; family Polynoidae; genus Harmothoe; species Harmothoe impar. The sequence goes on along the minus strand of OX381716.1, from coordinate 6,740,252 downwards.
ACCTGTAAAAGATGGAAACAATTGCAGGATGATCATTTTGTCAAACTCCTCCTGTAATTCCACTTTTATCAGATGGCTTCTTGTGTAAAATTGTCTAAATTACCTCTGGATGTGACTTTTTCTTAGACTTTGACAGGGTATAAGGGTGAGTAAGACCCTCATCTTCTTAGAAAACCGCGCCCCAGGTAACTAGCCGCCAGCAAAACCAAATGGCAATGTCACAAATTAAATGTGTTCTTTATCTTGAATGCTTGCCTCAAGTTCTTACTTTGTGTTGCAAGATGGGTTGGAGGTCAGGTAAGAATGGTTCGTGCTTTCCCCTCTGAAAGGAGTTCAAGTTGTGAGAGTCGGATTGGATGTAAGTATCGCAACAATTGAGGGATTAAAGGGGCATCTTATTTCTTTCTTTGAGGCCATATGCTGAGTGAAATACAGCCAGGGGGTCAACGGGTGGGTATGTACACATTTGTATGACATCACAGGGTCATGAAATAAAGTGTTATTTTATGGAGGGGAGTGAAATATGGTTAAATCAACGAGGTTGTCATATTCCAAAAAAGATGAAAAGGTTTACCAACTATTAAATGAAATAGAAAGTTCTAATTGGATGACATCACATGTACAGACAAAGTTGGTGGCCTTATTATTGTCCCCGTTCAGTGTACTCATGTAGAAGCAGTATAATGATGCTGCTTATCCTCCTGTTTAACATGTCCACCCACCTACACCGTCCCTACACCTGCCTAACCACCATCAATTATCTGTAGCTAATCTCCTGGAACATCTGCTCTAAGGCTGGTTTTGTCCTGGTGAGTTAACTTGGAGGAATAGAAAAGGGTCCTGAAGAAAGTAATGGGTGCAGATCTCGTTTGAGACTGCAACGTTTGGTCATTCTCAGCAAGAAGAATGTGGTTAAAAACATCAAGTTGAGACCAGCAAATTTTGACTTATGATAGTGAGTCCAACATTGCTCAAGTGTGAAGGGCCATCCATCAATTATGTACGCACATTTTTGGCCAGTGGGCCGAAAATTTGTCATTCGATAAAAGTCTACAAATATGTCACTTTCCTTTGACCCACGGAATCACGGCTGATTCCATCATTGATATACTTGCTATAGACGTATGGACATACTTCTCCACATTTCTGGTGCACCCATTAGCTGTACATGATTGCTTCTCTATGTGTGTTAATTTAGCCACACATGGTGAACACCCTGCCCGGATGAGTCTAATCTCAGGGCTACCTTCACACATATTACTGCCACCGTAATGAGTGCCTGATTGGAACATGAGATTCTGGTGGTGAGTCGGATGGAGCTACACTGGAGGTTATAGTGGTAGAACATAGTTCTGAAAGTGAGCGGATGAGGGAGTAATCTTTATCTCCATATATGGTTTGTAGTATTAGTTCAAAATGAACTAGAAGAAATAGAAAATTGAAAATTCGGAACAATGTGTTATATCTGAGGCATACCTGGCCATCTAAATTAGAGCAGTGGTAAGCTTTATGTGGCCTTTTTAAATGGGCCTATGTCTGTTCACATTGATACCAGTGTATCTAAGTTTGATGCATAAATAGAAAAAGGCCCATGGCTAGTAGATATTTTGGTACCGTTCCCCCCGAGGTGGGGCTGGGGCTGTATCCCAAAAAGCCGTAGGCTGAGTGTGATGCGCCCCAGCCCCACAGAGGGGGGGACGATACTAAAATATCATCTAGACATGGGCCTTTGCCTTTATTTCATGCCAGAATGATCTAAAAATGAATAATAACAATGATTATTACTATTTTTTATCAACCTCATTATGACGTCATTGCCCATGGGGAATCACCATACTGTATCCCATGGGGGGCATGAGATACAAGAATTCTAGTACTTAAGCATAGTAATAGCCATTCCTGGTATGAAATAAGTAATAATACTTTACATAACTCTATACATATATAAAGCATAATATGTAAAGTACAACTGAAAATTTGAATCTACTAGGAATGATGCAATTTATTTGATATTCCCAGATGAGTCAGCACCCACCTCCTTATATCCCTTTACAGACAGCATACCATGTTATTGCTCTATCACACTCGTTGTCATGATGGTGAGTGTGGCTTAGGGATGACATTGATATCCAATTTATTTAGATTTCGATTATCACTATTTTGGTCCCGATTTTTCAATTATATTGCTTTCTTTAGACATTACACACACAGTTTAAATCGTTTGGATAAAGGGTACATGTACTTCAATCTTTCCATTTCCTTCCCTATAACTCAGTCTATCAAGATGAACAATTGGCAGGACTTAGAGCACAATCGGAACTAGTTTTTACTCGATACTTCAGGCCTGCAATGATCATAATTTTCTTAAACTGATTAAAAAGCAAGTTCTAAATGGAATATTGCTACAATTCTTGCAGTTTTAGAATGCAGTTTTAGAAAGCCAAGTCAATGGTCAATGGCGATGCAAATGTGGTATCGATATGATGTTTTTGTCGATGCAATAACCGGAATTCTAGCAAAGTTGGTGTATCGATTATTGGGGTATGACATCCCTAGTGTGGCTACACTTTCAGTTACTGGATGAATATGGTACCAAAAGAGGCATGGATTACCCTAGTTGTGCACCCCTGCAGGCTTCCAGCAGAGAATGGGTAACCCCACATATATAGATTTGAAACCTCCATTTACATTAAAATACAATCAGATATGGTTACATGATGGCAAGTGTTCCACAGGTATGCTACCAGAACAGTATCATCTACAAAGTGCAGCATGTCCTATGTACATGAATATTATCCTTTTATCTCTAGTTTCATGTCATTGAATGTCCTAGTACATGACTCATTCCTACACCAAGCCATCCTTTACTCCTTAATTGCCACACGGTGCTTTTATATTTTATGATACATGAGTGATGCTTGGTACACTTGTGAAGGGTAGACCTGCTAGTTGAATAGAGCCTTGGCCTGCAGACTCACTAGGGATGTCTGTATGTATCATGACAATTGAAGGTACGACGCATCTATCCACTGAGCAGCATTTAAAGGGTTGTATCAGAACCTGCAGGTGCTGAGGGCATGTGGCTTTGGTGTAAGATGATATAGTGATATGGCAGTGGGTCCTCATGACCATCCGTCATCAACCACTGTAAGGGGTCGATGTGAGTGGACAGACACTGTGGGAGCTATGTAGCAGCAAAGGGAATGTAGTAAAACCTTATGTATAAGCCTAACTTACAAATTAGCTGCACCTAGACTTTGGACAATTCTCATAAGCCACACTGGTGATCTGATTACGGTGACTGTAGTACTGTACCATGGTAGCAAAAACTACCGTCCAAGCCGCACTTGCTGATCCAATAGGCCACACAAGCGATCTGACTTGCATGCTATCTGCAGCTACTACACACTGTTTTACTGTAACTCTTATTGTGTGTGAAGAGTAAACAAATGTTGATTCAAATTTCGGTATGATATTTTGTTCCACTAATTATATCTTTTTTACCTGAATACTGGTGTTGGTGACATCATTGATGATGGTAGAATGGAAAAATAATCCTGTGTGAGAACCAATTAAGAAGCATAGACTTTCTGCAAGAACTGATTACCAGAGAGAATTGAAGACAGCACATGGTTACTGGCTGATGCGGTGCATGGTACTCACTTCTACCAGGCATAAACCTCTGCATAATACACACTTCTCTATGGGATCACTTTGTTAAGGTACCCACTTCTTCCGTATTCTGATAGGTCAACAGGAAGACTCAATCAGCTGAACCAATTAACCCTTTAAGGCCGAATATGGCTGAAAGATGACATTTGTTGTCATGATTCACCAATGTAGAGGCTATATTGGTGCATCATACCCACCCTTCAGGAGTGTCTCAACCCTGTAGGGTCGGCATGATACTTGAATCTAGCACTGTTGAGTCACTGCTGTACTGCATGACCTAGGGCATCATGCACTATCACATGATGATGTCGTTAAAGGTTTAAACATGTGTGAAAACAGATAAAACATTAATTCAGTTAAAGTGAACCCAAAAGACAGGTCTGATCCCTGTGGTACCAATTAGTAGTCATTACTTGGCCCCCTGGTGGGTCTGACTATCCAATCACTGATTAGGGAATCTTTAATGGAAAGAAATCAGCATTGATTGGGAGATTAACTATTCTCGGCAGCTGGAGTCTGATCCGTTGAATCTTCTCAGACACTTTTCCGGATTACTTTAGGAAAGTTCTAACAAATAAAGTGTTACTTGCCTTCTATGTATTTTCTAAATCTGTGTCAGATTTAAATTAAATTGAGTACATAATCTGATTGGCAACATTTCATGATGAAATGTAGACTTTTGCAGACGACTATCAGTATTGACTAGCTGATACCTAAATCAAAATAATATGACAAAAATAAAGATATTAATTAGAGCTAAACAAAGAAACATATTGCTGGTCTGATATTTTTAATATGTCCACTGAAGCTAGTGAAAGAGTAATACATGGTGGTTTGTCAACGTAATGCCCCCTTACCACACTGTCTATTGCTTTCAGCATCAAATTTTATGCAGTATCAATCTTCAACTTGTGAGACGTTGACTTTATGTCAATATGAAAGTCTGAAATCGCAACTTCTCATTGGAAAATTATAATTACAGGCCTAAAGGTCCTCCAGTCAGCAAAGACATGAAAGTTGAAGCACTTAATTGATATCTGATTGTACTTGCCATATGTTTATATTTTTCTTTGAATGTAATGATAGTGCATGAACACGCATAAACAAATTACCTTGTCAGTTACAACTGGTCATGAGATAATCCAGTCCAACAATTGTTTTTTACAACTAGGGTAGAATTTTGTGTCCCAACATAATCTGATATGATCCAAATCACATCAGTCTCATGATGGCGAACATGTCAATGATCTAGGAGAGTGCAGACATTTTAGTTCCTTATTTATTAAAGTAAATGTATTCATAGCAACATCCTAGGGAACAGCTCAATCTGTGGGCCAAGCACATTAAATTGGCATTTCTATAAGAATTCTTGTGGTAAATTGACGCTTGTGGGAAATACAATCTACATACATTGTCAACAAAGACCTCCTCTTCATGCAGCAACATGAAACACAACCTGTCCTTATGAAGGCATTGGCCACAAGACATGAGTAGAACATCTGGGGTTTTCTGCACGATGTCACTCTCAGTATAATGTAACTTAGTCTTTAGGTTACAGTATAGTGCAGAATAATGAAATAAATCATGTGAACTTCCTAAATGTCTTCTTATTTCAAATTGTATAGGGATTATGAAATCATTTTAGTTATCCTTCAATACAAAATCACCAGTAACGGCTTAATAGAGGTAACAGCTATGTGTCAGTTGTATATCATGTTTCCATATCTCCATTCTCTGATTACCTGAGGTCCCCCAATAAGTGTATGGGAGCAGCCAGATGTATACCCCCGATGTCCTTGGGGCTGAATGTGAACGTATGTATTTTGCCCTATGTCTCTGGATGTTCCCACAAACCTATTGACCTTAGCTGCATATGTCTTATTTATCTCATGCAAGGCTTTTTAGTAGGATAAATCAGCCAATCAGCACCCTCCTATTCCATCACGTGACAGCCGGGCACCATGCTAGGTATGTAGACCATAGATTGTTCAGCAGAGGTAAGGAAAGGCTTCATCCAACCCCTGGGAGGAATATCCCACAGCAGCAGCACTTCAGATACTTCATGCTTATTGCTCATATATCTGATCATGTATGTAATATGCTATGGTGGCTGTCATGATGAAGCAAATGTGCAGCTAGCTGACTTTCCCGCCAGACTAATGACATTTACAGTACACCTATAAATGTATCCCAACATGGAGCTGGCCATATGAGTACTATCTACTAGATATTCTATAACTGGCCTAAAAGTTGTGAATTATATCCATACATACCTGATTATACAGCTTAAGGTAGAAAATAACAATGAATGTCTATAGTTCCTATTAAACATGCACTTTAACATGGCATCAATGAGGCCCATGCTTGCATGCTACTTTTGTAGCTTAATTTTTGCTTAATTTTAACGGTTTAAATATATATGGTTATCACTATATCAATTCATTGATGGCTAATGATCGTGGTACAGAGACTACCAGCAAGTATTTACATGAGCAACTACTTCCAGAAAATTGGGAACATCTGCCCTTGAGTTGTTTCTGTAAAAATTGTTTAATATGAAACAAAATGTTTAATATGAAACAAGGCTGCCAAATGGCCATAATTTTCTATTCAAAATTTTATCAAATTCACCACTCTCTCATAATGCCAATAACATCAGGCATGTGTCATAACACCGGACACACCTTTCAGGCCCTTCACATTAAATGTAACATAACTTGTCCATAAGGACCCATCAATTACTTATACTATAAAAATGTACGTTCGCTGAACACTCTAAGCTGGATTATTATGAAAACATGCCCTAGGCTAATGTAATAATTCAGGATAAATAAAAGAAATTTCAACTTCAACTTCAACTTCAAAACACAGATGGAGTAGAGTCTTAAAGCTTCCATAGTCCCCGGCTGATAGCTCCAAAGGAAAGGCTTAGTTTCTTTATTGTTTTCTTCTTTTCTTTGCATCCAGGTTTTAGCCATTACCACAATGCGGATTCTTTGGGCAGTTGAGCCAAAGAAAAGGGTGCTCAGAGATTGTGCGTCTTCAGTTCATCAAGAAGTAATGACTTAAATGAGAGCTTTCACAGCGATTAATCCTTCAAGTATGGCTTAATGCAGACATTCATCACTTTGTTGCAGCTGTGCAGCAGCGGCATAACGCATTGACCAGTTAGTTACAATTCCACCTAAAAGTCCCTTGCTCTTTGTGCAATGTATCATGCCAATAATGAAAATTGCATGAAATGACTCTACAGCACTTAACCTATACAGGATGGCATGTGGCTTAAAGGTGACATATTGCAACAATGTAGCTCTGGCAAGTTATGTGTCAATACTATATTTGTGCATCATGCCCATCATCCAAGAGTGTATAAACTGTGTAGGGCCAGCATGATGCATGACATCAGTGAGTATGATACACAAATGCACTACAACATCCCTGAAGGGTTAAATGGTTTCTGTGCAGGAGCCCTGGCAGCAGCAGGATTCCCACGCACCAAGAGTCTGCTTCTTGTCAATTGTTTCATGTTGTTATTTTAATGTCTCAGACAAACAATTTTGCTTGTTTAAGACTGTATCGAATTGGAACTAAGGTATGCTGTGAATGCTTTAAAACATCCTGAGTGTTGGTACCAAAACTCCTTATATATGCTTTGTCTTTTATCGTAACTTATATTATTTTAGGTCCATCTTCTTGCGTCCAATGTTTAATATAAGACAAGGCTGTTTAAAATCTCCCTGCTTCTGCCACACTACAACACTATTTGACACACTACAGCACTATGGGACACACTACAACACTGTGTGACACAAAACAGCACTATGGGACACACTACAACACTATTTGACACAAAACAGCACTGTGTGGCACACTACAGCACTGTGTGGCACTACAGCACTGTGTGACACACTACAGCACTGTGTGGCACACTATGTGACACACTACAGCACTGTGTGGCACACTACAGCACTGTGTGGCACACTACAGCACTATGTAGCACTGTGTGGCACACTACAGCACTGTGTGACACTACAGCACTGTGTGGCACTACAGCACTATGTGACACACTACAGCACTGTGTGGCACACTACAGCACTGTGTGGCAGACTACAGCACTGTGTGGCACACTACAGCACTATGTAGCACTGTGTGGCACACTACAGCACTGTGTGACACACTACAGCACTGTGTGGCACACTACAGCACTGTGTGACACACTACAGCACTGTGTGGCACACTACAGCACTGTGTGACACACTACAGCACTGTGTGGCACACTACAGCACTGTGTGGCACACTACAGCACTGTGTGATACACTACAGCACTGTGTGGCACACTACAGCACTGTGTGACACACTACAGCACTGTGTGACACACTACAGCACTGTGTGGCACACTACAGCACTGTGTGACACACTACAGCACTGTGTGGCACACTACAGCACTGTGTGACACACTACAGCACTGTGTGACACACTACAGCACTGTGTGGCACACTACAGCACTGTGTGACACACTACAGCACTGTGTGGCACACTACAGCACTGTGTGACACACTACAGCACTGTGTGGCACACTACAGCACTGTGTGGCACACTACAGCACTGTGTGATACACTACAGCACTGTGTGGCACACTACAGCACTGTGTGACACACTACAGCACTGTGTGGTACACTGTGTGGCACACTACAGCACTATGTGGTACACTACAGCACTGTGTGGCACACTACAGCACTGTGTGGCACACCACAGCACTGTGTGGCACACTACAGCACTGTGTGGCACACTACAGCACTGTGTGGCACACTACTGCACTACTTGGCACACTACAGTACTCTTTGGCACACTTTTGCACTATGTGGCACACTACAGCACTGTGTGGCACACTATGTGGCACACTACAGCACTATGTGACACACTACAGCACTGTGTGGCACACTACAGCACTATGTGACACACTACAGCACTATATGGCACACTCCAGCACTGTGTGACACTGTGTGGCACACTACTGCACTGTGTGACACACTACAGCATGGTGTGGCACACTATGTGGCACACTACAGCACTGTGTGGCAGCACTACTGCACTATGTGGCACACTACAGCACTATGTGACACACTACAGCACTGTGTGACACACTACAGCACTATGTGACACACTACAGCACTGTGTGACACACTACAGCACTGTGTGACACACTACAGCACTGTGTGCCATACTACAACACTATGTGCCATACTACAGCACTATATGGCACACTACACTGTAGCACTGTGTGGCACACTACAGCACTATGTGGCACACTACAGCACTATGTGGTACACTACAGCACTGTGTGGCACACTACAGCACTGTGTGGCACACTACAGCACTATGTGGCACGCTACAGCACTGTGTGGCACACTACAGCACTATGTGGCACACTACAGCACTATGTGACACACTACAGCACTGTGTGGCACTACAGCACTATGTGGCACGCTACAGCACTATGTGGCACGCTACAGCACTATGTGGCACACTACACTGTAGCACTGTGTGGCACACTACAGCACTATGTGGCACACTACAGCACTATGTGGTACACTACAGCACTGTGTGGCACACTACAGCACTATGTGGCACACTACAGCACTATGTGGCACGCTACAGCACTGTGTGGCACACTACAGCACTGTGTGGCACACTACAGCACTATGTGGCACGCTACAGCACTGTGTGGCACACTACAGCACTGTGTGGCACACTACAGCACTGTGTGACACACTATGTGGCACACTACAGCACTATGTGGCACACTACAGCACTATGTGGCACTACAGCACTGTGTGGTACACTGTGTGGCACACTACAGCACTGTGTGGCACACTACAGCACTGTGTGGCACACTGCAGCACCATGAGGCACACTTGACGGGTAAGCAGACAAATGTGAATATGTCTTTCAATGCAATGTGTTGCAAAAAATTATACTACAAGGATCCGCAAAAGAGGAAGATTCAAAAAATTCTTGCTTGACATGATGTACCAGGCATTGACCACCATCTTCATCAACTTTTTGTATGACTTGGTTTAAAGTTGATAAGAGGGCATGCTGCCATATTGGAGTAAGAATCTGGCAGAAGTCATAAGCCCCTTTGTTGTTAAGATATTCATGAAAGTCAATGCTATCAAACCCACCTACAAAAGCCCTTTTTTCTTTCAGAAAATCTTTTCTTTTTTTTTGGCATATTGGGCTTAGCTAAGTTGTTCATCCCTGGTGAGCCACGAGGGGCTCAGATATTGTCACGCAAAGGGGACTGTGCTTGGCTGAGCAGAAAGGAAGGGGCTGATTGGTCAAGGGTATGGGCAGTGACATGATCTATCAGGACAATATGTGGTCACACGCCACGGTACATGCAAGGCTGTTGGCAGGAAGTTCTGAAAAGTTGAAAAAGCAGGTCTATATTGAACTCCACATGTTGGTGTTTTGAGATCTATTTCAGAAAGGGGCATTATAGTGGAATTATTCCATTCTTTGTTTGCTTCTGCACTGAATGATAATGTTTTTTGACAAAAAAATGTTTTAATTTGTGAACAGAAAATTCACTAAACCATTTAAAAAAATTCGAAATCACACATTAATTATGACCCTATACATTCATATATTGCTTTCTTTTCTATCAAAAGGAGTTGGATTAGAATTGTCAGGTTTGCAAAACAGCCTCTACTTGAACATGTTAAACTGTTAAGACGCACATGTTTGCACCTTAGTCTGCTTCCCTTTTGAGCTGTAGTGGACAGTCTGGAACTACAAATCATTTAAGAGACCCGAGGACATGATGAGTTATAGGATTAGTTATTTTTGAGTTCAGTTATGAGAGACCATGGGGGATATAAATGGCACCATGATGAATAAGCAGCACTGCCAGTCCATGCTGCTTCACTTAAGTGCCTGATGTGCCCTCATATTAACATAGCTCTGTGAAGGTCTCTACCTGAGCTATTCCTCACTGTGACCATTTCTCAGTCTAGCATGTGTCTTAATTCCTGTCAGGCAAAAGTGCTGATGGATAGGCAACTAACTTTTCTCCAAAGTTCCTAAGGGAAGGGAATCATACCTTTGTGGCTGTACATATCTGCATTTCTGAATGCATCAATAACAATGCAATGATATATTTAATGTCCCCCTAAGAGGGGTCCTTTATTTCCTACAAGAGTATCAATAGGTCCCATACGTTACCCAGCTAACAAGAAAAAGCTATTTTAAGTCAAAATAATGTTTTAAAACTTTATATAACGTTATGCCATACTGAGGAGCCTTAGAGAAACGTTATATAACGTTATAAAATGTTGTATAATGTTTTTTGTTTTTTTTTTGAGTTGAAAATAATCTTTATTCTGGTATAAAGTAACTTACATATATACATATGTGTTTTTTGTTTGTAATACCAGTCCGACCAAGTTGATATACGGTCGTTTTCCAAATATGATCAGATAATAATCTACTTAGACATGAATTCATAGTGTTTGCGAGACCTCTTGTCTCTAATTGAGCCTGTTGTTAGTAGTGCAGATGATGTATGAATGGCTAATATGATATCCTTTTTGTTTTTCCTTTATTTATACAGATGCATACCTAAACCCTTACCCCTAAGTGGGTAGGGTATATATGACTTGGCGTTGGCTGGGCTGCTCTCTCGAGATAGAGTGGATAAGATTGTCTTAAATAAATAAATAAAGGAAGTTAGGAAAAGTTTGGTTTTAAAGATGAAAAAATTAGATTGAAATCGTATAAAAAAGAAAAAAGGCAAAGGTTGGAATAAGAGAAAAAAACAGTAAACAGACATAATGAAGTTTAGTAGGGAGGGGGGGTGGGGGGGGGGGGGTGCTGGCCTGTGCACCTGACAACCCTCGGACCGTCCGGATGATTTTAGATAGTGATTCTGACTCTCTCAATAAATGCAGGTAGGGTGGTAATGTTTCGTATCTCAGCATCAAACCCATTCCACAAGATAGCTGCCTTATAGGTAGGGGGGGGTGATAAATCTACTTTTCTTCGGGGACAGGCTCAAACTATGCATTTGGGTCCAAAAACACGGGAAATCACAAAAATATTTTTTTGGGACCCCCGTGACCCCCCCCGTACATAGGGTCCGAAGATCGGCCAAATAGTGAGAAAACAGCCCAAATTTAGGCTTTCAGATTCCTTCTAAAATCAAATCTCGACTTCATGAAAATGGTCAGAAACCCTCATATGGGACCCATAGAGACCATTTAAAGTCATATTGTTGTGATTATAGAGGTGTTTCCCCCTCTGGGGGGGTGGTTCGTCCTCGGTAAATACCGATAAATCAGCTATTTTGAAGGCATTTGCTCCCTTACAATCACATCCCTATACTGCCATAAAAGATCCTCAGGACACCTAATCAGGCAGATTAAACCCTTCTGGAGGGTCCCCTCTTTCTGTTAACTCCCCTCTATGACCCCCCCCCCCCTCCCAACATGCACCAATAGCCACCAGATAACTCTCCCCCCCCCCTTCGCCTCTATATTACCCTACACTGAAATAATGTATTAACATAAGACCTGTCTGATAGTTTGAACCTTTCTTGAGGGCTCCCTGTTCCTGTTAACCAACCCCTATGACACCCCTCCACCCCATTCCCACCCTCACCCCAAACTAATAGCCATGAAATAACCCCCCCCCCCCTCGGCTCCATATTACTCAGTACAACCATCAGCCCAACCCTCCCTCCATGTGGCACAGTGCACAGCATTGCCTCTCATGGTATGTATCATGCCTGGGAGTGGGACAGTGGTGTGGTTAAAAGAGGGCCCCCCCCCAAAAAAAAAAAAAAAGAATGAGTGAGATGGGTCCTTGAGATCGCCCTGGTAGGTGTATCTACTACAGCTGGGAGAGGGATACTGTACTTCAAGTCAAATTTGGGTTCAATATTTGGTTTAATATCAAGATATGTATTCATCTGTCCTCAAAGTTTGATATTAGGTTCTACCAACTTACCCTTTACCCCATATAGGGGATGGCATAGATCTACCAAGCACCATGCCATTATTGGCTCCAATAATATTTAGGGTTCAGAGTATTTATTTAACACCTCAGAGAATTGAATTAAATAATTATCTCTTGTCTTCTATCTAGGATACTAACCATGCAAGGTGTAGAGTAAGGGATAAGGACACCAGTCTTTATTTGGAGTCATTTGCATGCCCCCCCATCACCACTCTACCATCCATCATTCTATGCATTTAACCACTTGGTTAAGGAGGAGAGTCAGGGCTTTTATTTATTGTAGTAACAGGTTATTAGTAATATCAATATTAGATCTCTGCTATAACTATTATAGAATTACTATGTATAATAAGTGTAACAACATGAAGCAGTCATCTTGATTATGAATACACATGGGGTGAGGTACTAGGCATAGAATGAAGGGGGGGGGCTGTGATCATTGGTAGGGTAACTCAAAATGAATATAGAGACCTTTGAAAAGGGTATTATCTATCTGATCTAAACTCATTTTAATATGTTGACAATTCAAATAGATTGAAGCAAAGGCCCTCCAAAATTTGGGTTATATTCATGCAATCACAAGAATATAACCTTTAATAGTCTCTTTGGGTCCCTTATCAGTTTTCTGTTGAGGTGCATGGTAAAGCCATTCATGCATGTATGATAAATAAGTTATAAGAGGTCTGATGGTTGTAGTTCTTAGATGGACTGAGGTAGCCCTCCTCTTATATCTGTATAGGGTAAGGGAGGAGGTCTGGGCCCTTTCCATATCCCCCACCCCTCTTTTAAACACACCACTGTCTTACTCCCAAGACAGGCTAAGGTGTCTGTGAATGACTATTGATGTTCAAAGATCCTGATATTCTGAGTACAGTGTAATATAGAGGCGAGGGCGGAGGGGGGAAGGGAGTTATCTGATGGCTATTGGTGCATGCTATGGGGTTAGGGGTCATAGAGGGGTAGTTAACAGAAACAAGGGGCCCTCCAGAATGGTTGATGATGATGTTTTATGGCAGTATAGGGACCTGATTGTATAGGAGCAAATGCCTTCAAAAAAGCTGATTTATCGGTATTTTACCATGGACGCACCCCCTCCCCAGAGGGGGAAACACCCCTATAATCACAACAATATGACTTTAAATGGTCTCTTTGGGTCCCAAATGAAGGTTTCTGACCATTTTCATGAAGGCATAGTGAGGTTTGAGTAGGAATCTGAAAGCCTGAATTTGGGCTGTTTTCTCACTATTTGGCCGATCTTCGGACCCCATGTACGGGGGGGTCACAGGGGTCCGAAAAAAATATTTCTGTGATTTCCCGAGTTTTGGGTCCCAAATGCATAGTTTGAGCCTGTCCCTGAAACCGTACGACAAAATTAGCCATTTAACACCCCCCCCTATTATAGGATACACTTTTGGTGAATTTAGCACATTTGGGTCTTATTACTTTGAGCATTATAGCATCATGTGCTCTGGTGGGTATGGCTCTGTCATCTCTGTATTTGGCCATTTGGGCCCTTTTAAAGGCCATTTTAGCAAGGTTTAACCTCCTCCTTTTATTGAGATACATCACATCCGTATCTGTATGTAGCTCATCTACATGGGAGAGTCTGTCTCTTTTTAATACTACCCTTAGACTCCTATTCTGGATTGATTGTAACCGTTCCAGTTGATTGGCATTAGCCCCATCATATATACAGTCACCATAATCAAAATAGGGAATCGACATTGTCTTATATGTGTTGATACCAGCTTTTACATCAAGATTGATGCGTATTCTACTTAATAAATGAGATTTATGAGTCACATTTCTCCTAAGTTGTGACATATGTTTGCTAAAGTTAAGTACAGAATCCAGAATGAAGCCTAAATATTTGTATGTAGGGGTAATATCTAGTGGTATACCCTCCGATTTGGCTGGTATATTTATGAGGTTTTTTGTTTTGGGCCTTGAGGCAAATACCATTTCTTTAGTCTTTTTTAGATTCAAGGTAAGTTTATTGCCCCTACACCATTTTGCAAAATTTGACATATCCCTAGACAGGTGAGTGTTGCATTCACCAATGGTTCTTGCACTATAGTAAAGCACAGTGTCATCAGCATACAATTTGTAGTTAACAGAGTTTAATACACTAGATACATCATTAATATAAAGCAAAAATAAAAGGGGTCCCAGGGTACTCCCCTGAGGTACTCCACATCTGATTAGCTCTGGTATTGATAGGTGATTATTGGCCTGTGTTCTCTGTTGCCTATTATAGAGATAGTTTTTAAACCAGGATAAACTATTATTGTGGAAGCCCAATTTTGATAATTTTTTAAGGAGAATTTCATGATTAATCGTATCGAAGGCCTTTTTTAGATCTATAAATATTGCTTTAGTATATTTCTTATTGTTAATAGCTAAATAGATGTCGTCCAAAAATTCTGAAGTTGTTTTTGTGGTTGAGCAATTTTTCCTAAATCCCCCTTGTTGGTTGTCCAGTATTCCCTTATTGTCTAAATATTCTATTACCTGTCCATGAATTAATTTTTCAAATAGTTTACTTGGTAAGGGCAAAAGAGATACAGGCCTATAGTTCCCCACATCTGTCATGTCTCCCTCTTTTGGTAGGGGGATAATGATAGCCTCTTTCCAAGCATCAGGGAATATTGCTGTGTTAATCGACAGGTTGAAAATATAGGTTAGATGGAAAGGAAGACATTCAAAGGCATCTTTCAAGATTTTGGCAGATACATTCTTAATAGCAGAAGATTTATTTATATTTATTTTGCCGATGACTTTAATTGTATTTTCTTCAGAAATTTCCTTTAATTTAAAAGTCCTATCAAAATTTCTACCCTCATAGACCCATTGTTCATTAATTTTACCCGCTAAGTTAGGACCTATATTAGTAAAGAAAGTATTAATAAAATCAGCTGTTTTTTCATAGGGAACTTCTAATTTGGTGTCCTGGTCAGTTAGAGAGATATTTTTATAGTTCTTAACCGGGTTGATTACTTTATTTATTACTTTCCAATACTCTTGAGGATCATTAGCGTGTTCTACTAATTTTTCCCTGAAAAATTCAGATTTAACCTGCCTACAATCTTTTTTAGCTTTCTTCATAAAGAAATCAGCTATGTTCCAATCATCTTCACTTCCCGTCTGTCTGGCTGTCCTTAGCAACATGTCCTTGTCATCTAAAGACCTGAGGAGTTCATCACTCATCCACTCTTGTTTCTCCTCTTTGATGTAGATATCTTTAATGGGACATGTGACATCAAGAAACTTCACTA
Organism: Harmothoe impar; assembly: GCA_947462335.1. Taxonomy (NCBI): domain Eukaryota; kingdom Metazoa; phylum Annelida; class Polychaeta; order Phyllodocida; family Polynoidae; genus Harmothoe; species Harmothoe impar. The sequence continues at coordinate 6,724,287 of OX381716.1, read as the reverse complement.
TTTCATTCAGGAACATGTCCCATGCAATATTAGGATCATTTACATACCAATATTCATCCCAATTGATGTTTTTCAGGTGTGTATGGAACATTTCTTTGTCATAATTCCTGTAGGTTCTTCCTCTAAACTCTAGGGCCATTTTGACCTTGCTCTGGTGTAGTCTATGGACAAATACTAATATGTGGTCACTAATGTGAAGGTCATGCACCCCACTACTTTCAATATGTAATGAGTTAGTTATTATTAAGTCCAAAAGTGATTCACCTTTGGGGCCTCTATAGGTGTTCTCTTTAATTAGTTGAGTATGGCCTCTACCTTTAATCAATTCCCTTAATTTAGAAGCTTCTTTGTCCTTAGTGACTTTAACATGTAGGTTCATGTCCCCCAATATAAATACCTCTTTGTCTTTAAAGAAGGCCAACCTGGTAAATACTCCAGTTAAATACTTAATAAATTCATTCACATTGCCCGAGGGGGGCCTGTAGACATTCCCAATAATAGTCTTACCAAAGTGTTCTTTAGATATAATAAACCACTGTGCCTCTACATCTTTGGTAGATACCCATAGGTCTTTGAGTTTCAAGTTGTCCGCTGCAAAATCATTTCTTACATACGTAATGAGTCCGCCACCTGTTTTATATTTCCCTCTTCGCCTGCCCTTTTGTACCAATGTAAGCCTATCAGATCTAAAAAAGGTAAAATTATTGATTTCTAGTAGTGAATCAATATGTGTTTTATTGAGCCATGATTCCGAGAAGGTCATACATGCAGGTGTATATTTAAAGGCAAATTTCCTGACCTCATCAATATCCGGCCATATGCTTCTGGCTTCATATGTGTAAATACCATACCCCTTGCACAGTTGTCCAGCCTACTATCCATGATCCATTAGGTCCATTGAATCACCTGTGCTCAGACCAGCATCCGACAAAAATAGATTGGGAAGGGGGGATGTGGGGTGGGGTGGGGTATCGACAGATGGGTCCCTATGTATCACAATTAAATGCATGATTTGGGGAATTTGCAAATCCTGCTTCCCGTGGGTTGCTTAAATAAATAAATAACTAAAAGGTGAGAAAAAAAATTAAAAGAAAGTAACTCTACAAGTTATTGGTTTCAAGAGAATGAAGGTGTAGATTTCTGGCATATTCTACACTATGTCCATCTTGGACCATTATTACGTTAACAGACCATAGTAATTACCTGGATAGTATACTAGTTATGCCTCTTGTATATTAATAATAAATGTCTTTCTACCTGTGTCCATGTGAAGATGAGAAGTGCATGTTAGTGTGTGGACCTACGTCCTATGAGTTCAATATAGGATCCAACCTCCTGGTATCACTGAACGGTACAAATGGGTTATGGTGAGCAAAGTACATCAGCGTCAATCTTAAAGCAGAAAACAACATGATTAATAATATGTTACATTTCAATATATGTTTATATCATAATTTCGTAAAGAGAAGCAATTTCCGTTTACTCACAATACATATTTAGTCAATATATGGCATTATAATAACTGAGTCCACGTATAAGTAGTATCAGCCAAATGTATCATGACTGCACTATATATATAATACTTTTCTGAGTCAATTTAATGGGATTATCCCAGCAGCGAATATAGCACAAGTGTTCAAGTTGCTCAGAGTTCTTTCCTCCCGGCTGTAGCCAGGTGAGTGGTTGGTTCCACATAGAAGCTTTCCAGATTATTACATACAAATAATAGACGAAACTTCACATCAAATTATACATAACTGAAGATAGAATACTCCTCATTAATAGTCAATATTTTCAGTTCAAAACAATTTCGATAGTAAACAATTTAGACTTGACTAGCAACAAAAAACCTGCATTGGCAGCACCTAGCTGTTACTAGTTCAAGGAGTTCCACAATTTATAAAGGGTAATTAATTTATAATTCTTGCATTAATCTAATATCGAGTTATTGAGTCCGAGATGTCTGTAGGCTGTTTTAATTATAGCTGTCGAGAATAGGTACGCCCACATCTTCTTGGTGGTAGGGTCTGGGTGGAGGCCATCATGAAAGCGTTTATACTTGTCATATCTTCTCCCATCGTCCAAAGCATGGATCGTACTCATAAGGTGCGGGCTGAGGGTGGACTGATCGGCATTGTACGTGGCTACTACCTTATTAAGGGTAACCATACCAGTATTGATTACCTCTTGTTGTGATTCAAATTGTCCCACTGTATGGTTGAAGGCATTAATATCAATACCTGTTTGCTGGCATATACACATGTATTGGCCATACAAATCCAATGTATTCATAGCAGTCTGGAAGCAGTCATTTAGAACCTCAACCAGGTTGCCAACACACGTATATATAGGCGTCACTTTTCCTGACAGGTGTCTAACAGTTAAATGGTTAACTCCTGCTAGTATGTACACAGTATCATATGTTTTAGCCTGTAGCATTTCAACACTGATCGGGTCAATTAGCACTTCTTGTATCCGCGCACCACTTACAATGTTAATATCAGCTTTCATAATCAAGTCCAGACACGTGTTGCGTCTTCTTAGTTGGTGGCGGATATAGCTTAGTAGACCTGCACCCCTAGAGTCACTGAGGATAAGTACATGCCACTCCATGATTGCACGAACACCTCTTAGGGCAGGCTATCCCTCACTCTGGCTAATATGATTCCACACTTATTCTCGCCGGGGTTACCACCTTCCACCTTGATCAGATCCACCTCACCCAGGGTATAGCCAACTGCAAACACTTTGTCACGTGTGCACTCCCAGATATGACCCTTTACCTGTTTCAGCTTACGGCCAAGTCTCTCATTCAAGGTAAATTTGATCCGTATGAGCGCTTCCAGTACCCCCTCACGTATGGCCACCCACTGCTGCTTGTCTTGTAGGTGGCGCGCTAGCTTTTTACACTCGTATGGGCAGTCAGTGGTTATTATTAGATCCGCCAAGTCGGTTTCCCCACAGGTCACTGCGGACATATACATGTATGCCTGCTCCACGCTCGAGAAGGTTTCTGATTGATACTTGATGTTACACTGGTACATATTGCTCAGAAACGAATGATGCCCCTGGAAAGCAACTCCCCATTCTAGCTCTATATTTTTCGCTCGTTCCATGCATAGGTTATGGGGCAGTCTGTCTAATTGGCTGTAGGGGTACCTGATAGCATCAATAACGAGTGCATTCCCCTTCATTTTAATGTCCTCTAGACCGTCACTCCGTCCCAATGCAACCAAAGATCTCAAGTCCCTCTGTATACTGGCGTCAGCTGGGGTAAGGTCATCTACCACTGTGACACCGTACCAGGCCTGTTTATCCTTCACTGCTCCCATTTTCGTATACAGCTCAGCCTTGTGTCGTATGTCTCTAAACTTCACCAGTATCGGCCTTGGAGATTTCTGATCCGCTCTGACCTCACCCATTCTATATATGGTAAAGCAATCCTCCAGTTTACAAGACACCCCGGTATCTCTAAATAGAGCTTTAACTTTTTCTTTTGTATTTGTGGCCTCCGGAACACCTCTAATTAAAATGTTATTGCGTCTTTTATCCCCTTTGAGCCAATTAACCTCAGCCTGCAGGGACTTGATTTGCCTGTCCTTCGCATGATCCCTTCTCTCTGCCTGTCTATGTGCTAGTTCCAGGGCCGTGACCCTCTCCTCCACCCCTGCCGCCTTGTCTTTAATTGATATCACCTCTGCCTCTACAGTGTCAACTCTTGTTATAATACCATCAATTGAGTTCTGGAGCTCTTGCTTAGAAGTATCTATCTTACCTTCTAACCTCATTGCCAATGCCTCGAGCTCAGGTGATAATTTCGCCATGTTGGTTGCCGTCGCGGGGGTAGGGGTAGGGGTGGGTGAGTGTGGCTGTGCTGACGGGCGCCTCGTAATGGTGGGCAGTTGCTGTGGTGTGTACTCCGGTGCCGAGCCTTCAAGTCGCTTTGAATGTCTCATCCCCTTCAGCACTACCCTTCAAACGGTGGAAATATCCTCTCTCTAGATGTTAATGCACAATGTAATCCTATAAGAGAGTGCTGTATTGTCCGGGAATGTGAGTTTTCTGACAAAATTATCGCCTCGATCCGACACGACTTCTTAGCCTTCCGCCATTTGTTTACTGGGTATATGCATGGGAACCATGAGGATGGTGTCCATTGACGTAAAGGCAAAGATTCTGCTTCTGTATGGTGTATGTCAGAAGCCAAAAAGACAGGAAATCACTACTTGAGACATGTCATAGGTGTTTCATGGTGGGAGCCTACTAGGCCTCAAAGTGTGAGGTAGCAAATTGAAAATGATGAGCAGATTCAGGCTATTAGCACATGATCTCCTTTTATAAAAAGAAATTTTGAGGTGAAAAATCCTTGTTTTAGAAGGCCAGAGACATGTCACTATCACACACCATCACACAATTTCAATATCTCAGCTTTTACATATCAAACGGAGTCCAACTCCCGCCTCCTGAAATCTAACAATTGTGAAACACCCTGCACTAAGGTCCCATTTCCCAGTACATGTCCCCATTACCCCCATATCGTTGGAGAATAACCACTCCCATAGCAGAAAGGTCACATTCACTGAATGAGACAAGAAGACGTTCTGCCATTTGGCTGTCACAACCTGCTGCCCTATTACACACTTTACTAATGACTCCATCCACGCAGCACAGTCTGACTTAAAGGTAAAGGTTAAACTTCTTGTTTGTTTGTCTCTTTGTCAAACTTCCTCTTGCCCCTATGCTCCATTCTCATAGATTCCACTTTCTATTTTGTTTTTTGACAAAAAGGTCACTTCTAATTGGATATTATTTCTTTGTCTCAAACATTTGTTCCTTTTGACACAGTTCAGTCCTAACCCTGTGATAAGATTACTCATCGAAGGTCAACAACATTATGCAGCCTTTAATGAATAAACAAGTGGATCTACCTCTTTGCCACTCCGTAGATGTGTACAGGAAGGGCCTAAGATGAAAACGAGAATAAACCTTTAGTTGATATTTCCTCTAAAAACCTTCTGTAAGTAAATGAAGTATGCTCAAAGAAATGCCTAAAGAAACACCCTAAGCACATGTGATTCAAGTAAATGCCAGCAAAAGCCACTTACATGCTGTAATGAACTTCCCAGGACATTAACATACAACTTCTGAACTTAAAGCCGCTTAGAAGTTTCCTTTAAGCAACATGAATTTGCTATAATGCAAACATTATGCAGTGATCATAATAAGTTCAATTAGCTTGAATGCAAACATTAATGTAATTGGAAGAGGTTGTGAGAAAAGCTCTGTACATCAATGTAAAGAAAACCATACTGCTAACGTGTCGATCTCATTAAAATGCCTTTTATAAACGCTCACATAAGTCCACTTCTACAAAGTTGGACATTTGCAAACAGTTAGTTAGAAGTTTAAGTTAGACCCTGTTAGACTTTATATTATTATATTTATACAGTTTTTGACCTCATTCACTTAAATTACTAAGAACATGGCAACTTGATACCCAGTAGAATTTGGCACCTACAATTTGTCAACGCTTTCATCACCCTAATGGAAAGTCAGGAGCTTTGTTTCTCTGGGTTTTATGTAATCTGACTCCATTGAGGTGTCATAGGAGACAAACATGGAGACTGCAGAGATTTAAAGTTCAGAAATGTTTTGATTATGCACAGACATTAACTCTAACTCATTTAGTTATCTATTATTTAAGTCCTTCGATATTTAACTGTGAAATATTTTGCTGATATCATTTAGATACTACAGAATTTTTGCATGTTTGTTGGCTTTCCTTCTAGCATTGATTTAACTTAGGTAGCATTTCTATCACTGAAAAATCAGAGAACTAATGGTGTGTTGGATTGACATTAACCAGGTGGGCTAAGTAATAAAAGTGATGTGAAGGTTCTAGGACGAGCAGCTATTTCTGTCACTGTCTGTCTCCAACCTTTGTCTCAGGAGACCCTCAGGTCATAAAGGCTGAAGCAGAGACTGCACACACTGAATACAAAGTACCCTATTTACACTGATAACCAGCTGTAGAGGTAGGATCTGCAAACATGTTCATATAACATATATTGTGTCTTTTCCTACTAATCATTTCTCCTAAAATAAGCACATTGATAAGAAGATGTGTTCGATTAAGGTCCTTAGATTATTTGAAGCTGTCCAGTGTGACAAACCTATTGCATCTGAATATGTATATATCCTTTGACTGAGTTCAACACATATGAGCATGTCATGAACTCGACCGTGAGGGTCTAGAATGAACTGTTCTGGTTTCTTACCTCTTTATTGGTTTGCTAATGAGCTACAAACAAATGCCAGCAGCTCATTGTGGCATAAGGAAATAACGACTAAGAAGTAGATGCCCAGATAATGTTGTACCTGATGTGAATGTGTTCATGGAAATATGGGTGTCTGGTTTTGACAGGTTAATGACCCCTATATTTTAGATGTGCCACAGAGTAATAAGCTATATAATTGATATGATACTCACTTTTGCAGACTGCCGGATTTGATAAATTATCTGAACTCTATTTCTCCCTTTGTGTTTAGCTATAACTATCATTAAGAATTTCTGGTTACTTGCTCTTCTAAGATCATATACAAGCAGGGTAAACTGTGAAAAGTAACGAAAGATTGTCAGAGAGGAAAACACAAGATAAATAATAGCGCAATGTTGCAATGGATCATTATCCTTGTCATGTTACATAGAGTTTATCGAGTTATTTAACATGTAGGTATGATTAAGGGTAAGCATTAAGTCACAGTGTCAACGACATCACATTTGCTATTTACCTCATAAAAGCCTTATTGAATATTCAGACTTAAAATGAAAAGAAGTTCAAACTAGAATTAAATGCCTAGAGTCCACGTGGCTGCAGGAAGTGCGGCTAGATTTGTTGAAACATAATGTTTTTGCAATATGCCGTACCTTTATGACAAAGTGAGAAATTATTTTGTAGCTGCTTTCTGATTCTCTTCCCATTGTTCAGTTCACATTTTGCCCATTTGTCTTTGACAATTAGCCGAACAAAGCGTGAGTGGGTGCTCCCCAGAACAAGAGGAGGTTTAAATAAATGGAGTCAATGGTCAAGATGCTGGCAAATGAAGCGAAGTGAAAAATCAATCAGATTCAACTTACAGACTGACATAAGAAACAGGGAGCATTCCAGGCTAGTGCTCACTGAGTCCTGCTATAACGGTTCTCTCCTGTACTATGTGCTGGGTGCTAGGGTATATTGAGGTTAAATGATGAAGCCATGTTGTGGGGATTTGATAGCAGGGGAAAAACTTCACTTGGTTAAGTCTTCCATGATATTTGCTGATTCCCAGCGGGTCCTAACAGCTCTTTCTGGCTAGATTTTGAGGATTGTTTGTTTTGCCCTTTTAATCTAAGTGAGTCTGCTTATTTCTTTCAACAACCTCCGATCAGATTCCCAATGCCCTTCATGCCCCCGACGCTTCAACCTGAGCCTCTTGAAAATCTAATCTTTAATGGGAGGACCATCATAAAGCTTTCCTAGTGTCATGGGGTTATCATCACCCAAGACATAATGATAATAGAAGACACTTTATATACAGCCCTTAAAATACCAAATTCCAAAGAGCAGATAAAACAGTGGTTTATTTCATATTGGCAGCCATCAAAATGTCGTGAATGCAAACAGTATAATGACTCTAAATCATTTCAGTGAGCTTTAAGTCATCAGCACAAGTAGTGAAACGTTTTACTGGAAACATTTTAGAACAAGACGGCATAATATTCAGCTTGAAACACTGTATCATTTTGCATTCTGTCATGTGCATCTAGTGTTGTACTAGTTATGTAAATATGCTATATATCTGTCCATATATCAGGCATAATACAAGAATTACCCAAAAAGAAAGGAGAACATAACCCTAATACACGGCCAAATGGGGAGGGGAAGTTGTGTGTTGATACAATATTCCTTTTACCAAAATTATCATTTATATACTACTTTTAATACTTTTGGGAAATCAGTTTGAACATTTCATTGCAGTGTTATAAATGTATTGTTAGGTAGCACCTCATATTGCAACTCATTATAGAGGTGTGCATAGTTAATGGTTAATGGTTAATTAGGGAAAGCACAAATAACCCTCATTGTTGGTTATCTGATGGTGAGTAGGTATCATTAGGAAAAGTAGTACTCTCTTAGCTTTTTGCCGATGTAATCTGTATTTACTGTACAGGAATTTCATTGGGGGGGGGGGCTGTGAAATCACTGTTAGACTAGCAGTATGTCAGAGGGTTATTCACTTGAAATTCCCCGAACTTATTTTGTTCTGTGTTGCTTAAACGAGAGCCAATAGGGAAATGCTAAGGGAATACAGACATGTTGTGAATCACTAGAAGTGGACATAGGGTCTGACAGTTTGTGGGAGCCTACTCAGTAGCTATGTTTCAGGATGAGAGTTTCTGACACACAGGAGGATACCTACTCTGACCAACTTTATAGGCAAACACATGAACTAGCTAAGCATTAGATATACCACTTTAAAGATCAGGATACAGATTTTAATCTCCAATTTTCCTCCTCTGATTACCTTTTCTTGTTGCCTGCTTTGCAAAGTAATTCCAAGCGAAATTAAATGTGAAATGGCATTGCAGTGGAGATAACAGTAGTGGCTGAAATAAATATGAAAGGGGAAATAGTCATCATGAAAGTGAATCTTATTGGCACATTCAAGTCCTTTTTTTTAAAGCAGCAAAGAGAAAGTGCACGTGGTTGTTTATCCTTCAGTGTTCTCTGCTCAATCATGACACTATAGAACAGACTGTTTGCAGTCTGTGTGCTCCTTCCCAGTAAATATTAAATGGAGTGAGATGGTCAAACCACCAGATAAATATCACATCATGCTGGATTCATGCCTGCTCCAACATAGGCAGGGCTGGTATATAAGAGAATAAATCAATTAGTACAATGGGTCTGTTTTTAAGACTAAAGACTTTAAGATGATGATGGGCTGGGTTTCAAATTTCTGCATTCACAATGGAAATAACTATGGAGAGTTTGACATGGGCATGCAAAGGTATGGAAAGAAACCCACCTTGATACAGAAGTTACACAGCCACCATAAATGGGACCAAACTACATAGACATGGTATTCACATATATAAACAGATATAGTAAAAACACACACTATATGTATGCTAATGTGTCTATTGGGATATAATTACCAAACCTGTAGCCGAAGCTGTCTGCAATAGTGAGTGGAAAAAAAAACTCATCACTAATTTATTCTCACACACTGACTATGTGTACATTGTTATTTGAGTAGGACTTAAGGTTGCTAATAAATCTCACACTCTGACTATGTATATGTCACGCGCAATATCGGAATTCGCAATATCGGAACTTTAACATCTCAATAACCAGTCTTATAAAATAAGTAAGTGCATTGCACAAACAGAAAGGTAGGGTACAAAAGTATTTACAAAGACATGGTACAGTATTAGGTAGCTCTTTGTTGGGTTACAAGCAACTGAACTACCCTTGTTTTATTACACCAGAGGGATTACTGCCACACCTAATTCACACCTACAGTGAGGTGTGGGATTAATGGGGACCTTCTACTGAATGTTCTCACACCTCCAAGGTGTGGCACAGCATTCCCAAACAATATTGCAAAATGTATCTAGTGTTATATGTGTAGATTAGATGGGAATTCTTAAACTGCTCAATGTAAGTAAGGTACAATTCCGGAATTGCCCTGCGCAGTTCCGGAAATGTACCTGGGCAATTCCGGAATTGGGCTGGTTCCTATTCTGCGCCTGACATATACATTAGTATTGCAGCAGAACTTGGCTAATAATTCCCAGCCTTAAAGACGCTGACTCAGCAGTTAGTGTGTGGTATGTAAATGAGGTAAGGCCATCCAGCAGTAGGCTCCTTTAAGAAAATAAAACTAAGCTGATTATTCTACTCGTGCTCATCCTCTTCTGTCATTTAGTTTTCCAGCACACAGCTACCTTTTGTGTTGGCTCATATCTTATTTTTAACACACCTTATATATTTGATACTGTGTCAGATTCCCTCCTACAGCCGTGAATACCCCTCCCTTATTTCCTGTGTACACTTGATGTGAAAGCCTCACAAGTAACAGGATCTTCACACATGTTATTTTCAAGAAGACCCCTCAGAATAGAATCAGGTTGGATATCCCTGGGGCACAGTGCTATATAACCATGGGTGTATAGGGTATACAACAACTGTGTACAGTTATTGCTGTTAATTTAAAGCCCTATAAAGCCCTATAATGTATTCTTGGCATGTAAATCTGGGGGATGATTGTCCTAATGGACAGTGTACCTACAAGTATAACATGTGAATGATGTTAACCCTTTAAGTATGAGTGTCCCTAAAAGATGACATTTGTCGTCATAATGCACACATGCAGCCTCAGCGAGTAGCATGCTGACGCTGCATTGCTGCATCATGCCGACCCTTTGCGAGTGTCTCAACCCTCTAGGGTTGGCATGATGCTTGAATGTAGGTATAGAGACTACTCTGCTCCTTGCCATCAGTTTATGTCTCATGATAGACAATTTTCTTCATCAAATTTACCCTAGGTGGCAGCACGTGACAGGGCAAGTCCCATCTGCAACACCCAGATATGCCCTAGGTTGTCCCAATAACTACCCAATGGTGTTGAGAGTTGTCATTACTGATGACTTTAGGTCTTCGACTTTGCAATACCTAAATCAACAACCTTAATGTAGGCATCTCTGGACATTACTAGGCAAAAGAAAATGACTGACTATACACTGACCCTTATACATATTTAAAAGATACCGTGTCAGGTTGCCTCCCACTCACAGAACCTCAAAGACCATTATCTTACTAATCCCTGACAGGCCAGACCCCCAGAGCAGAGAAGTAACAGGATCCAGGGGAACAGCAGCATGCATAAGGACAACAGACATGTGGTAGAGTAGGGTACCTACTGGGAGCAGCGCTGCAGGTGTGTGGATGTCTAGATGGTCTACTACTTGTATACCCAGGGATGCAGCTCATGCATTTTGGAACTAAGCACAACTGACTTTTACAATACTCCTTCAATTTTTGATAGAAGGAGTATGCACCAGTGTTTCATGCATAGCTACAGGGAATGAATTGTGTACAGCAAAGGTCATTTTTGAATTCAGTTTTATCTTCTAATGAAAGAATGTATCTGACATTATTTTTTTGGTGTCCATTGTAGGTGAGGCAATATCAGTTTAAAGATAATCCTTTATAAAGATGACATGGCCAAGTAAAATGGACCTTACTGCACCCAAAAAAAATCCCTTTTAGCCAACGTGCCCAGTAATCATCTGGCAATTCCAACAGAAACCGGTATCTTGAATTACACAAAACTGATAGGATTAGGAGCCCAAACAGCTGAATCTGGGAAAGCTATGAACTGTGGAATTGAATGGAATGGACCCTTTTTTTATAGCAATTCAAACCTCTTCTTACTGATCATCCTAAAAAATCCCTAATCTTCAGATTTTCCTTGTGTTTGGGAGGCACAAACTAGTGAGGAGGGAACAATGTACCCTTGCACCTATTTGAGCCACCACAAATCCCAGTAAATTGATGGGACTGTAATTGAAAAGAAAAGAGAGGTAAGAAAACATTGATCAAGAAATGTTTGATCAATTTAATGAAGGCTTTACACTTAAGAAGACCTAGCTTACAGGTTTAGGTTTTATTGATGATACTTATCTGATTTATTATGACCATCCCACCGGATTGGATGCCTCAAACTGTGTTCTAGTTTGCATTATTTTGTGATTTTAATATGTTATGTGTTAAGATTCCCCCTTGCAAGGCTCACTTAATCTGATTGCTCTCAATATGCTGATTTGCCGTCCATATCTGACACAGTTCTGAATGAACAATAAGGCTTGATTACTGTCCTGGTATTTAAGACAACATTTTCTTATCCAATTCCTAGCCTAGTTCCCTGCTCAGTTTCTCCTTTAATGGAATCTATGGCACGATTCCCTCGAGATGAGGATGCATTAACCAGGTAAAGAATAATTTAAAAAATGCAAAGATTTAGATTATCTGGCCTTTTTTATCTAGATTGTTTATGGATCTGACAGGCTGTCTTCAGTATTGGATGACAGATTATTGATTATGTTCTGGCCATCTGAAACAGCTTTAATCTAATTATTATTGCATGTGGTATTGTACATTTATCAAGATATATAAAGTAAGAACCTTTAATCCTTATTGACAAATTGTCGTCATTGTTGATCCAATGTAGATTTAAGATTGATTCAATGTTGAACTGGATTTCTAGGTCTATTCTTTGGAAATAGTTGGCCATCTGTTGCATCAGTGCTTGAATAAATATTAAAATATGAAATGTATCATTCTTTCAGCTTCAATGACAACCTTTTCTTACATTTGTGTATACAAATATATATGTCTCCATGCCACCAACCCTTGTTTAGGAAAATTTTACAAACAAAAAAAAAACATTCATGAAGAAAGAACTGTTTATACCATCAGTAAAACAGTGAGTTGGATAGTAGACAAAAAGGTTGAACAAAGCCGGCTGAGGTCATTTGCATTTGGGGGTTTAAATTGCTAAAGCTAACAGTCCGATACTCTTAGGGAATTGAATCAAAAGGCTATGAGCCCAGTCTATAACTATTTCTCTTAGTACAATTCAATGCAGCAAAATCCCTATTCAAGGAGCAATTTAGATATAGTAGCTATGTAATAGAAGGTTATGGACCCTAAGGCATACACTATGAAAAAGGAACTTAACAATCACAAAATTACTATTGTGTGTGAAGGCAACTCTGGTCTATTGGATCAGAACTTTGCTTTGAAGCCAAAACTAAAACCTTCAGTCTCTATTGCCTCAATTGTAGAGCTTTCAGGCAATCCTAAATTGTCTTTCTCCAAGAGTACTATCACTATTTGGACAATCTAATTGTTCTATTCTCATCTAACACCCACATGTGCACAATCGACTAAAAGCATTTCAGGGATTTAAATGAGTAGTATAGTATGTATCGGAACGGGACTATAGTTAACTACTGTTTATCACTCAATCGACCTGCAGCCAATCAGAGGCCTCCATTTGGTCACGTGACCCCCTCATTTGCATAATTACGTAATAGGCCACGCCCCCTCATTTGCATAATTACGTAATAGGCCACGCCCCCTTGATCACCAGCCAATCAGGGGCCGCCATTTGGTCACGTGACCCCCTCATTTGCATAATAGGCCACGCCCCCTTGATCACGTGACCCCCTCATTTGCATAGTAGACTACGCCCCTTTGATCACCAGCCAATCAGAGGTCGCCATTTGGTCACGTGACCCCCTCATTTGCATAATAGGCCGCGCCCCCTTGATCACGTGACCCCTTCATTGGCATGATAGGCCACAACAACATCATGTGGCTATCTTTGTTTGTAAACAACACCACGTGGCTCTCTTTGTTTGTAAACAACACCACGTGGCTCTCTTGTTTGTAAATAACACCTACTAAGTTTAGTCATAGGTAGCAGTAGTGTTTGTAAATAACGCCTACTAAGTTTTCAGTCATAGGTGTCTAGAGCAGCAGCAGCAGCAGCATCTTCAGCAGCAGCAGCAGCAGCAGCCGCGTCATAAGTGTCTAGAGCAGCAGCCACGTCATAGATGACTAGTGCAGCAGCAGCAGCAGCATCTTCAGCAGCAGCAGCAGCGTCATAGGTGTCTAGAGCAGCAGCCGCAGTAGCAGCAGCGTCATAGGTGTCTAGAGCAGCGGCAGCGGCATCTTCAGCAGTACCAGCAGCGGCAGCAGCAGTAGCAGCAGTAGCATCTTCAGCAGCAGCAGCGGCAGCAGCAGTAGCAGCATCAACAGCATCTTCAGCAAAAGCAGCAGCAGCCGCGTCATAGGTGTCTAGAGCAGCGGCAGCAGCATCTTCAGCAGCAGCAGTAGCAGCAGCGGCAGCAGCATCTTCAGCAGCAGCAGCGTCATAGGTGTCTAGAGCAGCAGCGTCATAGGTGTCTAGAGCAGCAGCCGCAGCAGCAGCAGCATCTTCAGCAGCAGCAGCGGCAGCAGCAGTAGCATCTTCAGCAGCAGTAGCAGCAGCAGCAGCAACATCTTCAGCATCAACAGCATCTTCAGCAAAAGCAAAAGCCCGTAACTTAGCATCATGTGCATCAGCCATAGCCGTAACAGCGACACTGCGACTAGCATAACCAAAACAGGCTATTTTTTTAGCAGCTGTACAAGCATTAATAGCATTAGCCCTAGCAGCAGCCGCAACAGCGACACTTTTAGCAGACGTTGCAGCATCAGTAGCAGCAGCATCGGTAGCAAGAGCGGAAACAGTAGCAAAAACATTAGCAGCACGAGCAGCAGCGGCGAGAGTAACAGCAGCGTTGTTAGCAGCATTGGCAACTTCGTATGCAGCATGTGTAGCACGAACAGCGATACGAGCTTCACGTTTTGCACGAGCAGCAGCAATAGCTGCAGAAGTAGCCATCACACTTTCCAGCCACCCGTACGAATCTTGATAAAAACCAACCTCCACCTTGCTACTTGTTAACTCATAAGTAAACATGGACGTCTCCTCGTGTGGTGTTGTCTCGGCTCTGTAGTAGTGTTGGGATTGCTCACATTCGGTAGAACGTAGAGTGATTCCTGATGACGCCATGCTGAAGGTGGTAGAAGAAGTGTGTGGGACCCATGTTTCACTCTCGCTTATGTACTAGGCTCCGAGATAAGCTTCTTAACTCAAGAGGAAAACTCTCACTAGGAAGGCGACCAGCTGTCTACCTGTGTAGGTGCGGGTTCGTTACATCTTTAATCCTGTTCGACCCCCCGAGGAAATAGATGAAAAAAACAAAAGACCATCTTTCAAGCACTCGAATCCGCAGTCAGTAGGAAGCTATAAGGAGCTTAACTTGTGTTTGATTTAAGCTGTCTACCACACGCACGCGCTTGTAGTCACAGCTAGAGTGGCAGACTTCCGTCCGCCCGCTGGCGCATGACAATCGACTTTAGACACCCCCTGTAGTTGTTTTTTTTGCATACACAGTTGACTAGCATCTTAATCTCTTACCCAGCTATAAGCCCATATACATGTAACGCGCATTACTCCTCTTTATGGTAATTATTAGATCGATTTAAGGGTGGAAAAGGCTTAGGTGATTTAGGTCCCTCTCTAGCTGAAAACAGGCTTAGACCATAGCATGTAGGCAGCCGGCCGCGTTAAACACCCCCTGTAGGTTTTTTTTTTTTGTATACACTCTCGATCCCCTCTCTAGGTGAAAACAAAGCTTAGAAGATGCGGTGATCCGGCCACCGGCTGGCGCGTCACACCTGTCGTTAATCACCCCCTGTAGGCTTTGTATACACTCTCTAGGTGAAAACAAAAGCTCCCTCCACGGGCTGGCGCGTCACACCTGTCGTTAAAACGCCCCCTGTAGTCTTAGTATACACAGTTGCCCCGCCTTATCTATTCACCAGCTATAAGCCCATATACGTGTACATGTGATTTTTGATACCCTCTCTGGAATAGGGTGGGGCTCAAGGTGAAAACAAGATTAGACCATTCGCTCTCTCAGCTATATAAAGAGCCTCAATTGTTCTTGCAACAGCACTTCACCACCGGTACACTATCAGTCACGAGGCAGATGTTTGCGGTATGGGTCATACAGGTTACCTACTAATAGCGGTTTGGTGAGTAGATCACTTTTTTTCCCCTAAAAAAAAACAACAAAAACCCCCCACTTATGACTCAGGTATGTATATGTAGCACTGTTAGTGTAAGTACACAGTAGAATCTACTGTACTATAGACTCAACCCTCTGAAGACGGTGGAGCGCGTTAATGCGCAGGTCTGTGTCGGCGTCACTTGTTTTTTATTCTAACTAAAAAAGAAAAAAAAGTCAGAAGTCAATCTACGACCTATCAAAGACAAATTTGTGATAAGTTCAAACTAAATAAGAGACAGTTTGAGCGTCTCTTAGTCGCTGTCAAAGATGCGAATAACGAACGCGCTGAGGGCGGGGTTCAGGTCACGTATAGTTCCCCGCTCTTTCGTCAGATGGCGCCACAATAGGGGTTTTGTACATTCCTACGATGCTCGCGAACATTTCAACGCATAATGAGCTATATAGGCAACAAAGTGCGCTTCTGAATATATTAAAATATAAAAAACAATTCAATATTGTGTATTTCTGATAGAAATGAGGCAGTTTCTTTGAATACCAACTAAACTATAGCGAGATGAAAAATACCACACCATATCTAAGGCTTTATAAAAGATACATAGTCAGAAACTCTCGCCGAGTCGGCAATCTGAAAAACGGATCAACTCGTTTTGACTCGTTGTGCCACAAGGGCCCCCATCCAACGGGGGCCCTTTGAGGTCAGTCTGTCAAACCACAGTCATCCATGCTGCTTAACACTAGGCGTAATTAATTACGCCCATGTTGTGCAGCATCTAACCAACTGACAGTGTCAGTTGGTTGGCCCCTCTTTAGGGGCCACACAATAAATAAAGAATAGAGGCCTAAGGGAACGTTCACAAGCGTCTCCCCTTCCTACGGGGTGGGTGGGTCTTTGGGTTTAGTGACAAAACAGCGACATGTGAGTAGGAGTTTGCGTGTCAGCTCTCTTTTTTTTCTTTTTTTTTCCAAGTCTACATATTATTTATGATTAAAAAATTTTTTAAAAAAAACCACGATAATATAGTGCGCTGATCAAAAACTGAATAGAAAAATAACCAAAAATAGGTTGGGGAAATCTCTGCTATGTAGCTGATTGGTCGTTGTCACACGGTGCAGAAAATTTACTTTTTTTTTTAGAAAATCTATATTAGGACCACAGACGGGGCACATGTGTCACTTGTCGAATATAAAAGATACCAATGGGCCTTGTCGAATTTAAGAACTAGGTCTTGGCCATTGGCATTGTCTATTATTTTGAGAAGTAGTCTTGCCCGTCTTGCCCCTTGTCGCCAACTCCCAGCACCCCCTGTGTCTCTTTGTCCATATTGGCTAAAAACAGGACATTGTTGCCTTGGCTATTTTACCCCCCGTCTGGGGATCTTATTACTTAATCACCTCGTCTTGACCCTGTGGGGCAGTGGGTATATGGAAAAACCGTGTCCAGGTGTACTCTATCTGACACATAACCGAAGGTTACTGAGTTATGTAATAATACCTGACCTATGAGGCCGCCAGTCAGTTTGCCGTGATTATTTTGACACACTCTCAGTTACTCGTAGGACATCTAATACATAATTAGACTCAGCATCATATAAGACAGTCTCGGCCACGCCGGCTGCATATCGGACCAGGGGGATAGTCTGGCAGCGACCCGCCACCCCGTCCACAAGCTGTGTACAGCACCCCGTTTCTCTTTGTCCATATTGGCTAAAAAACAGGGCATTGTTGACTTGGCTATTTTACCCGTCTGGGTCTTATTATTTAATCACCTCGTCTTGACCCTGTGGGGCAGCGGGTATATGGAATAACCGTGTCCAAGCGTACTCTATCTAACACATAACCGAAGGTTACTGAGTTATGTAATAATAACTGACCTATGAGGTCGCCAGTCAGTTTGCCGTGATTATTTTGACACACTCTCAGTTACTCGTAGGGAATCTAATACATAATTAGACTCAGCATCATATAAGACAGTCTCGGCCACGCCGGCTGCATATCGGACCAGGGAGATAGTCTGGCAGCGACCCGCCAGCCCGTCCACAACCTGTGTACAGCACCCCGTGTCTCTTTGTCCATATTGGCTAAAAAAAACAGGTCATTGTTGACTTTGGCTATTTTACCCGTCTGGGTCTTATTATTTAAATCACCTCGTCTTGACCCTGTGGGGCAGTGGGTATATGGAATAACCGTGTCCAAGTGTACTCTATCTAACACATAACCAAAGGTTACTGAGTTATGTAATAATAACCGCCCTATGATCCTATGAAGTCGCCAGTCAGTTTGCCGTGATTATTTTGACATACTCTCAGTTACTCGTAGGGTATCTAATACATAATTCGACTCAGCATCATATAAGACAGTCTCGGCCGCGCCAGCCGCATATCGTACCAGAGGGATAGTCTGGCAGCAACCCGCCATCCCGTCCACAATCTGTGTACAGCAGTCTGGACCAGACCACCAACCCTGGGTATAGCATTCGGGATGACTGGAGCAAGACTGGATCTAACCCTTTAATAGTCGCATAGCGCTTTAATGTGCAGTGCCCGTTGTCGTCATAAGCCATGAATGCGGCACTCAGAGTTCCTCACCAGGGCTGCATGCATGCATACACTGGCATATCGACAAAGGGCGTAGCGCATTAAAGCACTATGCTACCTTTAGCATTAAAGCGCTGAGGGGTTATTTTTTGATAGTGTAGAACCAATATCTGTCTAATTAAACCCCTTATCAGTGCTGTTTTTTTTTCACATACAAAAGAATTAGGTAATGGCGCTCCGCCATGTATTGGATAACCACTGCAGCGTGACTCTGAAAAGCGGTGGCGGTGAATTTCCATTTAGATCCTGAAAAGGGGGGCGGTCAGATGTCGTCAAGGCCCTGATAAGTAGGGCAGTTCAAATCATATGATTACATTGAGCTAATTTTCTTGCCGAAAGGAATGAATAATTGTATTTGTATAAAATTCACACACACACACACACACACACACCCGCCCACCCACACGCGTGGTAGTCCTTCAGCAGCTCCTCCAGCACGGCGGGCGGTAGTCCTTCCTCCATGCAGACTTGCTGCTTGACTTGCTCCACGCACTGGCGGATGAGTTGATCAGTGACGTTCGCGATCAGCTCATCCACCACACCCTCTGCTTCAGCAGCAGTCCGCTGTCTCTCCTCTCTCTGTAGCGAGGCTACGAACTGCTTCTCCACGGCCGCATCGATCATAGATCGAGAAACGGCCACGAAGTTCTGTCTCTCCGCCTCCTCTCTCTGTAGCACGGCTACGAATTCCTTCTCCACGGCCGCATCGATCATAGATCGAGAAACGGCCACGAAGTTCACTCCGTGAGCCATTTTGTCGAACTGACTTCCTAGCCGCCTGAGAGATGCTGACGTCACACTATTTTCGACGACGCTATGACGCGCACGAGGTAGACAGACGACGTCGTTTCACTTCCTTATTTGGAGTTTGGGACCTTGTGACACCGAAGTCATACCGTACGGTCGCGATAAAGCAACTAGTGTTGAAAAGCTCGCCGGTCTTGTATAAGCGCCGGAGTATAAGAGCCTCCAAATGTTTTTTCTCAAGCACTAAAATCGCGACTTTGAATAAGCGCCAGCGCCTGGCTTGTATATAGCTCCTGAGTAAGAACTTCACCGAATTGAAAAGCGCTCCCTCAGAGCCCTTAATCGCGACAGTACGGTACAAATCTGATGTCAACCCGCGCCAAAACCAAAAAGGGTGTTCCGGTCACACGTAACTACGACGAGCGACCTTCAGCTATCACCACGTGAAGAGTTGGATATAAATTTTGTACGGCAAGAAAACTGAAAACTGATAACGATTCCATTAGATAAGTATTTGGTTCCAATCTATGGCGAGATATTTCCACCAGAGCGATTGATTTATATGTCTGTAAGGTTCAGCTCTCCAACACTCTCCAATATCCGCCGGTGCACGACGGTCGCCGCCCATCATTAGTGACAACTAAACTTCTGCTGGAGAGTGAAAGTTACGTTGAGTCTTGAGGTGCGCAGAGATACTATCTGCCGCAGCCTGATTTTAGTTCCACGCTATTTAGATAACCGCCCCATTTAAAATCTCTCTCTCGATCCTAGAAAAGGAAAAAAAGGCTAGAGTTTATCATGGACGCGTCTCAGTTTTAGTCAAGCCGTAAAGTGAAGAACCCGAGCTTGTACATATACCCACGTGAGGAGTGACATAGCGGGGCGTTCAGTTAGTACTGAGTCTATAGTCAAGGTCAAGTTCCACTCTCTAAACAGAGCTTTAGCGACTCCGTCATCTAGACTAGACCGCGCGCGCGATTTTTTTTGCTGAAGCAGCTAATCGATGGAAACGTAGAGAAGACGTACTCGATCAAAAACTGCTTCAGAGGCTTGTTATCAGGTATTATCAGTTAAATCAAAATATTTCAAAACATCCAGAAAAGCAGAATGACATGTCCTACGGGCTACAGCCGGGCACTGACGAGCAGACGCCGCTGACGTCATTTCAATCAGGTCGCAGCGCTTTTTAGACACCTTTTCTGTAGGACCCGTCTCATACCTTAGTATATAATACCGTAAACGCCGGGTGATTAGTATATGATCACATTGACAGTCGCGGATCCACGAAGAGGCTGGATAAGCCACGAGCGGACCCGCGACTGCAATGTGACATAATCTTACCATGCGCTTTGTTTTGTTTTTGTTTCTATTTACAACAGCAAACATTTCAACAGCCTATTGTTTTTTTTAAATGATGAAAAATCGGCCCAAAAAAAAGTAAACATTTTAGAGCTAAATTTGTGGAGGATAGCCGGACATGCTGATGTCACTAGACCCCTAAATTCGATATGGTGACATGGTCATTTTCTTAAAAATCGATACGACGACACGGACACGGACATCTAAGTGACATGGGCCATGGGGCATTTCTTGAGTCCGACATGTGACATGGACCATAGTGACATGAGGAAAAAAAAATGTTCGAAGAGTGCATCAGAAAAAGTACCATTTCAAACCTAAGCATTTCGCCAAATTTTATTTTTTTTTTTTTCTTGGATGGTACCCGGCTTTGCGGTGTCTGGGTCCTTAAAAATGTACCAGAATGCTCAAATTCGGGTTCTAAATATTTTCAAAAAACGTTTTCTCCCTTAGTGACGTGTGACACGGGCATTTCTTAAATTCGACATACGGCTGCATGGGGAGGACCCACCCGTCAAGGGCCCCATGATGACTCATACCCGCCGCGTTCAGTCAATCAACCGAGATCTTTTTCTGTGGTGGTGTAGAAGGATCTCCCCCCTGAGGTTACAAAGTCACCTCTTTATTTAAGGGGCTACGAGCCGCAAAGTCGCTTTCGCAAAGTCGCAAGAAATATTCAAGTCAAAAAGTCAAATTCATCAACTATCAGTACAGTCGTTTGAAAGTCATCAAGTCACCGAAAAACTCCTCTACAGTCACCTCCGACTCGCCTCCTCCCTACCCCCCTAAAGGGGGGTAGGGAGGAAGCGATTCCCTAGAGATCAGATAATTTTTTTTTTTTTCTCCCGAGCAGACCCCAAAGGCCCCCCCTCCCCCCCAAGTGCCCGCCCACCCCATAAATAGTGCCCCCCTCCCCCCCCTCCCCTCCCCATGCATCTTAAAGTGCCCCCCTCCCCCCTCCCCTCCCCTCCCCCCTTATAGAAGCCTCCCATTAGCTAGTCCAAGTCATGTGACCAAAAAGGGAGCGTAGTCTGTCTATTGTCTATATTATGCAAATGAGGGAGGGGGTCAGGTCACGTGACCAAGGGGGTGTGGCCTATTTTCCAAATAAAGAGCGCTTCCGGTCACGTGACCAAAGGGGTGTGGTCCTATTAT
Organism: Harmothoe impar; assembly: GCA_947462335.1. Classification (NCBI taxonomy): domain Eukaryota; kingdom Metazoa; phylum Annelida; class Polychaeta; order Phyllodocida; family Polynoidae; genus Harmothoe; species Harmothoe impar. Next base: position 6,702,738 of record OX381716.1, on the reverse strand, counting down.
GCAAATGAGGGGGTCACGTGACCCATTATTATGCAAATGAGGGAGTCACGTGACCAAATGGAAGCCACTGATTGGCTGGTGATCAAAGGGGCGTAGTCTACTATGCAAATGAGGGGGTCACGTGATCAAGGGGGCGTGGCCTATTATGCAAATGAGGGGGTCACGTGACCAAATGGTGGCCCCTGATTGGCTGGTGATCAAGGGGGCGTGGCCTATTACGTAATTATGCAAATGAGGGGGCGTGGCCTATTACGTAATTATGCAAATGAGGGGGTCACGTGACCAAATGGAGGCCTCTGATTGGCTGCAGGTCGATTGAGTAATAAACAGTAGTTAACTATAGTCCCGTTCCGATACATACTATACTACTTAAATGGATTTCAATCATTATAAGATGCACCTTTACCCAAAGGTGTCCCCATTGTGGCTAGCATATTTCAGGAACTATTGGAGTAGTTTTTCATTTAACATTACAAGTAAGGGCGCAAACAGATTGCATCTGTTTGCTAGCCCTCACTTGTTTGAGAAGATACTGGATTTAATATTTATGCAGGGTTGGGTTCGGAAACGCATTAGGCATTTGGAGGCGGGATTTATTTCAAAGTTAGTAAGGAAATTTGTTTACTTGATGACATAGAGGTTATAAATGACAACAAAGGAATTCCTTCTGTTGTAATGGAAACTGATTTCATTAATAATTAAAAGGGCAGCAATGAATTGACTTGGATGAAGATTGATATAGTGAAGAGTTCCTAGACTTTCTAAATGTCTAGTGGAATTCCTAGATAAAGAGTTTCTAGACCCATTAGTAGTATAGTATGTATCGGAACGGGACTATAGTTAACTACTGTTTATTACTCAATCGACATGCAGCCAATCAGAGGCCTCCATTTGGTCACGTGACCCCCTCATTTGCATAATTACGTAATAGGCCACGCCCCCTCATTTGCATAATTACGTAATAGGCCACGCCCCCTTGATCACCAGCCAATCAGAGGCTTCCATTTGGTCACGTGACCCCCTCATTTGCATAATAGGCCACACCCCCTTGATCACGTGACCCTTTCATTTGCATAATAAGCCACGCCCTCTTGATCACCAGCCAATCAGAGGTCGCCATTTGGTCACGCGACCCCCTCATTTGCATAATAGACCACGCCCCCTTGATCACGTGACCCCTTCATTGACATGATAGACCACAACAACATCACGTGACTATCTTTGTTTGTAAACAACACCACGTGGCTCTCTTTGTTTGTAAACAACACCACGTGGCTCTCTTGTTTGTAAATAAGACCTACTAAGTTTAGGCATAGGTAACAGCAGTGTTTGTAAATAACGCCTACTATGTTTTCAGTCATAGGTGTCTAGAGCAGCAGCAGCAGCAGCATCTTCAGCAGCAGCAGCAGCAGCAGCCGCGTCATAAGTGTCTAGAGCAGTAGCCACGTCATAGATGACTAGTGCAGCAGCAGCAGCAGCATCTTCAGCAGCAGCAGCAGCAGCAGCAGCATCATAGGTGTCTAGAGCAGGAGTAGCAGGAGTGTCATAGGTGTCTAGAGCAGTGGCAGCAGCAGCAGCAGCAGCATCATAGGTGTCTAGAGCAGGAGTAGCAGGAGCGTCATAGGTGTCTAGAGCAGTGGCAGCAGCAGCAGCAGCAGCATCATAGGTGTCTAGAGCAGGAGTAGCAGGAGCGTCATAGGTGTCTAGAGCAGTGGCAGCAGCAGTAGCAGCAGCGGCAGCAGCAGTAGCAGCAGCAGCATCAACAGTATCTTCAGCAAAAGCAGCAGCAGCCGCGTCATAGGTGTCTAGAGCAGTGGCAGCAGCAGTAGCAGCAGCGGCAGCAGCAGTAGCAGCAGCAGCATCAACAGTATCTTCAGCAAAAGCAGCAGCAGCCGCGTCATAGGTGTCTAGAGCAGCGGTAGCAGCAGTAGCAGCAGCGGCAGCAGTATCTTCAGCAGCAGCAGCGTCATAGGTGTCTAGAGCAGCAGCGTCATAGGTGTCTAGAGCATCAGCCGCAGCAGCAGCAGCATCTTCAGCAGCAGCAGCAGCGGCAGCAGCAGCCTCATCAGCAGCAGTAGCAGCAGCAGCAGCAACATCTTGAGCATCAACAGCAGCTTCAGCAAAAGCAAAAGCCCGTAACTTAGCATCATGGGCATCAGCTATAGCCGTAACAGCGACACTGCGACTAGCAGAAGCAAAACAGGCTATTTGTTTAGCAGCTGTACAAGCATTAATAGCATTAGCCCTAGCAGCAGCCGCAACAGCGGCACTTTTAGCAGGCGTTGCAGCATCAGTAGCAGCAGCATCGGTAGCAAGAGCGGAAACAGTAGCAAAAAGCTTAGCAGCACGAGCAGCAGCGGCGAGAGTAACAGCAACGTTGTTAGCAGCATGGGCAACTTCGTATGCTGCATGTGTAGCACGAACAGCGATACGAGCTTCACGTTTTGCACGAGCAGCAGCATTAGCTGCAGAAGTAGCCCTCACACTTTCCAGCCACCCGTACGAATCTTGATAAAAACCAACTTTTGCACGAGCAGCAGCATTAGCTGCAGAAGTAGCCCTCACACTTTCCAGCCACCCGTACGAATCTTGATAAAAACTAACCTCCACCTTGCTACTTGTTGACTCATCAGTAAACATGGACGTCTCCTCATGTGGTGTTGTCGCGGCTCTGTAGTAGTGTTGGGATTGCTCACATTCGGTAGAACGTAGAGTGATTCCTGATGACGCCATGCTGAAGGTGGTTGAAGAAGTGTGTGGGACTCATGTTTCACTCTCGCTTATGTACTAGGCTCCGAGATAAGCTTCTTAACTCAGGAGGAAAACTCTCACTAGGAAGGCGACCGGCTGTCTACCTGTGTAGGCGCGGGTTCGTTACATCTTTAATCCTGTTCGACCCTCCGAGGAAATACATGAAAAAACAAAAGACTCGAATCCGCAGACAGTAGGAAGCTATAAGGAGCTTAACTCGTGTTTGATTTAAGCTGTCTACCACACGCACGCGCTTGTAGTCACAGCTAGAGTGGCAGACTTCTGTCCGCCCGCTGGCGCATGACAATCGACTTTAGACACCCCCTGTAGTTTGTTTTTTTGCATACACAGTTGACTAGCATCTTAAGCTCTTACTCAGCTATAAGCCCATATACATGTAACGCGCATTACTCTTCTCTATGGTAATTATCAGATCGATTTAAGGGTGGAAAGGGCTTAGGTGATGTAGATCCCTCTCTAGCTGAAAACAGGCTTAGACTATAGCATGTAGGCAGCTGGCCGCGTTAAACACCCCTGTAGTTTTTTGTATACACTCTCGATCCCCTCTCTAGGTGAAAACAAAAGCTTAGAAGATGAGGTGATCCGGCCACTGGCTGGCGCGTCACACCTGGCGTTAATCACCCCCTGTAGGCTTTGTATACGCTCTCTAAGTGAAAAACAAAAAAGATCCCTCCACGGGCTGGCGCGTCACACCTGTCGTTAAAACGCCCCCTGGAGTCTTAGTATACACAGGTGCCCCGCCTTATCTATCTATTCACCAGCTATAAGCCCATATACGCGTACATGCGATTTTTGATACCCTCTCTGGAATAGGGTGGGGCTCAAGGTGAAAACAAGATTAGTCCATTCGCTCTCTCAGCTATATAAAGAGCCTCAATTGTTCTTGCAACAGCACTTCACCACCGGTACACTATCAGTCACGAGGCAGATGTTTGCGGCATGGGTCATACAGGTTACCTACTAATAGCGGTTTGGGTGAGTAGATCACTTTTTTTCCCCTAAAAAACAACAAAAAAAACCCACTTATGACTCAGGTATGTATATGTAGCACTGTTAGTGTAAGTACACAGTAGAATCTACTGTACTATAGACTCGGCCCTCTGAAGACGGCGGAGCGCGTTAATGCGCGGGTCTGTGGCGGCGTCACTTGTTTTTTATTCTAACTAAAAAGTCAGAAGTCGATCTACGACCTATCAAAGACAAATTTGTGATAAGTTCAAACTAAATAAGACAGTTTGAGCGTCTCTTAGTCGCTGTCAAAGATGCGAATAACGAACGCGCTGAGGGCGGGGTTCAGGTCACGTATAGTTCCTTGCTCTTTCGTCAGATGGCGCCACAATAGGGGATTTGTACATTCCTACGATGCTCGCGAACATTTCAACGCATAATGAGCTATATAGGCAACAAAGTGTGCTTCTGAATATATTAAAATATAAAAACAATTCAATATTGTGTATTTCTGATAGAAATGAGGCAGTTTCTTTGAATACCAACTAAACTATAGCGAGATGAAAAATACCACACCATATCTAAGGCTTTATAAAAGATACATAGGCAGAAACTCTCGCCGAGTAGGTAATCTGAAAAACGAACCAACTCGTTGTGCCACAAGGGCCCCCACTCAACGGGGGCCTTTTGAGCTCAGGCATGTTGTTTCTCAACACTGGGTGTAATTAATTACGCCCATGTTGAGTAGCATCTACTAACCAACTGACAGTGTCAGTTGGTTGGCCCCTCTTTAGGGGCCACACAATAAATAAAGAATAGAGACCTAAGGGAACGTTCACAAACGTCTCCCCTGCCTACGGGGTGGGTGGGTCTTTGGGTTTAGTGACAAAACAGCGACATGTCAGTTCTCTTTTTTTTTCCAAGTCTACATATTATTTATGATTAAAAAAATTTTTAAAAAAAAACCACGCTAATAAAGTGCGCTGATCAAAAACTGAATAGAAAAATAACCAAAAATAGGTTGGTAGCTGATCGGTCGTTGTCACACGGTGCAGAAAATTTACTGCATATCGGACCAGGGGATAGTCTGGCAGCGACCCGCCACCCCGTCCACAAGCTGTGTACAGCACCCCGTTTTTCTTTGTCCATATTGGCTAAAAAAAAACGGGACATTGTTGACTTGGCTATTTTACCCGTCTGGGTCTTATTATTTAAACACCTCGTGTTGACCCTGTGGGGCAGCGGGTACATGGAATAAACGTGTCCAAGTGCACGCTATCTAACACATAACCGAAGGTTACTGAGTTATGTAATAATAGTTATGTAATAATAACTGACCTATGAGGTCGCCAGTCAGTTTGCCGTGATTATTTTGACACACTCTCAGTTACTCGTAGCACATCTAATACATAATTAGACTCAGCCTCATATAAGACAGTCTCGGCCACGCAGGCTGCATATCGGACCAGGGAGATAGTCTGGCAGTGACCCACCAGCCCGTCCACAACCTGTGTACAGCACCCCATGTCTCTTTGTCCATATTGGCTAAAAAAAAAACACAAAAAAACAGGTCATTGTTGACTTTGGCTATTTTACCCGTCTGGGTCTTATTATTTAAATCACCTCGTCTTGACCCTGTGGGGCAGTGGGTATATGGAATAACCGTGTCCAAGTGTACTCTATCTAACACATAACCAAAGGTTACTGAGTTATGTAATAATAACCACCCTATGATCCTATGAAGGCGCCAGTCAGTTTGCCGTGATTATTTTGACATACTCTCAGTTACTCGTAGGGTATCTAATACATAGTTAGACTCAGCATCATATAAGACAGGCTCGGCCACGCCGGCTGCATATCGGACCAGGGAGATAGTCTGGCAGTGACCCACCAGCCCGTCCACAACCTGTGTACAGCACCCCGTGTCTCTTTGTCCATATTGGCTAAAAAAAAAACCCAAAAAACAGGTCATTGTTGACTTTGGCTATTTTACCCGTCTGGGTCTTATTATTTAAATCACCTCGTCTTGACCCTGTGGGGCAGCGGGTATATGGAATAACCGTGTCCAAGTGTACTCTATCTAACACATAACCAAAGGTTACTGAGTTATGTAATAATAACCACTCTATGATCCTATGAAGACGCCAGTCAGTTTGCCGTGATTATTTTGACATACTCTCAGTTACTCGTAGGGTATCTAATACATAGTTAGACTCAGCATCATATAAGACAGGCTCGGCCGCGCCAGCCGCATATCGTACCAGAGGGATAGTCTGGCAGCAACCCGCCATCTCGTCTACAATCTGTGTACAGCAGTCTGGACCAGACCACCAACTCTGGGTATAGCATTCTGGATGCCTGTAGCAAGACTGGATCTAACCCTTTAATAGTCGCATAGCGCTTTAATGTGCAGTGCCCGTTGTCGTCATAAGTCATGAATGCGGCACTCAGAGTTCCTCACCAGGGCTGCATGCATGCATACACTGGCATATCGACAAAGGGCGTAGCGCATTAAAGCACTATTGCCACCTTTAGCATTAAAGCGCTGAGGGTTTGTTTGTTTTTTTGATAGTGTAGAAACCAATATCTGTCTAATTAAACCCCTTATCAGTGCTGTTTTTTTTTTTGGGTTTTTTTCACATACAAAAAGAATTAGGTAATGGCGCTGCAGTACTCTGAAAAGCGGTGGCGGTGAATTTCCATTTAGATCCTGAAAAAAGGGGGGCGGTCAGATGTCGTCAAGGCTCTGATAAGTAGGGCAGTTAAAATCATATGATTACATTGAGCTAATTTTCTTGCTGAAAGGAATGAATAATTGTATTTGTATAAAATTCACACACACACACACACACACACACACACACATCCCACACACACACACACACACACACACACACACACACACACACACACACACACACACACACACACACACACACACACACACACACACACACACACACACACACAGGACACCTGATGATCTCCACACGATGACCTGATTGCTCTTCCTAAAAAAAAAAATGCCCAACTCGATCTACCTACTCAACAGGGTTTCAGTGTATAGCGTATTAGGGGTTTTTCTGATGCGTATATTATATTGAGATTGATTTTCAACTTTTGTGATCAGTGGTTGGTCCTTAAAAGGACCGTTTGGTAGAGAGAGGGTCGCAGGGACCTTGCTGCTGAAGCGGAGGGCGTGGTCATAACGCGTGGCAGTCCTTCAGCAGCTCCTCCAGCACGGCGGGCGGTAGTCCTTCCTCCATGCAGACTTGCTGCTTGACCTGCTCCACGCACCGGCGGATGAGTTGATCAGCGACGTTCTCGATCAGCTCATCCACCACACCCTCTGCTTCAGCAGCAGTCCGCTGTCTCTCCTCTCTCTGTAGCGAGGCAAAGAACTGCTTCTCCACGGCCGCATCGATCATAGATCGAGAAACGGCCACGAAGTTCTGTCTCTCCGCCTCCTCTCTCTGTTGCACGGCTACGAATTCCTTCTCCACGGCCGCATCGATCATAGATCGAGAAACGGCCACGAAGTTCACTCCGTGAGCCATTTTGTCGAACTGACTTCCTAGCCGCCTGAGAGATGCTGACGTCACACTATTTTCGACGACGCTATGACGCGCACGAGGTAGACAGACGACGTCGTTTCACTTCCTTATTTGGAGTTTGGGATCTTTTGACACCGAAGTCATACCGTACGGTCGCGATAAAGCACCTAGTGTTGAAAAGCGTGCCGGTCTTTTATAAGCGCCGGAGTATAAGAGCCTCCAAATGTTTTTTCTCAAGCACTAAAATCGCGACTTTGAATAAGCGCCAGCGCCTGGCTTGTATATAGCTCCTGAGTAAGAACTTCACCGAATTGAAAAGCCCTCCCTCAGAGCTCTTAATCGCGACAGTACGGTACAAATCTGATGTCAACCCGCGCCAAAAACAAAAAAGGTGTTCCAGTCACACGTACCTACGACGAGCGACCTTCAGCTATCACCACGTGAAGAGTGGGAAATAAATTTTGTACGGCAAGAAAACTGAAAACTGATAACGATTCCATTAGATAAGTATTTGGTTCCAATCTATGGCGAGATATTTCCACCAAAGCGATTGATTTATATGTCTGTAAGGTTCAGCTCTCCAACACTCTCCAATGTCCGCCGGTGCACGACGGTCGCCGCCCATCATTAGTCACAACTAAACTTCTGCTGGAGAGTGAAAGTTACGTTGAGTCTTGAGGTGCGCAGAGATACTATCTGCCGCAGCCTGATTTTAGTTCCACGCTATTTAGATAACCGCCCCATTTAAAATCTCTCTCTCGATCCTAGTAAAGGAAAAAAAAAGGCTAGAGTTTATCATGGACGCGTCTCAGTTTCAGTCAAGCCGTAAAGTGAAGAACCAGAGCTTGTACATATTCCCACGTGGTGAGGGGTGACCCCGCGGGGCGTTCAGTTAGTACTGAGTCTATAGTACTGAGTCTATACTCAAGGTCAAGTTCCACTCTCTAAACAGAGCTTTAGCGACTCCGTCATATAGACTAGACCGCGCGCGCGATTTTTTTTTTGCTGAAGCAGCTAATCGATGGAAGAGTAGAGAACAGGTGCTCGACCAAAAATCTGCTTCAGAGGCTTGTTATCAGGTATTAACAGTTAAATCAAAATATTTCAAAACATCCAGAAAAGCAGAATAACATGTCCTACGGGCTACAGCCGGGCACTGACGAGCAGACGGCGCTGACGTCATTTCAATCAGGTCACAGGGCTCTTTAGACACCTTTTCTGTAAGACCCGTCTCATACCTTAGTATATAATACCGTAAACACCGGTGATTAGTATATGATCACATTGGAGTCGCGGATCCACGAAGAGGCTGAATAAGCCTCGCGCGGACCCGCCACTTGAAAATGTGACATAATCTTACCATGCGCTTTTGTTTTGTTTTTGTTTCTATTTACAACAGCAAACATTTCAAACAACCTATTGTTTTTTTAAAATGATGAAAAATCAGCCCAAAAAAAAAGTAAACATTTTAGAGCTAAATTTGTGGAGGATAGCCGGACATGCTGATGTCACTAGACCCCTAAATTCGATATGGTGACATGGACATTTTCTTAAAATTCGATACGACGACACGGGCACGGACATCTAAGTGACATGGGACATGTGGCATTTCTTGAGTCCCACATGTGCCATGGACCATAGTGACATGAGGAAAAAAAAAAAAAAAAAAAAAATGTTCAAAGAGTGCATCAGAAAAGTGCCATTTCAAGCCTAAACATTTCGCCAAATTTTTTTTTCTCTTGGATGGTACTCGGTTTTGCAGTGTCTGGGTCCTTAAAAATGTACCAGAATGCTCAAATTCGGGTTCTAAATATTTTCAAAAAACGTTTTCTCCCTTAGTGACGTGTGACATGGACATTTCTTAAATTCGACATACGGCTGCATGGGGAGGACCCTACCGTCAAGGGCCCCATGATGACTCATACCCGCCGCGTTCAAACTAGCGTGGTGGTTATAGGTAGACCTTCTTTCAGTATCCGCGTGACCAGATCCATCGCCGTCTCTTGAGCAACAGTAACCGAGGTAACTAGGGTTATTGTTATCCGGTCCGTAAGACGACAGTCTAAGACGGTGTGTAGTCGCGTTTTGCTCTCCCTAATACTCTAATTCAAGTCGAGTTACCGCTAACCCCTACAAAAAGAGGGTCATTTGTGTAATTCAAAAGGCGTTCCTTTGTTAGCAATGAGGGGGTCGTTCTATTCATTGATTTTTTTTTTTTTTTATTTTGATTTTTTTTTTGTTTACAACAACAAGTCAAAGTACAGTCAATCAACCGAGATCCTTTCTACTCCGTGGGGGTGTAGAAGGATCTCCCCCCTGAGGTTACAAAGTCACCTCTTTATTTAAAGGGTTACAAGTCGCAAAGTCGCTTTCGCTTTCGCTTACAAGTCACAAAGTCGCATGAAATATTCAAGTCAAAAAGTCAAATTCATCAACTATCAGCACAGTCGTTTGAAAAGCATCAAGTCACCGAAAAACTCCTCTACAGTCACCTCCGACTCGCCTCCTCCCTACCCCCCTAAAGGGGGGTAGAGAGGAAGCGATTCCCTAGAGATCAGATAATTTTTTTTTTTTTTTTCTCCCGAGCAGACCCTAAAAGCCCCCCCCCTCCCCCCCAAGTGCCCGCCCACCCCATAAATAGTGCCCCCCTCCCCCCCTCCCCTCCCCATGCATCTTAAAGTGCCCCCCTCCCCCCCCCCTCCCCTCCCCTCGCCCCTTATAGAAGCCTCCCATTAGCTAGTCCAAGTCATGTGACCAAAAGGGAAGCGTAGTCTGTCTATTGTCTATATTATGCAAATGAGGGAGGGGGTCAAGTCACGTGACCAAGGGGGTGTGGCCTATTCTCTAAATAAAGAGCGCTTCCAGTCACGTGACCAAGAAGGTGTGGTCTTATTATGCAAATGAGGGGGTCACGTGATCCATGATTATGCAAATGAGGGAGTCACCTGACCAAATGGAAGCCACTGATTGGCTGGTGATCAAAGGGGCGTAGTCTACTATGCAAATGAGGGGGTCACGTGATCAAGGGGGCGTGGTCTATTATGCAAATGAGGAGGTCACGTGGGAGTCACGTGACCAAATGGCGGCCCTGATTGGCTGGTGATCAAGGGGGTGTGGCCTATTACGTAATTATGCAAATGAGGGGCGTGGCCTATTACGTAATTATGCAAATGAGGGGGTCACGTGACCAAATGGAGGCCTCTGATTGGCTGCATGTCGATTGAGTAATAAACAGTACTTAACTATAGTCCCGTTCCGATACATACTATACTACTCCCATTGATGAGTTTAGAAACACATGTTGAAGAGTTCCTAGACATGTGGATGAGTTTCCTAGATATGTGGAACAGTTTCTAGATGGGTTTCACACCTGACTTGTATCGGAAGTTCCCTCTCATGAAGTCCATATTTTGAGGGCTAGTATGCATATTGGGGAGCCCCTAGGCATGTTGTGCGGCCCCTAGGCATGTTGTGGAGCCCCTAGGTGTGGTGTGAAGCCCCTAGGTGTGGTGTGGAGGCCCTAGGCGTGGTGTGGAGCCCCTAGGCTTGCTGGAGACCCTGAAGTGTAGGTGAGGTCCTTGATGTGTGCCTTAAGTCCCTGTAATCATAACAGAAATTTTGTATCAGGGTGTGCCAAATTCAACTTAATATTTTGTAAAATATTTAAAAAAAAACTACATTCAAACCTAAATTTAGGGTGTATATTTAACTGTCACATTGGGCGCTCAGTCAGTATTGTGGAGTTCAAAATTGGCTCTGAAGACCAAATTTCAGAGACCCCCCCTGAAGTAAAAATTTGGGTAAATGACCTGGGAATCGATTTTTTTATAAATTCAAGGTCTATATTTAGCAGTGCGTTAGTGGCAGTACTAAGAATAAGGCCTAACCCCTGAAAGTATCCCATAAAAATTGGTCACATTGGGCACTCAGTCAGTATTGTGGAGTTCATAATTGGCTCTGAAGACCATATTTCAGAGACCCCCCCTGAAGTAAAAAATTGGGTAAATGACCTGGGAATAGATTTTCATATAAATTCAAGGTCTATATTTAGCAGTGCGTTAGTGGCAGTACTGAGAATTGGGCGTAACCCCCTTAAAGTATCCCATGAAAATTGGTCATATTGTGCGCTCAGAAAGTACTGTGGAGTTCAAAATTGGCTCTGTAGACCAAATTTCAGAGACCCCCCCTGAAGTAAAAAATTGGGTAAATGACCTGGGAATAGATTTTTATATGAATTCAAGGTCTATATTTAGCAGTGCGTTAGTGGCAGTACTGAGAATTGGGCGTAACCCCCTGAAAGTCTTCCATGAAATTTGGTCACATTGGGCGCTCAGTCAGTATTGTGGAGTTTAAGATTTGCTCTAAAGACCAAAACCCCCCCTTGAAGTTAAAAATTAAGTAAATGATCGGGGAATAGATTTTCATATAACTTCGAGGTCTATCTGTATCAGTGTGTTAGTGGCAGTACTGAGAATTAGGGATAACCTCCAAAAATACCAAATTTCTCTCCCCCCAGCCCCCGAGTCAGAAAATCCCGGTTATACGACTCCCGCATGTACGACTCCTGCACGTATGACACCCGCATATACGACTCCTGCACGCATAACTGCAGCATGCATGACTCCCTCTCCAGAGTCTGTAAAACATAGGTACATGGGTCTAAAATGATACTAATATTCACCAAAGAATGAGAATTTCTGGGAGATAAGAGGGGCACGCGCACATTTTTTCGCGCCCCCCCCCCCATGGGCCCTTTGGAAATATTCAATTTTGAGGTACTTAGACATGATATTTGAGAAAATCCTTTTGCTGGACTAGTGTAGTACATTGTTAACCCGGGGGGGCAGCGGGTCCCTTAGATAAAAGTTCATAGAGTCTATCCTGGTTCTGACAGGTTGGTCTCACAACTGTAAAAAGTAGACCAGACATCAAAATGCTTTTATTTTTTGTGAGATACTTAGGAACCAAATTAAAATCTATCCTTCACACACAGTATAGTAAACATGTTTATCTACTTTCTCATGTCCATCCCATATAAAATGCTTCAACATTTAGGCCTGCCCCCCTCCCTCACACAGCCAATTTTGAAATTGTGGATTTCGTCAGATTTCAGTGACAGTTCCAAGAATGACAAATTATATAATTTAGGCTCCAAATTCTTAGTTGGGACTAAAGCAGCTTATTCACAAGGAAGGGGGGGGTGGGGCAAAAGGTTACTAATATGCACCTAGCTCTGGAACTAAACATGATAGAGAGATAAATTGAACATTTCTGAACTCCCAGTTCTACTCGCACAATTTTCGGAAAATAACCACAATATCTCGTCCTCTAATGCAAGACATGTTGTCAATGTGCATGGTATATATCAATATGATGATAGAAATCATTAAAAATAAGCTTACTGTGAGTTTGTATGTGTGATGTTGTTGTGACTGTGGAGTGACTGTCAGTGGCAGCTGATCTACAGTTCTTCCCACTGAATTCTAATCATTTATACTTGGACTGAAATTTGCGGTTTTCACAATATTCTTCATTCTGCTCTTTTAAGTTTTGAGGTACCTAAACATGATATTTGAGAATTTCCTTTTGCGGGGACAACCACAGATGTTTATAGCATAGTATGCAACCATGCACATAGCTCTGGAACTAAACATTATAGAGAGATAAATTGAACATTTCTGAACTTAGTTTGGCGCTATGCCAAAGACTCTAAGTCAAAGCGTTCTACTCACGGTCGAAACCCAAACTCATAAATATTGTTCCTAAAGGCACAATTTTCGGAATTCAACTACAATCTCTCGTCCTGGTATACTATAGATGTTTACATAATGCGTAGGGTATGTCAATCTGATACAAAACATGATTAAATAAGCCTACCTTGAGCCCAACCGTGCTGTCATTTCTCAAAGAAGATAAAAATGTGGCCGGTCAGCTTGCGATCAGCTGATCGTTGACCCACATTTAGATTGATATGATGACACTTTTTTGTCATTGGGTTCGTTTGGGGGTTAATATACCATATTTTTGCTTGAAACCAAGCCTAAACCGCACAAAACATTCTATATTTACACGTACAATAGCTGAATTAGGCCTTAGCCCCCCAGAAAATTTGGTTGAGCCTCTCTAAGTTGATAGATCGGCGAAAAATTGAGACGATAAAAATGTGGCCGCCCCGCTTGCGCTTGACAATGGCAGGCCGCGAGTGGTTTCTTCACATTCCCCGAAAAATAAGCTTTAAAATCGAGTTATATTGAAAAAAAATAGCGCACGCCAGAGAAAAGATCATATATTTAGACACCTGATAGCTGAATTAGGCCCTACCCCCCCAGAAAATTTGGTTGAAGCGTTTTCAAACAGGGGCGCCCAGCCACGCTGTCATTCCAACTTCTATCATTTGATCATTGGCTCTGTTTTTTGGTCTTGGCAAGTTTAGAGCCTGGTCTTTGACATTTTTCGGAATAACCCGGCTACTGAGCTGTCCGCAATTTCACCCCCAAAATGGAGGGAGCCTAATCTATCAATGACAACAAAAATTGCGGACTTACCTTGCATATTTGAGCTGTAATCGATGAAATTAACCAAGTCGGTACCGAATCATCGTCCCTCGGCGTCCTCTGCCCCCCATTTTGAATTTATGTGCCGGAGATTGCCGAAGCGCTCGATAAACAAATTATTTTTTTATCAAGACGGTAATACTGTCCAAAATGTCCGCAAATGCCTTTATATTACCTGTAGGAGTAATAATATTACCTTGAATGTCCGCAATTTGCTCTATTTCGGAAGATAAAATGATACCCGAGCATTTCCGAGTCGCACTCTCGCGAGATCCCGTGAACCCACGAGATGGCCATTTTGTTTACTTTACGTTGTCGTTGTGTCGAAAGATAGGAAATGCTTGATGATGGCATAATACAATTAAATATGTAAGTTATCGCTATGCTGAAAGGTAGGAAACGAATCTAGATGTATTTTGGTTAGGCCTAAAAAAAAAAAAAGTTGAGTTCCGGTAACGTGGCCCTAAAAAAAGAGGGTCGGTAGGTCGGATTTTTTTTTTTTTTTAGATTTTCTTTTTTGGTAAAAAGGTGAATTTTAGTAGTAAAAACACCAAAAATGTCCTAAAAGTAACAAAAAATTATAAAAATGTCCAAAAAAAATTAGGGTCGGCCCCAAAAACGGAGGGTCGGTCGGGATACCGGAACACAACTTTTTTTTTTTTTAGGCCTTATGTTTTCGTAGGCAAAATAAAAAATATCGACATTTTGCGGTTGTCGTTCAACGGGCGAACACTTCTCACTGTGAAAAGTTCAGGGAGGAAAACTATTGTAATCTGTTAAACCACTCTACAAGCTTGATCATTTTACTAATATCAGAGACAGCCCTATTGTGTTTTTCCCATCCTACACCCAGAGTGTGATTTGGAAATATCTTTCTATAAGTGGAATCTCTCAACATCTACAAAGATTCATTACAAGCCTTGATAGGGATCCCACAATAGTCTGTGCAGCAACATAATAATGTAAAATAATCTTTTATATGTATAATTTGGTCATGCCACATACAGATTACATGTAAATGAGGTCCTGATACTGAAAGTGAAATCCCCAGTCTAGTAGTGCTGTCTGCAGCGGAGGGCAGATGAATGGCTAACTGCCCTCTCCCCCACTGTCAGCTCCCATTGACCAGGGCCCCACCCTATTGACCCGGACATATACCGTATCGTCGCGATAAAGCGCCCAGTCTTGAATAAGCGCTGGTCTTGAATAAGCGCCGGGGTATGGGGGCTTCCAAATGCTTCTTAAGCACTTAAATCCTGACCTTGAATAAGCGCCTGTCTTGTATAAGCGCCTGAGTGAGAGCCCCGCCAAATTGAAGAGCGCCCCGGCCCTTAATCGCGACGGTACGGTAACAGTACCCAGCTACAGGTGTAAAGGTGCCGACCAGTGTCCAGGGGCAGCTAGTGCCAAGGGGCAGGGTACATCTGTCAGGCTGCGTCTCACGACCTTGGGCCAATGTTTTTGTCTCTGACTGGGTGCCGTCTCTGACCAGGTGCTGTCTCTGACCGGATGCCATTTGGGAGTTTAGTTATCTTCTACCAACAGCAGGAGGCTAATTATAGTTACATATCAACTGCCATAACGTTTACAAATCCTAATATGTATGAATATATGTTAAAAAAATAAAAAAACACTTCCTTCTGGAGCACTACATCACACAGTGCCTGTTTAGCAGCTACAGCAGGTTTACCTGTGGTTGTCTGTGTCCATTTGTCTGCCTGACCTTCTGTTTTATAGACCATTGTAGGAGCAGGGTAGCTGCTGGCCCATTTGTACTCTCAATATAACAGGAAACAGGTGGGACTCTCCATAGGGGAAACAATGAAAATGAAATGGCATCTTCTAAAATTCTAAGTTTAATGGGCTTACTAGTCTGAAAAAAAGATGTAAGTGTGCTTATTGTTCTCTAAATATAGTATACTTATGATTATATATGGAACAAACATTATCATGCCCATTTTCTGTGGCTTTTGCTGTGATAAATGATATGCTTCTGTGGGTTAAATGGGTTTGGATTTTTGACTTGTCCTGAGAGATTGAAGAAAATATCAGAGGTTGAACACCATGACTTTGCCTTTAGGAGCCACCACTGTTAGTTTGTGAGACTTTCTTTTCATTATCTCTTGGGTGCTCTCTGGCCACAACTACGGCACCCAATGAATAATTATGATAATGAATATCAATTTAACTGTTTTTATCCATGACAATTTAGCAACTTAATAATCATATATTCTCAAATGTTTGGTGTGCATAATGCTCATGAAATGCCATTTGTGAGGAAATCTGTCATGCAATAATTGTAGCCATGTTTTTATGATTCCTGATAAAGACAAAAGTCTTTCCACAAGATATTACAATCAAATTCCTGAGATTAACTTTAACACAGTTTTTTTGTGATCAAATGTCTTTCTTTCTTGATTGTTATATGGACATGTTCATGTGTATTATGTTAACATTGTGGTGGTTGCTGCTTTGGGTTTTGGTGGGAGGAAAAAGCTGTCACAACATGACAACATATAGGCAGGGATGACAGCATCAGGTCGGACACCAGTAAATGATTTACATCTGCAGGAATATCTATATATAGTCCACCAACCGTAAGGTCGTTTCTTTCTTATATAGGGTGTCCCTGAGATTCTCTGTTGCTACTCTTTAGTTTTAATATAGCAACAAGATTACAGGATGCAGCTGTGACTTATACATTGTGGGTTTTGCAGAAAGAGGTTACCTTAGAGGAGCCATGTGTACAGTGCAGCCGGTGGCTGTATTGAGGTTAATGACTCACTCTCACCAAATCAGTGCAACTGAAAAAGTGGCTGTACATGATCGGTGGCCGTACATGATCGGTGGCCGTACATGATCGGTGGCCGTACATGATCTGCAGAGTACAAAATCCACCTGTTCCCCCTGCCCTACGATAGTTAACTCTCCTAACCACTACAGGCTGTAATGTATCTTTGGGGAGTTTATTAGGGAAAAAAAACTCCCAAAATATTTATAGAAGTCAAAAAGGGGGGGTTCAATGTACAACCGATCATGTACGTCCAAATAAAAGTTGCATCTATCTGGTGAGAGTGAGCCTAATACCATCAATAGGGCAGTTGTTAAAAACACAATTCCATGGCTTCACACATGGTATGCTCTAAATTGAAATTTAATTTGACGTATCACGTACTATTTATAAACCCACTGTCTCTTTTCTATTTCTGCCTGCTTTGCCTCTCTGGCTGTGTCTGCCTCACTGCATTCCTGTATCCCTATCCTCTCTCCCTCTCTCTCTCTGCCTGCCTGCCCCCCAGTCTCCCTGCCTCCCTGTCAATCAATAAGGATCTCTTTTTTTCAATGCCTCCTTCCATTTCTTCCACATGCCCCCTTGCCTCTCTGCACCTCCTGCACATTTTTGTCTTTTTCCCTCCTGACCAAACTAAGTCCCCCGTGTCTCTACATCTTCTAATCTCCCTCTGCCTCAGACTACAAAGCCTCTACTTTTATCCCCTCCTAAATCTGCACGCTGGGAGGTCCTGCCTGGGAGGCTCCCATGAGTTTTTGTCAGAACTAGACACAGGTCAGCACAGGGATATCTCACTCAGTGCCATATTGTGAACTTTCTCAGTCTGCTCTGTCAGCTTGGACTTACATAAAGGGAGTAACCATAAAATGGGCATCGCATGGAATTTGCTTTCTTCAAAGGTATGAGGTTTTGATAAAAAAAATGAATTTCTAAAGAAAGTAGAACGCCATATACTAAGAAATGCTTTCGCCATTCCTTATATTTCCTCAATTCAAATCTTTTCCTTGCACACATGCTATGTAATGATGAAACAAACGGACATTCAACTGAATATATCTTAATTTCAACTTATTGACATTCATACTTCAGTATACACTAAGGATTCTACAATACAATACAATACTGATTCATTCTGACAATGTCCAACACGCACAACGTTGAGAACAGCTCAAGAGCCAGAGAAGGTGGTTTTTTTGGTATGAGAAAGTATAAATATACAATCCCGTTTATTTATACTGCATAGGAAAAGAACTTATACAGCTCGATGAGTATTCCTACACAGTCAACTTGATTCATGATATTGCAAAATTTCACATATTATAAAACTATACATTATGAATGTTATACGACGCAACCATATATTACACATAGTCCATATGTATCTACTAGTTATTGTAATAACATCACACGTATAATATAATAGATAAGCTAGTCTCACAATTTGTATATATTTCTATACCTCATTATCAATACTTTATAACATAATGCGTAGGGTTGGATAGCTGGGGCGGGCACCCCGTGTACCGGTATATTCCTTCCATGTAGAATACCTAATTAATTATCAAATTTAATTCTTCCAGGCCATGATATGTAGCATAATACAGTATAACCATGTAAAGTATCACAGTTGTATAGCATATTTGAGTAATTTGTCGACCTCATATGTACATAGAACAAATTAATATTAAATATATTTATATTTCACCTGGGCTTTAGGCTACATTTGGTGCTTTTAATACTTGGACAAATGCCATTTCTAGGGAGCACAGTAAGGGGGGATTTGGGAGGGGGGGGACTCTACCACATTAAAATACATAGTTGGTACTGCCTAGCCATTTTTTCCTATTCAGCTTAAACTCCTCGTAGTCCTCAATGGCTCTCACCTCTACACTAAGGCTGTTCCATAGCATGGCGCCTCTATATAATACACTTTTCTTACAGGACTCATTCTTAGGCTTAATAGTGGTGAACAATAAGGCATCATGAGCTCTGGTCCTAACATTTCTATTATTAACTATATCGTCGTTACCTTTTTGCTTAAACATAAAGTTGCATAAATGCATTATTCTACGTGGTTGTAACTTAGATATTTTAGCCTCCTGATGGGTAGCTATAGTCGGGTACATATAATCCAGACCTAGACATCTCCTTAATGATTTATTTTGAACAATTTGCAGTTTTTCTAGGTTAGCCTTATTGGCCACATCGTACAGAACATCTCCATAGTCCGCATGGGGGAGGACCATTGTCTTGTATATATTTACCATTGTTACATTGTCGAGTACATCTCTTAGTCTTGCAGTAAGGTAGGATTTGTATACTAGTTTCTTAAAAGCTACGTCTGCTTGCATATTAAAATTTAGTACCTGGTCCAGAATTATACCTAAATATTTCACACTCAAACAACGCTCTATTTTGCCTGCCAACATCAATCTATGGTTCAATATTTCCTTTAATCTACTTCTTAGGCCAGAAATAATATAATTAGTTTTCTTTGTATTTAACGTTAGCTTATTTTTTCTAAACCATTTGTTAAGAAGCATCAGGTCCTCCTCCATATGCGTCGTCATATGAACTATATCACTACCGGTAATGGTAACAACCGTATCGTCGGCGTACAAAAAAGACCCACAATTTTTTAGCACATTTTTTAGGTCGTTAATATACACTAAAAATAGGGTTGGGCCCAATATACTCCCTTGGGGCACTCCACACAGTACATCACCCTCCCTAGAATTTTTCCCATTTGCATACGTTCTTTGTTTTCTATTTGTGAGATAATTTGAAAGCCAATTTAGTAAATTTCCACCTACCCCCATTTTTTGCAATTTTTCTATTAAAATTAAGTGATTTACGGTATCAAAAGCTTTTTCAAGATCGATTAGGGTTGATAATGTATACTTTCTATTATTAAACCCTTTATAGATTAAGTCTGTAAAATATGCTACTGTTTCAATTGTGGAGTGTCCCGGTCTGAAACCACCCTGATTTTTATCAAGTATATTATTAGATTCCAGGTAGTACATTAACCTTTTATTCACCACCTTCTCAAGCAATTTACCTATAACTGGGAGCAGTGTTACCGGTCTGAGGTTGGCTACATCAGTCTTGTCTCCCTCTTTCTGGAGCGGAATGACTGTACCCAACTTCCATGCCTGCGGGACAGTGGCTTCATTTAATGAGCTATTAAACATAATTACAACCTTATCAGGTATTGCCATCAGACAATCCTTCAATGCTCTCGCTGAAATCCCATCAATGCTTGAGGATTTGTTAGTATCAATATCCTTTATCAGTGCTATTACCTCTACTGCATCAGTCGTAATATTACCAATTCCCTCGGGTAGCGTCTCACCATCGAACGACCATGCTTGCTCATAATCCCTCGCCAAATTTGGGCCTATATTTATAAAGTAGTTGTTTATGAAGTCTGGGGTTTCAATGGAAGAAATGGGTATGTCATTAATTTTGTCCCTCAAATTTAGATTTGCATTTGATTTCTCACCCCTTAATAAACCGTTTATAATTTTCCAGAATTTTTTACTATCATTTTTATTTTCTTCAAGGGCATCTCTAATAAATTTTGATTTTGCTTTCTTTAATGCTTTGTTTGTAGAATTTCTAAGGCGTTTGGCAATTTCCCAATCCTCTACTGACTTTGTACGTTTGGCTTTAGATAGGGCTGAGTCTTTGTCGTGAATTAACTCTAGGTGGTGATCAGTTACCCAGGGAGATCTTGCCTTATTTACCTTAAATTTTCTCATAGGGCACATAATATCAAGCTCTTTGGACAATAACTTAATAATAAAGTCCCAGCGCGCGTTTACATTTTCACATTCATCATATGGACCCCAGTCAGCATTCGCTATGCATCTTTTAAACAATTCGGCATCATATTTCCTATACGTTCGACCTTCAAATTGTACCCTTTCATGTATATGGTACCGGTCAATAAACGATATACCAACTAAAATATGGTCGCTGATGTTCCAATTTCTAGTAACAGATTCAAAACTTTTCATCGTGTTCGTTATCACCCAATCTAAGCATGTGCTTGTTTCTTCTGTGCTTCTAGTGGGAACAGCTATTACCTGTTTCATACCCAACAGATTGATACAAATTTTCATTAGCTTAGTCGATACCTTAGTGACATTTAAATAATCCAGATTAAAGTCTCCAAGAATAACTACATCCTTGCGCCTTAGTTTGGCCAGTGACAACTTAGCATTAAAGACTTCAATAAAAGCTGCTTTGTTTCCATCTGGCGGTCTATACAGGTTGACAACAACCACATTTTTCTTGCCATTTCTAACAATTTCTGTCCATAACATTTCAATGTCATTAGAACTTACATTTAAATGTTTATAATTTTCACAGGAATAGGAAAAATCATTTCTAATATATATACCCACCCCCCCCCCTTCTCACTCCCATCCGGCTTAGTCCAAGATCTATCTAGCCTTTCAAAACTGTAGCCAGCAATATCGACCAGGTGCGTCGGGTCAACATCCTCTAGCCATGTTTCAGATATACCCAGTACAACGTCTTCCTCTTTATTCACATGTATTCTCAGTGTCTCTATTTTTGATTTAAGGCTCCTAGCATTCAGATGACTTAGAGTGAAAACATTTTTGCTACATGTGATATAGTTATCATCTACAGCAGTAATAAAATAAATATGTGCCCTTTTTTATCCAACCCATACATACAAGTCAAAATTACAGTCGAGTTTAGTAGGTTTGGGTAACTCGTACCACCTACTTGGAGATTTCTCCCCATTGAGGAAATAGTGACTCCTACTTGCTGACGCAACAGAAAGAAGAGTACTCAATCGTCCTCCTTAACTTCACATAAGTAGTTAATCTTAACTAAGTTAATGTAGAGGGTTATACCATAAGTATGCCTAGTATCTCATACAGTCTACTGAGTGTGATTCCACTTCTCTGTAGGACATGTTTTACATACTGTTTATAAGGCCGGTACAATTTCTCGTTGCGTTTGGCGCGGACCTCGGGTGGTGCTGCCACCTGGTGTATGACTTTATAACTAGCCAGAATGCTTTGGCGTTGGCTATACCATACACACATTTGTCGGGTATCTACAGGATTTACAATGTATCATAATATATTTAAAGAAAAACAGTCATACTTTATACGTATTACTCTACTACATATTGTAAATAAGAAGTCATGATACAGCCTCAGCATAGCCATAATGGTTTCCCATGGGACTAAGTTAATTACAGAGCCTTCATTTTTTCCCTTAATTTCATCAGAATTTCACCCATCTTGTTTTCTTTTACACTCTGGGGGGTAATCTTATCTACATTGGCTATCGTATACCCACAACCCCAGCCTTTTTCATTTGTACATTCGTATATGGTCCCCACAGTGGCAATCAGCATATCACCAAGTCTATTTGATTGCATGAACTTCATCTCCACTGCCTCTGCCATAAGTTCATATTTCTTGACGTGTGCGTCTGCCTTGGTGATCTTGATGGTGTGTGAGACCTTTTTAGCCTCGTACCCGTCTGTGCTGACTAGAATTTTCTGCGCGGCTTCCTTGTCTTCATTATATCTAGCGAAAATAAACCAGAATAATTGTTCTGCGGAGTGCCATGTAATGTCCTCATATACGATTTCACAGGGGTACATATTACTAAGGTATGCGTGGTGGGACTGGTATGCTGTGCCGTGGTCAAATTCAATCACCTTTGCCTCTACCAACGATATGCCTTGTGGCAAGTCTTTTATATCCCTGTAGTAGTACACCTTGCCTTTTGAGTCTTCCAGCTTGTTACCTTTTAGCTTCAGGTCTGTGTGGTTATACCTCGCCAGTGCAGCCAGGCATCGAAGATCTTTTCTTTCATCTTGTTGTTCCGGAGTCAAGTCATCAGATACGAATATGTATTTCCACTTGTTGAGATGACGCATTTGATTGACTTTTTGAAATAGCTTGATCTTGTCTTCCATTTCTCTAAATTTAATTAGAATGTTCCTGGGCGTGGTGGCTGCTGGACGCTTCTTCCCAATCCTAAATGCGCTCTCCAGACAAATTTTTGTACCTGCCGCCACTGCGCCCGTGTCAACCATAAGGTCGTGCAGAATTTTCCGGGGGGTTTCACCTCCTGGCTCTGGGTACCCTTCTATGATGATGTTTTTTCTCTTCCTACCCTCGTCAATCTGTCTGAGCCTTATAGAGTCTTTCTCACACTTGTGTTTTAGCCTCATGTTTTCTACCATAAGTTGCTTACGTTCAGACGCCCCTGTTGCGATCTCGGCTTCTGCAGTGTCTAGTCTGTTCGACAGCGACTGGATATCCTCAGTGACATTTGACATATGTCCTTCCACCTTCTCTATATGAGCGTTCATAACCCCAGTATTAGTGGTCATGATAGCGTCCAAGTTGTCGAATTTCTCGACCATCTTCAGGTTGGAAGCCGTCATCTCCTGCATTGATTTTAATAATTTCGCCGACATGTCGTCTCCCATGTTTACGTTTGGCGTGCTTTGTAGTATAGGCGTCACTGCGCCACTCTCTTTTGACAGCGACTTTACTCGAGCACTGCTCCGTGCGGGCGCTGGTCCACCTCGTCTAGATTCGTTCGACATGGGATATTTGGTACCAAAGGTCTAATAAATTTACCTTATATGTGTACTTCAACCCTTTATAGATGTTGTGGCTTAGTATCAAGGCGTTAATAAATTGGGAAGTCAATGAATTTGGCGATGTTTTCCTCCTCGAGTTCCGCTAGCGTTCGGTGTCGGCCATGTTGAATTTGCTCGTCCTCGTATAACCTCAGGTTTAGGGGTAAAGGGTCATTTCAAACTTGGCAGAAAGTGATTTGTTTTTACCAATTTGTGCAGGATGACTTGACAGTTCATGATTGGATTATCCACGTTTTCCACTGGTAAGACAATGCAATTTAACCATGATTTTATTTGTGTGGTTGTGGGTCAATGTGGATTGAATTACTTGACCTTAGGTTGTGCATCTGAGACCTTTGTGTGAAAAGAATAGTGAAGATTCAATCTGCTGTTACTGCAGTTAAAGGTCAAAGCTCACATGACAAATCCAGTTGATTTCATAAAGGAATCGTGGTGAATAATCGGATTGCAGAGCAGTGGTGATTGCTTTTTAATCCAATTGAGAACGGTTCATAATAAAACTTATGCTTACAATTTAAATTTAAATTAGAACAGAATACAGAAGAAAACCATTGTGTGTTGTATTGGACCCCAGGATTCCAGCTATTTCTTTTACTGCCAGGCTCTTACCTTTGTCTCAGACAGGACACATTATCCTAAGGGAGCAAATCCTTATTCTAAATCTTTTTGTATAAAACAGGATCTATAAGCTATACAACCTTAATTGAGATAATAACTAATAAGGCCACCATCTAACACATTTTGGAGATCTTGGGATGCTATATTAAAACATATAAGATTTACCAGACACCATACATATATCTCACCTACAATTCTTATGTGATAGAGACTTTCAGGATCACATACATCTTAGGCATGACTACTTACATTGGCAATACACTACGCATATCTTCACAGCTTATGGGATATACATATGTCTATGTCTCTGTAGGGTGGGTGTCGGTACATGTAGATGAGGATCTCAGCTTCTCACCTTGCCCTGACCTGATACCAGGACAATGCACTGTACCATGGATGGTGCATGCTTGATGAGACCAGGGCTGAAAGGGTATTCCTTGTTTTGTCTTCTCACTTACTGTAGACTAATTCTTCTCAGCCATCAATTGTACCTCTAATAGGTAAATGCATATGTGTTTGATATGTTTATATTATTCGGATCAAATATAGTCATCAGTCTTAAGATGTATATGAGAGTTTTCTTGTTTACATTGTCACTTTAGAAACGAGTACCAGATGTATACATAATATAAAAGCTCATGTGATGGCAGCTTTTACATTTTGTAAAGATATTCACCTAAGTTTTATAGCTGCAAACCTTATGCAGCTCTTACCTTATGCAGCATCATCCCCTTCCAAAAATAGTTTTCTTGTATAATCCTTTAGCTGTGTGAATGTGGATCCCCGTTGAATCACAAAGGGCTCACAACTTGTAACGCACAGAAGCCTGTGTCCAGCTTAGCAGAAAGGGAGTGGCTGATTGGTCAAGGGTAAGAGCAGTGACGTGATCTATCAGGACAATCTGTCGTCACACAGGACACAGTACACACAATGCTGCCAGGTGTAATTTCTGAAAAGCGAAAGTTGAAGGAGCAGTTGAATATTGACCTGCATATCATGACAATCCAATTAATCCAACATGAATTAATTGGCTGGCAAAAAGACTTGGATCAAAATATGTGGGATTAGAATAGTCAGAATTAACTCACTATTGGAACTTGTTACCTTTTAAAAATTCACATAAACCGACCCTTCTCAGCTATGCTAGACAGTCTAGACCCACAAATCACTTTAGAGACCAGATGGTTTATAAAAAAATAGATGAAATTATTCCTTAATGTCCCCATGTAGTCCAAGAGGCCAGACAGATCCTTTCATGTTTTGAGCACCAAAAGATTTGACGGCAGATTCTTTTGTAAAAAATTCTCATGAATTCAAATCTGCATTTCTTACGAAAATCCGATTTGGCGTTATCTCACAATCAGCCCTCAAAGTAGGTCACCGTCTATTTCCTTAAAAGTACATGTATTTCATTTTGGCCCTCTATTATCATGTAATATGATTATAACTATACATGATCTTAAGGCCTGGGGACCCTCTCTTGGTATTTACATATTTTGTCCATTACATTTTCCAAGATGGCCACCATGGTAATAGAGATTTTGATGATTTATGGGCTTGTAAATGGTCTAGAACCATATCAAGTGTTTATCCAAATGCTATAAGGTGAACATGGTGATTTCCTATAGGTATAGTTCTCATATAAATCTCTTATACTGTACATACATAGACAAACATGTTTAATGTTTACTGCCCAAAGAGCAGTCCATACTAACTAGATGGAAGAAGGTCAAGCAGCAGTACAAAGAGAAGTGGACCAATTTCTATGCACAATTCAGGTGATTTCTTTCATCCTTCATGAACAAACAACTTTTACTGATGGATAGTGATACCTGTTACAGGTTCGACAATGTATGTATGACAGCCCAACAATCAAAGCCTCTACCATGAGAGAACAACAGCAGGGCGAATCCAATAATTCTGTACAAATAACTGGCGACGCCAAAGGACTAGAGGGCTGCTATAAAACCAGAGTCCTTTAAAACATCCTTAGTGAAGTTCCTGCTCCAAGAGTGGGCACAAGAAGCATATCTACCCATCCTGAATGGGCACACAATCTACATAACTTCTCATGACACATTTTTGAGTTCAGTGCCACTGGAGAAGGAGTCATCAAACCAGAAATCAAGGAACTTGAATGTTCTCATCAAGAGGCGGATACCAGAATCATATTCCAGAGGCGTAGGAAGCAAATCTTCATTGGGGGGGCCCAGGGGGCCCACTCCAACCAACTTTAAGTATCTATTTTTATGCATGAGGTATCATATACACACATATATTAAATTGTATGCAAAAGAAATATTTGAGCCCCCTCTAGTTCTGATTTGGGGTCCCGGCCCCCTCTGTCCCCACTTTTTCCTATGTGGGAAAGGGAAGGTTTGCAAATTGTGTGTATCATATTACAGGTCTTGGGGGGGCCAAAACATATTCAGGCCCCCCCTCCTCCGTGATTGGGGGGCCTGGCCCCCCTGCCCCCCCCCCTTTTCCTACGCCACTGTATTCCACTGTATTCCACTGTAGACCCATTTCCTTGTACATAATCAACAAGCTGAGATTACTCTGAGAGCCAATGACACAGATATCTTTATCTTGTTACTCTACCATGTGTACAGTTTCAACAAGACTCACAGTGTCTTGCCTAACATCTGCCTGGATACTGGTTTAATGTCACAGAAATGGTGGGAAACCTTAACACTGATGTGATATGTGCACTGCCAGGGCTCATGCAATAAAAGGCAGTGACTACACACCAGCTTTCAACCACTAATGAAATATGAGACCTTTGAATTTTTTGTTGAAAAACAAGTCATACACTGAGACATTCTCAAAGGTTGGTGAGGATAATGTAAACCATCTGAAAAAGAAATCTGAGAACTGAAGATAAGCCATGGGTGTGTGTCTTGTATGGGAAGCCAACATTTAAGTCAGTGAACCAGGCAAGGCTAGCTATCTTTGAAACAATGTATGCCCCAAAGAAGGAAGGAGATCTCCTACAGCTGGTAAAAGGAGCAAATCCCAGTAATTTCCCACCAAATCAACCCGCTTTAGAGAAACAAGTACAGAGGTGCATCTGGTGCCATCTATGTGGAAGCGAGCATGCCATCCAATTCCTCAACATTTGGAAGTGTGGAATATGGATGGACAATACCTGATGAACTGGTTTGACTGCACTTAGTTCACGAAATCAGTACAGGACATATTAGTGAAGGCCCCACTTGAGGTTGAGGAAGGTGGTAAAGAGGAAGAGTTGACATTATGAGGAAAACAGATATGGAAGAGATGAATCTGATGGAGAGGATGATACAGAATAGTAAATACATTTCAGTGCTTATTGCTATCTATTACTTTTGAATGGAAAAGTTTTTGATAATGTCTAAACTTGAAATGGTGGAGTCTGGTACATACGTAACATATGGCTCAGAACTGTTTTTATTCTTATCATTGCAGCTGGGACGTTCTTTTCAGAGTGGAAAATTTTGAAAAATTCTGAAAGTCTAAATTAGAAATGGTGAAATCTGGGTCAATTTGACACATAATATACTATAGCCCAGTCTTTCATCTTTTATCATTGAGGCTGGAACATTGTTTAGGGAGGAAAAGGGCTAGGGTTAGGGCCACGTTTGAGAGTCAGAAAGGGCCAGGTTTAGTGCCCGATCCCAGGGTTAGGAAGGATCAAGTTTAGAGCACAGTTTGAGGGTTAGGAGGGGCCAGATTTAGGGCCCGGTTTCAGGGTAGGATGGGCCACGTTTGGACATCAGAATTGGCCAGGTTTAGGGCCTAGTTTGAGGGTCAGGAAGGGCCAGGCTCAGGGGTCAGAAAGGGCTGGGCTCGGGGATCAGAGATGGGCCAGTTTCGGGGATCAGAAGGACCATATCTTGGCATTAAAAAGAGCCAAATTTGGCTTCCAGAAAGGTCAGATATCCCTTTCTCCTCTCTTTTTCTTCCGTCTCTCTCTTTTTCTCTTCCCCCTCTTCTGTTTTTTTTTGAATTTTCTCAAAAGGGGGGGTGGATTGGGCCCGTTTCCCCCCCCTAAAATCTGCCACTGGGCTATTATGCCATTTAGATATACACTAGACATTGTTCTAGACATATAATACTTGAAAATCACCAAATCTCAATTACCATGGCGGCCATCTTGGAAAATATAATGCACAAAATATGTAAATACCAAGGGAGGGTCCCTCACCCTTAAGCCCATGAATATTACATGATAATAGAGGGCCAAAGTGAAATAAGCTTACTTTTAAGGAAATAGACAGTGACCTACTTTAAGGGCTGATTGTGAGATAACGCCAAATCGGATATTCCTAAGAAATGCAGATCTGAATTCGTGAGATTTTTTTACAAAAGAATCTGCTGTCAAATCATTTGGTGCTCAAAACATGAAAGGATCTGTCTGGCCTCTTGGACTAATGCATTATTATCCAGTTATTACAGGCAACTCAGAATATAAATCTCCCCATGATGAATAAGCGGCAGTTCCAGCCTCTGCTGCCTCACATTAGTGCTTGACATGGCCCTCATATTAACATAGTGTAGAGTTCGTCTATATGTAATTCGATTAAATAAGGACTCGAACTGCAGTTTTCATGTAGAGATGCAAAAAAACAGGGTTTATTTCGTTCTCCTGTACAACAATGCTAATCCTTGAAGTATATGAGGTTCGATCAATGTATATTCAGCTTTCAATAACTTTCACTATATGACACAGTCAGAGACCTGAGAAGGTCTGCCGGAGCAAAGGGGTGAGGACAGCTCATATACTGTCCGCCTCCGATAGGGGTGCCCCCTGGCTCTGGCCGCCCGAACTACCTTGTAGGCGTTCGACTATAATACTAATATTAGTGTCCCTACACCACCCCCCCCAGACATAAATACGCTTACTCTTTTAAATATATATACAATATAGTATAAACTCATACAACTGAGTTTATTTTTAGTAAAGCGTTATGTTACGTCGTGAACACAGTAGGGTATATAAACACATACAAAACTAATATTATTTACACAGGTGGTAATACATCCGAACGGCTAGACACATTTCGAATTATTAAGGACACAGGTATAGTATACATACAAACATATACAGATTAGCGACTAGAACAACTTGACATCTCTCATGATTAAAAAAAAAAAAAAAAAACAGGAACAAAAAAACTGAAGATCCGGGCAGCCATCCTAACCTTTTTGAACATTGGTTAGGCACGAAGTACCATCCTTTCGGAGGGACTCGGGTGTGTGGTGCTCTCCTCTTCAACAGCCGTCCTGTCCCAAATTGGACAGGCACGTTCATTCGAACGGGTTAGTGGTGCTCTCCTCTTCATTTTTCGTACTGCTGTCTCTGTCCTGACTAAACAGACACGTTCTTCCCAACGGGCGATTGGTGCTCTCCTCTTCAGATGTCTGGTCAGCGAATTCATCCTGCGTACTCCTGTTACTGCTGTTCGATTGTTCAGTAGACATTCATACCACACTAACTCATTCTCTTTCGAATATCAATTCACTCATATCTTCTCACTCTCTAATCGTGGGCTCACCCCTCCTCACTCTGGTTCTTTAGGAGTTCCAGAGCGGATTCGCGGGTGCCGTCCCACTCGTCCAGGAACACACTAAATACCTGCTGGAACTTGACGTTCATAGCCTGTTCCGGTCATTGGACTCCTGCAGTCGTTTCTGAGCCAAAGCAGTCCTTGATGCGGCTAGCTTGGCTTCGTTCCGGATTTTGTTAGTTTCGGCGGCCAATAGCGCCTCGTTCTCTTTCTCCAGGGACATTCTTGTATTGGCTTCCTGTTCAACCAGAGAGCGGGCGAATAAATTCGCCACCCCCTGATTGTATCGGACAGCCAATTCCCTCTGCGACTCTTGGAAATCGTCCACCGCCTGCTGGGCTTGGGCGCAAACCACTCTGTCACTCGGATCAAAATACATATCCACCGGTCTTGTGCTCAGTCGGGGCCTATTGTCCGGAATCTGAGTCATTTCAGGTTCGACACGTTGAGGAACCTTTTGTCTGCCCAATTCTGGGAAGTCACCTGACTCCGGCGCAGGGGTCGGATCTTTCCGGTCGAACCAAGCAGGTGGGTTATCACTCTGCGAAGCTGACGCTGCTGCCGATGATGCTGCCGAGGAAGGACGTGAGTCCGACCCCCCACTCATGGGCGACTGATACTCAGTCGAATCTTTCCGCTTCTGCTGCTTCAACCTGGAGTCACGAGCCACAGCCAGTGGCTTCTTAAACTCCGAGGTCTCGGGCGAATCGGAACGATTCTTTTTCACTCTGCCACTCGCTGGACTGCGGCTAGCCCGCCTCTTCTCATCAATCTTTGCCTTGGGTGGATCACCCCTCCATTCACATACTCTCGAGAATAGTTCGTTCGTCATTTGGAATTTCCCTCGAGCTCTCACTAGTGCAATCCTCGCACACAGCTTGCCTTTCGTGGACTCATGCACATTACAGAATGATTCGGTCTTCACGTGGATGTGTTTGAAGTCCGAAGGGATCATTCTGTTGTATTCCATCATTACTTTATCGTGCAGGCTCATCACTTTCTCGCGTGCTGCACTCAGTCCGGGGCTGTGACAATACTTCAGATGGCGAAGCATCACACCCCTTCTCGGAGTAACGCAACCATCACAGGTTGCGCTATCCCTCTGTCCTTTCGAATTGGCACATTCGTAGACCACAGCGTGGTGGAAGTGCCGTTCGCAGAGATGCCGCAGGAACCGCATTGCTGACGGATATGTCCTGTCCCTTCCCTTCTCTTCAATGCAAATGGTGAACGGGCAATACCGCTCACCGTCTTTCAGATACCAACATAAGTAGGCCCAGCGCAACTTCGACTTCTGGTCTCTTATGTAGTAACTTTCGGGATATTTCAACAACTGTTGAAACCATTCTTTATAAAAATCGGATGGCAAGGGATCTTCCTCGGTTTCCCGAATCCAATCCTCATCATCACTTTCGCCATTCATATTTCGGGGTTCGGGGCAACCGTATGATTTCTTGCCCTTCGCGCACTCTTCAAACGAACCTGGAATGAAGTGCGCGAACTTCGCCTCACTATTCTTCCAGATCCGTTGTACTCTTTCCTGGTCCCCCTCATCTTTCGGCTCCTCTCTATTCTCTCCCTCTTCTACCTCCTCTGGCCCTTCCTCATTCGGAACCTCCATCTTCTCCTCCGGATCCTGTCTAGTTGGATCCGGATCGGTTTCTGGAGGCTCGCCCTCCGAGTCGGGTCCAGACTCATCGTCCGGACTGTCTTCGGATTCAGTCACTTTGCTGGCCTTCTTAGTCGCTCCTTTAATAATATTGCTGACCTTGGCGGCGGCAGCAGCCTGTACGGCAGCTATACGTCCTTTCAGTGGATTATCACTTGAAGGATCTTTCTGGCCTACTGCCTCCGTGACTTTAGCAATCACCTTCGGATGCACAGTCATTTTTACGTCTTTCTTTGATTCCTTCAACTTCTTTTTTTCTTTCGCTGACAGGACCGGTGTGAAGGCACCCTGGTCACTGTCAGATTCGGTGTCGGTCAGAGTCTTTTTCTTTGTTCTTCCCTTCACACTTTTAACTTTCGCTTTCTTGGTGTTGTCCTCTCCGTCGGTTTCGCTCTCCGTCGACAGGCTGCCCTTTTTCTTGGCGGCCTTCAGGATCGCTTTCCCCTTTCGGATGGATGCCAGTCGTTCTTTATGTTGGGCCGAGCTCATCTCTTCTTCCAACCCGGGTACGTATGCCCTAGTGGCGTAGGTCCCCTCCCGAATCATCGTACTGATGATTTCGTTCAGTTTCTCCTCCGGCTCCGAACACTCCTCCAGTCGACGAAGCAATTCGTCTCCATTCAGAGTGTAGAGCCTCGGGACTTCTGGATGCTCCGCTCGTTCGACCCAGTCTTCTGCAGTCCTGGGTTCTTTCTCCATGTCAGGTTCCCGGTACAGTACATCTCCTGCGATGTCCATTCCGGTAACCCCCATCCCCGTATGGTCAGTTAAGACATGCGGGACGTTCGGAAGGCGATTTTGCCGATGTGCGATTTCGCAATCGAACATGGCCCTTCTGAACGACTGACTCACTTGCAGTCCAGCCTCAGTCTGATTATAAAACAGCAGCCCTTCGGATGGCAGTGCTGCATACTCAGTCGGTGATAGGAAGTGTCGAACGCAGTCTCTGGTGGCTGCGTCCCAACACTTTCGTTCTCCTTTTAAGATTCGGTCGTGAATATGGATTTCCCGACCGTCGTACCTTGATTTAAATCCGTCCAGATTCGGTTCGAGCAGCGGCTCGTCCGATCGTTCCAGGATTTCTTCAATCACCATTCCCATGCTACCTTCTTCTATTTCGGAATTATCCTCATTCAATGCGCTTTCTTCGTTCTTGGTAACTGGCGACATCGCCTCAGTGTCCATAAATGCTTCAGACACCTCGTCGAGGGCCGATCGTTCCGAATGAGAGCCAGACGCCGAAGCCATCGTGACACTCAAGTTCTTTCACTCGATAAAATAAATGAATGACAGGTACCAGGACCCTCTCTACGGGCTCCTGGCGACTTCACCCACCTGCTCTACACCGAGTTCACTTTAAACAGTCTTTATATCCTCGCTTTTTGTGCTCTGATACGCTTCCCCTTGCTCTGTCCGGCGAACCGTAAACAAATATGGCGGATCGTTGACCCGCGTCGACCTTTGCGCACGCGCGTCGGTCTCGCGAGATACCCCGCATTCGGCGAGGCTTCAGTTTTCCCGCGCTTGATAAATATAAACAATCATTCACTCTTCCCGCGCGTCACGCATTACGATCAGGTAATTATAGCACTGATATCCTAACCGCCCTGTCGAATTCATCTCGAGTCATTATGGATTTAAATACGGATAGCAACTACTAATCCGCCGGATTATCCGTCCATTACCCACTGGCACATTCACAGGTAAGTTTGTTGGATTTCTGACTTTTATCGTGATCATTCCTATATAGAAGACGAATTACCAGGTTACCCCGGTAATTATGACAATACTTAACTGATTACATCGTTGTGTTTCAGGTTAGGTGACAGCACCCCTCACTCTCAACCTAGGGCTGCGACGAACCCCCACTGGATTCTCTTTACACCTGACATTCGGAGCGGTCTGCTTCCGTTCCCTCTTAGCCATTGAGGGAACAGTCCTTCTCTTCCTGTCTACACCTGCCGAGACATTCTTTGCTTTCTCCGATCTTTTTGGAGTTCGTTTAACTTGCACCGTTTCCTTCCTCACCTTCCTAGGTCTCCCCGGACCCCTCTTCTCGACTACTTTATCTAACTCCCTTTTCATTTCCTCCTTCTCCTCTTGTCCCATCTTGAACATTTCCGTGGAGTACTCTCTCCCCTTCCATGGTTTCAACCGGGCCACATTCGATTTCTGATTCCTCCCGAAGGTATCCCTCATCAGGACTGTATCATCACTTACTCTCTGGGTAATCCTCCACGGACCATCCCAATTATCTCTCAGCTTGATGCCAACCAGAGGTTCGTGGTATCTCGCTACTAAGTCCCCTACCGCAAACCGCCGAACCTTTAGATTAGTATCATAGCCCACTTTCTGCCATTTAGCTGTCTTTCCTAATTCCTTTCTTACTAATTCATACGCCTTCCGGAATTGTTCCTTCAACGCTTCCACAAACATGATCTGACACGGGACATCTGGATTCATACCAACTACTCCGAACACTAGGTCCGCTGGCATAATCAGATCCTCTCCGAATACTAACAGATTCGGAGAGCAGTTCGTACTCGCATGTACCGTGCTATTATAAGCATGGCAAACAAAGTCGCACTGCTCATCCCAATCATCCATCTCTTGATTTACTAAACTCTTCAGGACCTGTATTAGGGTACGATTGAATCTTTCCACCTGACCATCACTCTGTGGTCGATACGGATTGGTTCGGGTCTTGCAAATGGCCAATTGATGACACATTTCCTGCCATAGATTCGATTCGAACTCTCTCCCTTGGTCGCTATGCAACATCAGAGGCACTCCCAAGTATAGGATCCATCCTTTAACTAACATTCTCGCACAAGTCGCTGCTTTGTGATCCTTCATCGGGAATACCTTCGTATACTTCGTATAGTAATCCGTTACCACCATCATACATGTATTTCCTTCCGGAGTTGTCACAAATCCTGTAATTATATCTACTGCCACCCTCGCGAACCTTACTCCAAACAATTCCTGGGTCAAGGGCATTTTACCTAGCCCAGGACCTGGCTTGCTCGTACAGCATTTCGGACAAGTGTCTATCCATCTCAACAGATCCGTACTCATACCTGGCCAGTAATACATTCTAGCCAGCCTTTCCAGAGACCGTTTTCTCCCAAAATGGCCACTGGTCCGATGCCCATGGCAAAAGAACATTATATCCCTTCGCATGGCAGTAGGAATAAAGATCTGTCTTGACTTATTTCCCAAAGCATTCGTCTTCCACCTATAAATCAATCCATTTACCACCTCTAACTCTGTCCATTGAGCTATTAGTCGTCTCATCTCCCTGTTCTCCAACGATATCGCTGGCCGATCCGGGACCCTTCCTTCTCGAAGTAACATCGTCAGACGGATACTATTCGCATCTCTCTCCTGGAAGCTCTTAATAGAGTTCTCATCCCATTCCAGTATTACCGGTTCAAGATCCCTAAAAGGCTTTCGGATTCCTGCCAGCACGGCATTATGCTTCCCACAATCGTCACATCCGTCATTCTGACACTTCTTCACTGGGATTCGCGACAACGCGTCAGCGTTCACATGCTTAGCCCCCTTTCTATGCTGAATTTGGCTGTGGTCCAATCCGAACTCAGATAGGTGTGCCAACCACCGTCCTATCATACCTTCCGCATCTTTAAAGTTCAATAACCACCGCAGGGAGGAATGATCCGTACGTAATGTAAAATCAGATCCCCACAAGAAGTGTTTATATTTCTTTGTATACACTACCACTGCCAACAATTCCCTCTTTGTCGTACAATAATTTCTTTGCGCTTTACTCATTGTATTGCTTGCGAATGCTATAGGAACCTCCTTCCCATCTTGGACTTGAGACAAAGCTGCCCCTATACTCTCATTGCTCGCATCAGTGTCTAATATAAAATGACCATCCGCAGTGGGGTATTTCAAAACCGGTGTTTCCACGAACAACCGTTTAATGGTTTCGAATGCTTCCCCTTGTTCCTTTCCCCATGGAAACTTCTCCTTACGTCTCCCCGGGGTCCAGTGCGACAGACATTGAATTGGATAACTTATCCGGGAATATCCTGGTAAGAAATCTCTGTAATAAGAACAAAACCCTAAGAAGGATCTCACTTCTTTCGGCCCCTTAGGAATGATCCAGTCTGTTACCGTCTTAACCTTCTCCGGATCAGCTTTCACCCCTTCCGTAGAGATGATCCGTCCTAGATAGTTAATACTTTTCTGAAACATATTACACTTCTTAGGCTTCAGCTTCAATCCATTCGAGATTATTCGCTGTAACACTAACTTCAGGTTTCCCAGGCATTCATCAAATGTCTTTCCGAATATTATCACATCGTCCAGATACACTAGACATTTCTTCCACAACAAGTCACTCAGTAAGGTCTCCATCATGGCTTCGAACGTGGTCGGAGCATTACATAGTCCGAATGGCATCACGTTATACTGGTACAACCCTACATGGCTCGAAAACACTGTTTTCTCCTTGTCTTCTTCCTTCATTCCCACCTGCCAATAACCGGACTGCAAATCAATCGTGCAAAACCATTCATTTCCTCCAAGGGAATCAATGGTCTCGTCTATCCGGGGGAGCGGATACGAATTCTTCTTAGTCAAGCCATTTAGCTTCCGGTAGTCTATACAGAATCGGATACTCCCATCCTTCTTTGTTACCATACATACTGGACTACTCCAAGGACTGGTGCTAGGGGTTATCACCCCTTCCGCCAACATCTTCGTAATCTCTTCCTCCGCCACTACTTTCTTTGCCAACGGAAGACGTCTATATGGTATCTTTACTGGATTCGCCCCTTCCGTGTTAATTGAGTGTAGGACTCGATCCGTTCGTCCCAACGGCTCTCCGGGCCGCGCAAAGGCTAAACTACACTCAGTTAACATCTCCCTCAGGGCATTCCTCTGTCCATCTGTCTCTACTCCGGACCCTTCTATTAACTTTGCCAATCCCTCCTCCATTACTTCACTGTTCGGGACTAGTCCACTTCCATTTTCAAAGCTACTGGTGACCGCTTCCGCGGATATCACTTCTCCCACTACAGTGCCTTTTTCTAGATAGATGGTTTTCGAACCCGGGTTCGTTATGGGGGCTACTCCCCATGCCATATTTCCTATCAGGGTGTCGGCCGATTCCAAACCCTTCTTTCCCAACACTGTCACATTAGGTTCGAAAACCCCCGGAACGCCCCTCTTCATCCTACTGGAGGCTATTAAGACATCACATGCCATTCCGGGAGGTATTTTTACCGTCTGCACTACACTCGCTACACCACTTACTTCACGTGCCAGGCATTGTATCCTGTCTTTGTACGGATGATTCAACTTCAATACTCCAGTGACGGGGTCCAATTTTACCCCATATAAGGAAGCGAAATCCATCCCAATGATACCATCGTCCTCTATCCCAGCGACAGTAGGGGAAATGATATATTCCCTACCGCCTACCAAGATGATCATACAAGTCCTACCAAACGTTCGTATCTTGCTCCCATCAGCCGCACATGCATTTACCCTCGTTGTGAGGTCGTCATCCATGCTCGACACCAGATCGAAGAATCTCTTTGACATAGCGGAGTGGCTAGCTCCGGTATCCAACAAAAATTCCCCCATTCTGCCGTTTACAGATACGGACACATACCATCTCTTTCCTCCCATCATCGAGGGATTACTTGCGAACCGTTTGACGTCGTCTGTCATGTCAAAATTGAATCCGAATCCTTTCAAATACTCCAGACACGGATGACCTTGGGGAAGGCGGATCCCCCCGATCCTGGATAGTTCCTCTACCCAACCTTCCTCTCTATTGGTGACCGGTTTCCCTTCTTTGCTCTCCCTGGCAACTGTCTCACCAATACCCCCAGCCCCACATGTTTTCGGCTCATTAGCATTTCCCATGCTGCTGGGCGGATACATTACAGACTCCTCAATCGCGTTCGTATGGATTGTACCCTGGCATACTTTATTCGGGGTCGTCAGTTTGCCTTCACGGACAACCCCTTCTAATTTCCCGTCTCCTCTCTCTTCCTTTCTCGCCAAACTGGTTTCTCAGCCATACATTCAGCTGCGAAATGTCCGGTCTCTTGGCACCTGAAACACTTCACCGTTGCCCTATCTAGCTTCGGTCGTTTCTGATAGTCCAACAACCCTTTCATTTCTTCCATCATGGCCATCAACCGTTTTTCGTTCTCGGATAACTCCACCACCTGGGGGGTAGGGGTTGGTTTAGAGCTTGCCTCCACTGGCTTCTCCTTCTCGGGTGGCTTACTAACATTTTTCTTCCACCGATTCTTTCTATCCCACTTGTCACCCCCGATGGCTGCAATTCGTTCTTCACCCGAACCATCGTCCGAATCACTCTCCTCGGGAGTGGCCGTATGTGCAGACGCCACCCTTTGGTTGGGTACGAACCCAGCAAGTAATCGTTTCTTCTTTTCATGCTGATCTATAGCCAAAAAAAAATCTACCATCGATGAACCTCGTCCCCATTCCTTCTGGACGAGTTCAGCATGGGACGGATCCCTCAGTCCTTTTATAAAGTGTGTGAATAGTTCATCTAAGAAATATTCATCATCACGCCTCCAATAAGGTCGGGCCTTTTGCAACAATCTTTGAAGTTCTAGCCCGAACACTTTCGGAGACTCCTTTGGTTTTTGCGTTCGTACCTGGAACTCCGACCAAGGATCATTCGCGGACAACACACCAAAGATATGTGTGGCGGCTGCCACCAATTGGTCATAGTTTCCATCTTCTCCATACGTCTCTCGCCAATCATCTACAGCTATTCGTCCCGGACCCTCACTCAACCATTTAATGAGGGGACCTAAGGAAGCCTCCTTGTCCCACCCATGGTAACGATTATTGTCGCAAAAGTCTTGGTAGCTTTCCTTCCAATTCTCTCCATTGAACCGCCGGGGAGTTCGAACAGGCTTTCGGGCACTGTTGTGACTCCATACCAGTCGATCAGACTGCCTCCGACTCCATTCCATAATTTCTGACTCATCCTACCGGGTCCGACTGCAACAGTCTATCCCCATTCCTTGTATACAAGGATCGGATTCCACTATCGCAGCAACCCTCGGGCCCATAGATGATCGTTTTGTCAACCTTCTCGGGGCAGGGACCGGTCTTGGTGTCCCTCCTCTTGGATTGGGCTGGGTTCGATCAGGGCTGGGGGGGTAACCTCCGTATGAACCAGGGTCCGGCACAGTCCCGGCTCCTCCTCC
This sequence comes from Harmothoe impar, assembly GCA_947462335.1. Taxonomy (NCBI): domain Eukaryota; kingdom Metazoa; phylum Annelida; class Polychaeta; order Phyllodocida; family Polynoidae; genus Harmothoe; species Harmothoe impar. Next base: position 6,664,381 of record OX381716.1, on the reverse strand, counting down.
CGGGTTAGTTCCGGGGTTCGGAGCACCACCTGCCCCCCTGCTCGGAAGCGATCCACCCCCTTCGTTATAGGACTGGTGTCCTTCGTTCGATCCGGCTCCGGGTAATGGTGCCCGGTACTGGTAGGTTATATTATATATCGGTGGTGGTGGTACCGTATAGTTGTGTCCTGCCAGCGTGTCATCCGCAAAGGGATGTAGAGAGCCGTAGCTATGATTCATTCGTTTGGGTGGGGCTTCACTCGTAATATCATGGGTGCTAGAGATCTCTTTCTCCTCGGTTCCCCCATATGTGACTTTACGGTCAGCCTCATTCGGGGCGGTCCTCCCTTGGGTTCGTGCGTACTTCCCGTCCGAAACAATCCCCCTGGTCTCGATTGGATCCACGGTAGTTAATATCTGACTAGGCGTGGATGCAACGTGCTTAGGTAGCTTAGCTCCCTCGTTCGTCGGTTCCCGGCTTCTAGCCTCTTCTTCTTTGTGGATTTCATCCATCTGACTCTGATAGGCTAGATAGGTATCATTGATTTCGTCTTTCTTTTTCTGAAGAATTTCGAGGTCAGCCTTCATGTCAATTCGGGCTTGCTTCAACGCCTCTCGTTCTTGCTCGAACTGTTCCCTCAGGGCCTGGCCGGATTTTTCTTCCTTCGAATAGTCCGCCTTGATTTTCTTAACCCTTTTGGATTGTCGCTCGATCTCGCTTTCATAGGTATCCCGAAGATCCCGACTTCGGCGAGCCTCTTCCTTTTCTTTCTGGAGTTGTGCTTGCTCCTCTGTCAGACTGTGTTGAGCGATCTTAACCTTCTGTTGGACTTTAGCCAATTGAGAGGTTTCAAGAGCCAGTTGTTCACTTATTTATTTCCTATCCGCTTGTATTCTGGATTTCACTTCGCTCAATTCCTCAGCTTCTTTCTGGTTCTGGGCGATTACCCTTGCCTTTTCGTCGGCCAGTCGGATCAAATCCTCATTCATGGCTGTATACCGACCCCTCATCTCCTCCTCCTCTGCTTTCAATTTTTCACAGTAGGCGTCGTAGTCAGGGACCTGTCGACCTCTTCTAGACAGGTCTCGTTCCATATGTCCGAGGTTCGGTTCGGAGGGAAGCATGTCTGCCCATGGGTTCCCTCTGAACGGATTGGTGTTCGGAATGGTTCTGATAGGAGGAAATTCTCCCGGAGTTCGAAAAATTAGACTCCTCTTTCGAGATTTTTTATTCTCTGGGGTGTGCATTCGAGAGGCAATATCCCAGATTTCATTTATTTGGGCGACTGTGTAATCCAGTTCCCCATCCTCCAGTTCGGTCCCTGATCCTTCATCCCCCCCGTTCCTTGACTGAGCCTCTGCCAGGGTCAGTCCGCTATCTTCTACATAAAAATCCTGGTCACGGCACCAGTGTAGAGTTCGTCTATATGTAATTCGATTAAATAAGGACTCGAACTGCAGTTTTCATGTAGAGATGCAAGAAAACAGGGTTTATTTCGTTCTCCTGTACAACAATGCTAATCCTTGAAGTATATGAGGTTCGATCAATGTATATTCAGCTTTCAATAACTTTCACTATATGACACAGTCAGAGACCTGAGAAGGTCTGCCGGAGCAAGGGGGTGAGGACAGCTTATATACTGTCCGCCTCCGATAGGGGTGCCCCCTGGCTCTGGCCGCCCGAACTACCTTGTAGGCGTTCGACTATAATACTAATATTAGTGTCCCTACAATAGCTCTGTTTCATATAGACGGTCCCTACCTGAGCTATAACTCACCACGACCATTTCTCAGTCTGTTCTGTGCCTGAACTTCTTTTGCCCAATAGTGCTGAGTGTTTCTGGAGATCGGGTAAATACAATGAGTGATTACACACTTGCAGCTTAGTGTGAGAACTCAAGTGTTAATTAAAGTGAACCAAACTGAAGACAATCAGCAGTAGTTACTGCTCTGTTCTTCAATCCTAATTAGCCAATTTTCAATCAGGAGATCACTGATGAAGAAATTATCTCTGATCAGGAAATCTACTGATTAGGATTGGGATTTTCTGTTAGCCAACAAACGTGTGTGCAAACCATGGGGGACCATTGCTTTCTGTGAAGCCGTTCTGATGGCAGACATAAAGGCAGGCTTCACATCATCTTCATTAAAAAGAGGTTTTCATGTCTATTGTCAGGAGCAGGCTGTGGTGAATTTGTAAGTATTAGAACAAAGTGAAGTCCCCCTTGCAGAAGGCAATACGGCTTTACATGGTAACACTTCAATACCTCTCTGTTTTGCATTCACTAGAATCAACCCTCCAGAGTGGATTGAAAGGAAGTCACATGGAAGTTGAGAATCTTCTTCAGAATCATGTGGTGTATCTAATATAAAGACTGGGGACATATTGGAGGCCAACTCAATATTGTCTGTGACTTGTGACTGTCACCAATATCCTGAGTACAGATCATTTATTTAGTTTCATGCTTTATTTTCCAATCTTTATACGCTTACCTGTCTCCTAGTACCTGTGCCTATTTATCATTTAATGTAGTAGACTTTTATTATTGAGGTACAAAGTCCAATCAAATTGAATGTTGTCAGTGTGAGTGAATAAACCATAACTGTATAAGTGACAATACAGTCTGACAATACCTAGCGTACACAAAAACCGACAAAAGTTCCAAGGTCAGAGAAGGAAGAATGGCCTCTGCCTCCGTGGGCAAAGGGTCATTCCTAAGTAAACACAAAGTGATTTGATTTGCTAAATTTTGAACGACAATTTCAAAGATTCTTGATGGCTGTACTCATCTTAAGACAACTGAAATTAAAGGGTCTTTCCTCAAGACAATGAAAACATATAGATAATACAAGTGGAAGAATCCCATGGCCAAAGGATGTACATTGCAACATTACAAATAAGCACACCGGAGATTGCAAAACAATGCTACAATTTGCACATATATACTATGGAAGCTGACAAGGGTCACACAAAAAAACGGTTTTGTCCAGCTTGCCAGGATGACATATAAGATATATTAGGACATTGACAGCAAGAAAAAAGCTTTTTTCATCCTTAGGAAATTGGACAATTTTTCTTTTTTTCAAAAACCTTTTTTTTTCAAAATTCTGGTGACCCTTGTTGGCTACCATAATATCCTTACTCATAGAAACTTGTCAGATTTGTAAATGCTTACATTTGATGAGATGCACAATTTAGCTAGCTGCATTATGCAAAATGCTAACTGCTAGGGGCCTTAAATATAAATGATAAGAAGAACGGGTTAGACCCTAAGAAAGTAGATGTAATTTATATCCCCCTCTCTCCAAACAGGGTTCAAAATGTCAAGGTCATGATCAAAGCCTGTTATGTGACTATGTACAGTGATGCACTACTTTAGCGGTCTAGATTTCACCCCAGACCCCACAGACATCCAACAAGCACTCCCTTCTACATTCACTGAACGATACAAGAGGGTGTTCTGCCATTTAGCTTTTACAACCTCTTGTCCTATCACACACTTTACCAATAAATCCATTCAAGCAGCACAGTCTGAATTATAGGTAAAGGTTGGACCTTTTGTTTGTCTTTTTGTTAAATCCACTTTTCCCTTCTCCGACATAGACGTAGATGCGATATTCTACTTGTTTCTTTTTAGACAAAGGTCATCTCTAATAGGGCATTGTGTTTTTGTCAGGTGACAGGTGAATAATTGGAAACAGAAAGGCCAGGTGGAAGTTCACATTAGCCCCTGCATGATTTAATGTTTTATATGTTAAACTAAGAGTTCTTAACCTCATCCACTCTAATTCATAACAAGATGGCAACCTGATCTCTGGGCAGTGTATGCCACTTCTATTTGTCAGCTTTTCTATTACCCTAATGGAAAGTTAAGAGTTTCATTTCTATAGCTTTTATGTAATCTGGCCCTTGGGAACTCACTCAAAAGACAAAATTGTAATAACCGCCTTGATTGAAAGTTTAAGAATGTTTTGGTCATGTAAACTCGTTAAGATACTGTCATTTAAGTACCATCAAACTATTAAGTTAGATCTCTATGGGCCCTGTGGACCTGCTAAGGAGCCTTCACCTTGGCTGTTTTGATAAAATCAAAATCACCCACCTCATTTTCATTGGATGAGGGGCTTAAAGCAACAAGGCATTTCTATCACTTGCAAAATAAGAACCAGTTACTGTTCTGAAAACTTCATTTTTTTTAGACTATTTTCAGGCTATTTTCACGAAGTGATGATAAAGTTTTGCAGGGCAGTAATATTTTGATGACATCTGAAACAATTCCAAATAAAGATTCTGTTTACTATTTCAATTTTAATCAAAGATATTACAGGGAAACTAATTGTCAGCAGGATTGGATATTCAATAGGTATGGTCAGTAATAGATAGCTGGAGAAGAGTATGTGCACACTCAATACAATGGGCCCTATTTGTACTGTAAAGGTAGCAGTTTTCTGTCAACACCTTTTATATATTGGTCGTGTTTTCCCTCATTATTTCTCCTAAAGATATGTCTCCAATAAACAATATTACATTTCTTTACCACTTCATTAAATTCTTAATGAGCTACAGAAATACAGATTTACGCCAGCAGCTTATTGTGTCTTAAGCAAATTACCACTAAGAAGTAAATGTCTTGCCTTTTGATAGTATTTTTGGAAGAAAGAATGTCTGCTGCTGAAAGGTGAATGACCCCCCAGACCTTTTACCCGCCATATAGTAACTAACTACGATTGAGATATAACTTACTTTAGCTGACTGCTGAAGTTAATTGAAGTAGGTAATTTTTATGTTCAATTTCCAATTAATAAACTCTTTCCTTGTCATATAATGTGTAATAAGCTGCCTCATTAAGAATTGCTTGTTACTTGTCCATCAGAGAGGAATATCTGTTTACTCTTCTTGGGTAAACTGTTTAGATAATTAGATAGATTGTATAGAGTTACAGAGGCAAACACAATGTTAAAAACAGTGCAATTTTGGCATGAACAATTCTCATGTTACACAGGGTACACTCTCAAGCCATTTAGTGCCATCAAGCACACTTCGAGCAAGGAGACACAACCCTTATGGTTTGGCATATTAGGTACTGAATTATAATCCAAAATTAGAGGTCACAATGGATGTTTTAATAGGTACATGGCTCTAGTGTTGGTCACATAGACATGTGTATAAAAGAAAATACTGTTTCTTTCTCTCCTATAATGGACAGATGCGCACCAAAATTGGCTTAGTTGTAAAAGAAAACGTCTAGCATTGTCTGCTTCTGTTTTTACAATGTACAAGGATTGGTGAAGATGAACTCTCTGCCACAAAGCCCCTCCAGGACACAGTGGACTTGTCTGCAATAGTGAAGGTAAAACAAACTGCACCATATAGAACAATAACAAACAGTTATCTTAGAGGCATAAACCATAATAAAGAGGTGAATGATGATGGCAGTCTGGTGGTGCTTGTCTCAGCTGGTGCTCTATCATCTCTAACCATTCAATCCCAAGTCATTTTCTGCAACTAACTGAGGCACCATCCACTCATCTTATAGCATCACAATTTGGAGTTGCAGGATGGGCGAGAGTTGTTTAAACCACATATGTGATGACCAAAGTGACTGTGTGACTTATCTACTGTCTACTATCTACTGACTACTTACCCCACACAGAGCTCTTAGCCATAACATATATGGGCCAGTTAGAAAGTTGGTATGTAGATCTAAAATTGACCAAAAAAGGGTAAAAATACGGAAATTTCTTCAAAATCGCATAAAAAACATTGGGTCGGCCCTGTTTTTTGATAGGGTAGGTCGGGTGACTTGAAACAACCCTTTTCTTTGTCATTAACCACAATATATATGTGCCAGTTAGAAAGTTGGTATGTAGAGCTCAGCGGAGTGAGTGAAGACTGATGGCGGGAGGATGGTGGAGAGAGTTGGTCTGTGGTCAGAGAGACGGCTGTAAAGTGAGTAATGTCTGAGGTGCTGGGTGGGCCCTGAGCTGAATCATCCTGTGATGAGGTGCTGGGTGGGCCCTGAGCTGAATCATACTGTGATGAGGAGCTGGGTGGGCCCTGAGCTGAATCATCCTGTGATGAGGAGCTGGGTGGGCCCTGAGCTGAATCATCCTGTGATGAGGTGCTGGGTGGGCCCTGAGCTGAATCATCCTGTGATGAGGTGCTGGGTGGGCCCTGAGCTGAATCATCCTGTGATGAGGTGCTGGGTGGGCCCTGAGCTGAATCATCCTGTGATGAGGTGCTGGGTGGGCCCTGAGCTGAATCATCCTGTGATGAGGTGCTGGGTGGGCCCTGAGCTGAATCATCCTGTGATGAGGTGCTGGGTGGGCCCTGAGCTGAATCATCCTGTGATGAGGTGCTGGGTGGGTACTGAGCTGAATCATCCTGTGATGAGGTGCTGGGTGGGCCCTGAGCTGAATCATCCTATGATGAGGTGCTGGTGGGACAGGAAGACAAAGGTGCTCATACTGTGGGGCTCTGACTAATGACACTCAGTATCCATGACAACAGGCCGTGTTAACCCCTCATCAGTCAGGTCTCAGTCTGTATTATACTCCTTATGCTGCACATGAAGGTTGGTGCTATGGTGTATGGTGATAGGTCCATCAAGGAAGAATAGTGATGTAATGCAATCTGCCTTTGTGTAATCTGTCATGTACATTGTGTACAAAACAGCAACAACACCTTTAGGAGGAATAAAGGCATAGAGGCATAAAGGATACGTCATCGTGTTTTCTCTTAAGGACAATCTTTTTCAAGCAAGTTGGTCTGATGTTATATTTGAATGTAAGGTGCAATTGTTAATTATGTCCTTTAATCATCCTGATCAGTCTTTACATAGGAACACAACCTATGGAATATCAATAGATGATGAATTATAGTAATATATATTTACGTTGTACAAAGCTGAAAGTGCTTGTGATCATAAAAGGGGATGTAGATTAAACCCCTTGCTGTTTTGTACTTTTGGATTGTTCATTAACCCTTTAATGGATTCTTATTCATCAGAAACACTTGTCTTGCCAATACCTAGTATTAGCAAATCAAACAAGCGAAGCAACCCTGATGCCTTTTATCATTGGATATAGCCGTAGGAAGAAAAGCTTGGTGCCATTTTTAACGAGCCAGTTATATTTCATGTTTCACCCTTTTATGCCACTCCCCCTCTTACCCCAGGGGCTTCTGGCACTGTTCAGACGAAATTGGATTTCTCTGTTCATCTTCAGCACAATACAGGTTTAATTATTCTTCTGGTATTTGAGAGACTCTTTTTGTTCTATTCTCATCATAGACCCACCACAAACTCCCTTGCATGAATTCTATGTCAGAATCCCCCAGGACAGGCTTGCATTAACCTGGTAATTATGACATGAAGCAGATTTTATTACATTTGATTCTCTAGCTTTTTGTACTATTCTCTGTATGAGCAGCAATGCTGTCTCATTCCTGGCTGTCTTCCTTCCCACCTCACAAATGCCTTACTTTCACTAGTTATATCCATCTCCCTATTCTATGTTTGCCAATGCAGTCTTTTCATTGGCATGACAATCAATTTGACCTGCCTATATTCCTGGACTTGAATACCCTACGAGGATGCCCCGTTGCTGAAGAGATCGCAGGACATAAATCAATGCAGAGGTTGGGTGGTAGTTTACCAACGCTGCTTTGAAGGAGCAACAAGAAAACATGACTTTGTGTGTAGCACCATGCTGTCCTAAAAGGGTTAGCAATAGTTTTTAATGGTGGTTGACAGCACCATAATGTTTAACGTGCACAGAGTGGCTGCCTCCCCAAATCCTGTAGGCTGCAAGTAACATGCTACATCACATTATTTTTATTCATCTCCTCTTATGTAAAAAGGACTTCAGAGGTAAAAGCTAACCTATGTTATCTACTAGTGTTTAGTGAGGAAACCAAGCAGATGCAACCTCTAAAAAAAACTTAAACACATTATCTGGAGGCATTTAGGGCACTAGACAAACAAGAGTCAAGGTGGAAGAAAGAAACATGGCAGAACACTGCAGCCTCAGGACTAGTTGTAATTACAGGTTGGAATTGGTATGAGCAGCAACCTCATAGAGTCTGTTAAAACAGATTGAATCAAAAGACTAAACAATCCATAGTCATTCTGTGAATGCAATTTACTACTGCAAAATGCCAATTCAAAGTGCAATTTAGAGCATGTAGATAGCTAATATGAAATTAATGACCCTATTTTTGTACTTTCACTATCCACAATGGCTTCTTTTGACTAACTTTTAAAGTCTATTGCAACATAACTTCTCGGTCATGTTCATGGACACTATGGTCACAGCAATTAGTTTGTTAGAATGGAAACACATACGGAGGTTGCTCTGTTGCCCCTGGTTACCGTTCATACTATGAAATTTAGCGTTGACGCTGACATTTTTGAAAAACATTAAGTCACTGAGCTAGACAACTTACAAAGAGAGCCAGGTTTCAGGACTTGCATCATATAAGTCTCTTCATTTCCAATTGATCGTTGCATCTCAAAGCATTTTATCATTAATTTAATAGGTATCCCAGCTAACAGAAAGTCCTTTTTTTCATGGACATTTGGTTTTGTTTAAAAAAACAGCCCTGAGATTTGAAGCTGTTTATGGTATTCAGAGTATCAGAGTCTATTTATAAATAGCTGATTATGATCCTTAGCTCTGTGATCTTTCTAGAAGGAGTTCCTCACAGTTATGGCCATAACAATCTCTTGAGCAGCCAGTCCCTGTAAAGGATTATGTATCTTCTATTCTCTCATTCGAGCCATTATCTTAAAAGACTAGCCAATCCAGCATTGAAAGGGGATGGGAAATATATATACTGTGTGACTATGAGGATTACATAAATAATGAATGATATCCTTTTTGTTTTAAACTTATTTGAACTTTATTTCTCACATAAGATCCTGTTGGTGATTTGACAATGTATGACATACATATGATGAGTCCTCGGTACACATGTGACCGGTACTTATAAAATATACCTAGGTACGCATGTTACCGGTACTCCCATGATATACTGGTTATGTACAGTTTGACAATTCTGAAACATTTTTTAGAGAAATAAAGTTATGGGAAGGGCGTTATCAACAGATAATATTATGCCCCTACCATGTACACACGTGCTTGACTTAGTTCATTATTGCTGTGGTAAGGATGAACAACATACTATAGTATTAGCAATCCAGTTTCTCTGCAAAGAGTTGGTTTGGAGTTGATAGCAGTCTAGGTGATAAACTTGCCACAGGGCCATTCACGTATAATGAAAACAATGCAACTTCACAGTGAATGGCTTCCTGTGAACCATACTACTATAACACGTCAGTAAGGTAAAGCATTCAGCGACCTGGTACCCCTTCGATGTCCTAATGCAGACATTAGCTATGTTTGATTGAACTGTGAGCTCAGAAATAATGTATCATGACTTACTGATGAGTCTGAGGGTATCATATAGCATGGTATAGTACTACCAACCTTATGTAGTAGTTATAGGACCAGTACAATGCATGCACCAAAATACAGTGAAGGGAGCCTTATAGAATACCCTTACAGCTTGGTACAAGGCCTACAGCTACGTTATACCACTAGCTGTATGCAGTATACAAGAGGTGCGTTCTCTGTGCCCGCGGTTGTATTAAGTGTGTGTTATAACAAGTCTTGTGTGACTGACACCCAGTGACCTGGGTGTAAACTCAGTTGATGGGTAACACCTAAACATACAATGCCTGGTCATGTTATGGGTGAAGTGGGTGGCTTAAGTAGCCGTGTGTACAGTACTGTATAGTATTCTACACTAGTGTATATATCACTACTGCTATATGAGATGCTGGTCAGGCAAACATATTCTACTGTTTTACAATATCAGTGCAGGAATCAAATTCTGAGCATAACTGCTTATTGGTCAGGGCATTAGAAGTCACGAGGCGTCCACACTATTTTGTAATGGCTCATTTGCATCTCTACTACTCCTAAAGATAAGCAGTCAGCTTCAAGTGTTGATATTGTTGATCTCCTTTCTATAAATATCTAGTGCCACACTTTTCGCCAGCTATGAGATGCCATCACTACAAGCACATTTGATTGCAATCTTGGTGAAATAATTTCTTTCATATAAAAGGAAGAACATTACCTTTAGGCCACCTTTTTTTGATAACTTGGAATACAGGCTTTTGGCTCCAAATTTTTGGAAGGGCAGAGACAAAAAAAAAAAAAGGCATGGAAAATCTCATTTCTGGGCAATCTAATGAAGATATATTGAGAATTATCCCCAATCTGAAAAGCCTCATTATACCTTTTGCTGGTCAACATGTACTTTTTTTCTTTTTTTTTGTAAAATTCTCAAAAAATCTCGGAGGGGAAAGGTTAAAAAAAAAAAGGCAAAAATCTCGGCGGCGGATCCGTAATCCAAGTTATTAAAATAAAACGGCCTTATCTATATGAACTACTATTTGATGGTATAAAATACCCAAGGGGACCATTAGCTGAATGGGTGACTCATGGACGCTGTAGGGCGGTCATTAGTTCTCATTGCTGCCAGCTGGTGGCCTACTCCCCCTCACCTATACATATACCCCACCTGTCCACACAACCTCAAACTAATTACCACACTCTACCAACAACCATCCCCCTCCCTCCTACCTGTATACACCCATACTCGTCCATTCAAATCTCCGCTCCCACACCGTCAACACCTCTCAATTTGTTACGCTCATACAACTTGGACACCGACACTCGGTTCTTATACCATTATTTTATATCACAGTTAATTAATTCATTTTGTAAGCGTCCAACGAGTGTGGTGAGTAGAATTTGAACCCCGGGAGTTACGAGCCCAGCTCATTACTCCAGCATGCCAGAGACGCCACGCCGCCCGGCCACTCGGTCGACCGCCGGCTCCACGCGGTCAGCCAGGTCACAAGGCAGCCATGACACCTCCAGGACATCTCGTAGTGCACAACCACCTGTCAGCAACAGCACATCAGATGATGGTCAATCTGTACAGTCGGACAGAACTGAGTCATGGGTGAATGGGAGTGACCCAGACATCTCATTCAAGACTGTTGACAGAGCGCCATCGTCTGTACACACCGCCCGGTCTGGTCAGTCAGCCCGGCCTCCCAGGTCCAGGCACTCCACAGCACGGTCTGGTACATACCACACCACCTCCCAGCGTTCACGCCATGGTTCACAATCAGGTAGCAACTTGTCGGCCTCATCCTCCTACAGGCTCGACGCTATTGAGTCTGAGGTGAACATCATGCGCAGTGACATACAAGGCGTCAAGGACACAATGGGCGCCGTGGCTACCCAACTGGCCCTCCTGGTGGAGGCCGCCGGGCACCCACAGGCCGCCAAACCTCCTAACTCCACAGAGGAACAACATGCAGTCTCAGGACAGGCCAGCCGGAACCTCGCACAGGTACACGCTCAGCCGTCTGACAGCATGCCGCCACAGGGTGCCGCGATGGGAGAGAAGGTGGCACTTCCCCCTCCTGCAGCCCTTAGAGCTGAGGCCAACTTCAGTGGCTATGTGGACGCCAACATCAACAAGGAGGACATGACACACGCTCGCAGTGATGGTAAGAACCCGTTTGTTAGTGACATTTTCAACACAAAACTAATCGGGAAGCCATTCATGTTCATTGAGCGGGAGGGGACACGCACCCTCAGAGAGAAATTGGAAGTGAGGGGGCGTATGACCAGTGGTGAATACATCAATGCATTCATAGCGTTACTAGAGTACCCCCCCGCATATGACAAGGACAACTTCTCACACATGCACAAGCACCTTCACGAGGTGTCATCTGATTCACTCACACGCCCATGGAAGCACGTGCTAGCATGGTCTCAGTTCATATTTGATGAAGTGGAGAAAAACAAACTCTCGTGGCACCAATACCAACTCATTCAGAATGCACGGTTCAGGCTGTCTTTCAAGAGTGATGACGACAAACGTGGCCCAAACAGCACTGGCCCATCAGCAGCCACAGGCAGCAATCCCCACAGCAGTAGTAACAGTCTCCTCATGGTGACATGTCCCCCGTTCAACAGTGCCAAAGGCTGCAAGTTCAATGCCCACCATGAGTCTCAGGGCGTTAAGCTCCTACACGCGTGTGCATTCTGTTACGGCCGCGGCAAGCAACTGCCCCATGACATTATAGCTTGTAATAACAAGATGTTCCAGTCCAACCACTCACACCAGCCCGCCAACTCGCAGGCCCAGAGAGGAACGGTAACTGGTGATGTCTACCGCCCCACCAACAACCAGCAGCCAAAAAACTAGTCTGGGGCGCTGGCGGCGACACAGATTGTCTCCACGCGCCCGAAAAGCCACGTGCGTTGTTTACATACAAGCGCCACGTGCTCGCTTCGCCACGTGGCCCCCAGCAAAACAATAACATTCATGACGTCAGCCGCCCCGCGTCGCTGATTGGCTCATGCCCCAAGGTCGCGCCGAGCGTGGACTTGGGCGAGATCCAACATGGCGGCGCCCACCAAAACAACGCAGAACACAAATGTTCAGCGTCTACAGGCGAAATAGACTTTATTTTAACTGAATTAGCAAATGCAGCACCGTGGAACAAGATGTCCATCGCTTCACACACCCTCCCCGCACTCAACGAGCAGCAGGTCGGGGCAGACGCGCCACAGGCACGCCTTACACAGGACTCACCCCCGCCTCCAAACAGGCCGCGGCCCGCCCCGCACCAACCAACGCTGCCAGGTACGAACATTGACTTTATTAAAATACGACAGGCATGTGAATCCAATGATCTTAACTCCGGTATAGATATGTCACCCCATCATTTCGCGCCATACAATAAGCAGCACTGGCCCCACATGGTCGGCGAACACATTGAAGGTTGGGACAACATATACGAGGCTGTCCGTGCCACTGGCCTACCCAACGCCCTCGGTGCACGAATACCACTGCCAACCTCACTAAATATACCGGCCTGGGAGCTATACCTATCAAAACAAAACAATTTACAACTTCTCGATTATGTTAGGTATGGCTTCCCACTGGGCTACATGGGCCCCGTGTCTGACACATCCGGAGTCCCCAATCACCCCAGTGCTAACAGTTACACTCGTAGTGTCGATGAGTTCATAAACACTGAAATGCAACATGGCTGCCTCATTGGACCATGCAAAGCACCCCCTTTCTCACCCTGGATGCACGTGTCACCGCTCATGACACGTGAAAAATCTGATTCTGACAGCAGGCGCGTCATCATTGACATGACGTACCCCAGAAAGTCCTCTATAAACAGTTACATCATGAAAAACACTGTCTCGGGTGAGCTCAGGCAACATTCACTCCCCACCATAGATCGCCTTGTAGCTGACATAATTGACATGGGCGATCAATGTCATTTAAGCACAGCAGACGTGTCTCGCGCCTACCGCAATTTCTCAGGATGTCCGCTCTCGTGGCCATTACTTGGCATGGAGTGGCAAGGCAACTTCTATTGTGACACCACATTGCCTTTTGGCGCTAGGGCAAGTAGTTCATGTATGCAGCAAATTGCCACATCCATAGTACAAACTCTCAGGTCGGAAGGAATTGTCAGCCACATGTACCTTGACGATCTAATCTTGGTTTCTCCCAACAGAATGAAGGCCGAGGCTGACTACGCACGAGCAAAGGCCCTGCTCGCGGAACTGGGATTACCAGAGGCCGTCAAAAAGGCACAACCACCATCACGAGCTGTCAGGTGGCTCGGTATAGACATCCACACAGGCGACATGACCCTCGCCATCCCAGAGAAAAAGCTCAACAGCACCATAGATCAAGTCGGCCATGTCATTAAAAGGAGGTCAATCACAAAGAAGACTCTACAGTCACTCCTTGGCCGCTTATTGCATGTGGCAAAGTGTGTCAAGCCGGCTCGCCTTTTTGTGAGTAAGTTGCTTGAGGCGCTGAGGGGAATGCGACACTTCTACCTCAACGTCAATAGTGAGATGAGGTCAGATCTCAGATGGTTCTTGGACTTCTGTCGTCAGTGGAACGGCATAGCCATGATACCCAGACAAATTGCTGACTTGGACATATACGTCGACGCCTGTCTTTCAGGAATCGGCGCAACCAACGGATCCAAAGCATACTGGCACCAGGTGTGCGACATTGAGGACCCAGTTGTCTGTATCACCGAACTCGAGGCCGCCAACGTTGGGGTGGCCTTAAGTACATTCATAGGAGAGCAGCACAGAGGCCTACATGTCAGGGTCCACTGTGACAATATGAGTGCAGTACAGGTCTTCACCACTGGTCGGGGAAAAAACAATGTTATATTAGAATCGGCCAGACATGCATGGTTTACACAAGCAAAGTATGACCTCCAAATCTCCTACGTGCATGTTCCAGGGGTCGACAATCAAATAGCAGATAAACTTAGCCGTACTCACCTCAGTGATGCTCACCTACGTGACACACACCGCCTTGTAATTGATAGTCAGCTCTTGCCCGCAGCCCCTCACCTTGAACTGTTTGACAAATTGAATCCAAAACTGTTTTGCAGATCCGGCAATTTCATATCTGCAACAACAGGCAACTTCAAGACAACACGGGTCCAGGGCCCAGGGCACTATCAAGAACAACAGGACGGGAGCGCGGACATACCTCGCCTTCATGTGGAAGGCATGCGAGGACCCACACGACCCACAGCCCAGTATGGTGTGCACATACCTCGAATATCTGAGCACACACTACAGGGCCCCCGGGACGATCAGGAACCTCCTGTCCCAAGCAAGAGTGCACGTCTCCCTAGTCACCGGTCGCATGTACCCTCTCACCCACCTGAGGATCTCCAGGGCAATGGACGCCCTAAACAGGGCCAAGGACTATGTACCAAAGGTCAAGGCCCCGGTCCCAATGGACGTCCTCAGACCTATTCTCATAAGATTGCAGGGATCCCCACTCAAGAATGCAATCAGGGCGGCTTTACTGGTTCAATATTATGCAGCACTGAGACCAGGGGAAGTCACTCCGCCTTCAAAGAAGAAGTTCGCCTCTATGTCCCACCTCACAAGAGGCAGGACTTTGTTCCATGGACTGAACGTCCAGATCACTGTCACATCAGGAAAAACTCTGCAGAAAACTGGCGACACACGGGTGCTGACACTCTGCCCGTCCCCGGATCCAGTCTTGTGTGTGGTGACAGCCATAAGACAAATGAACATGGACATCCCCACCTTGTCCCCACGGGACCCACTGTTCATGTTCAAGGACAACAGGCAGGCCATCCCCACATCAGAGATACGCAAGCACTGGCGACTGGGTCTCAAGGCTCTTGGCCTGGATCCCAAGTTGTACACACTTCACTGCCTGAGAAAGACAGCCGCCACCGAGGCATACAGGGCTGGCGCAGACGAACTTGAGGTCCAGCGCTACGGCGGCTGGAAATCAAACTGCCACCGCATGTACATTGACTCCTCCGCCAGAAATGTCAACAAAAAACTAGTCAAGCGTCTACAAGCATGTTGACTCAATCAGACATCACTGTTCTCTGTCTACTGATATGCATTACAATTTTATCATGCATAATTCACATGTTCTTACATTATCAATTTTACTCCATCCCACCCTACCCAAATCATACAACCTTGCAGGCTTGGCAGTAATTACATAATCATAAACTTCAATACGTATCATCATTACAAATGTACATACATGTCAATCCTCATAATTTTATATGTGTTATTATCAAATCTATTTATGTCAATGTTGTTATCTCATATAACAAATAATAAATATCTTTTATTACTCCAAGTCCTGCCTCCCTCTTCAATTATAGGCTTAAGCGGTAGACAGTAATGGGTGACTCATGGACGCTGTAGGGCGGTCATTAGTTCTCATTGCTGCCAGCTGGTGGCCTACTCCCCCTCACCTATACATATACCCCACCTGTCCACACAACCTCAAACTAATTACCACACTCTACCAACAACCATCCCCCTCCCTCCTACCTGTATACACCCATACTCGTCCATTCAAATCTCCGCTCCCACACCGTCAACACCTCTCAATTTGTTCCCACCCACCCACACCTTAAAATCAATATTCAATATGTTCATATTCTCATATACCGGTAATTACATAATCATAAACTTCAATACGTATCATCATTACAAATGTACATACATGTCAATCCTCATAATTTTATATGTGTTATTATCAAATCTATTTATGTCAATGTTGTTATCTCATATAACAAATAATAAATATCTTTTATTACTCCAAGTCCTGCCTCCCTCTTCAATTATAGGCTTAAGCGGTAGACAGTAATGTAGCTTCAACAGTGGTTATGGGGACAGTGTTAATACCTTTTGGAAGAAGCAAAACAAATCACACTGCATTCTTTGTGACTGAGGCTCCATAGATCCCCTCCACACCCCACGTTTACATGTCATTCCGCATCCACCTCCCTCTCCCCTCTCTGCCCACACCACTAATCCCCTTACACCAGCCGTCCTCCACCAGGGGGCAGCAGCTATAGACCTCCCAGTGACTGCCCGGTCTGCTGTATTTGCTATCCATGTCTGTGAGTTTACTCTCTCCAGGACTGAGCAGTGGTCATTGGTCTTGGGCAATCCTATCACCCTGTCTAACCAAACCCTACCTGTGCTGACCTCTACCTGGCTATTTGTTGTTGCAAATTAGGCAGCTGTAGTCCTGTTTCATCTCTTTGTCTATCCTTCCTCTTATTACGCTACCCATGAAGCTGCGGTTATATAATTTAACATAACATAGTTCACGTTATAAGTACTAAGGTATTAAGGTATTTATGAAATTATACAAGTCAATAAAGTATTAAACAGTTTTAAGGTCTTGGGGTGGCGGCAGGGGGTTCCAGGGGCTGGATACTTATTTATTATACTACAGCGTTCATTTATTGATTATAGTTTGCCTATAGGCATTGAGGTGATATTCAAGGAATAGTCAAATTGCATCAGTAATTATATTTCCGTTAGGGGGTGGTCTTTTTTTTTTAAACGGGGGGGGGGGGGGGGGGGGGGAGGGTTGGTGGTTTTGGGAGGGGGGACCAAAAGAATGACTAGTGAATTGACTTTTTGGCTATTTATATTGCAGTCAAATAATTGGGACATTTCTGTTTAGGTTGTGGTCTATTTAAACATAACAGGTATGACCTCAACCAGATTTCTAGTGGTGCCAAGCACAAAATGTGGCATATACCACCAAAATGACATGCCCTTACATTAATCCGAACAAAATCAATCTCTCTTCCATTGAGCGACAGCCATGTTTGATATTCTATTTGTCCAGTTAAGTAGACTGCTGGGAACATTCAGTCAAACAGACGGTGGGATGCAATTTCCTCCTGTCTTGTCAGAGTGTATGGTATGGCTCTACATGAACATGTAGGGAGCACAGAGGGGTGCTTAGGGGAGGCCTACACTAAGCCTTACTGTAATGGGTCTTACGCCTGCGGGAAAAAAGGTACACCCAGATGCATGAGTAGAAATGTGTGATTGGGAAAAAGTATATGTCAGAAAATACTTGGACATAGTCTGTGCCTTGATTCTATATCATGTTTTGCTTTTTATTTTTTTTAGAATGTAATAATCATTCTGGAGGTATCAGGCTGGGTTCCTATTGATAAAATGTGTGATACTTCTGGCTCTATTTATTATTTAGGTAATTAGCAAACCTGAGGACACTGAGCAAGAAGGATGATTGGCCAAACTCATGGTAATAAAACAAAATAAACCCCAGCTACCATGCTAATGGCAGTCTATCTTCCATTTTAGAGAGGAAGAGTGTGTGAAAGGTTTGAAGAAATCAGCTTCTCTTTCAAACTAAAATCAGTATTTTTTTACATATGTCTGTGTGCTGTCAGATCCAGCAAACACTTTGCATCTGGCTTGGAAATGGACATTTTTTCTCTCCTTTCATTGTAGTTCAAATAACTATTTCTTATCTATGACCGAGAGATGTCAGACAACTACATTTGTTTGAACAGTTAATTATCTTTAAATTCATATTATGCTCAGAACAGACACATCAGTCACATCAACACTGCTCTATTCCCAAAGTTGAAGATGTGTATGTTCCATTAACACTGCTATCCCATTTGAACTTTCACATTAACGTTATTAGAAGATTTCTACTGTTAGTGAAAGCTTTGCTGTAGGGCCACGTAGGCGCAAAGTTTGCTTTCTGAGAGCCATTACCTTATTTCTTCGTTGCCTTTTAGCTTATATAGAAAAGGATTTGCATTCGGCAATAAGATGCTAATCCATTTTTATATCAATTCTGCCAAGCTAGTCTGAAGTCTCAGTAGTGCCTTGGTTTTAGGTAATCCGAAAATTGTCATCTAGAGATAACCTTGTCAACAGAGCGGGGTGTAGGGGGATCTCTATGACAATGGAAAGAGTTGGATATACAATATATGAGAGGAAAGGGCAGAGGGAGGGGTCAATGAGAAATGCTACCAGTACAGGGAAGAGGTAGGGTGAATAGATTGGGAAAGGTAGATACAGTATCAAGTGTTTTAGGCTACAGCATTGCCTGAACAGAAGTTGTTTAGGCTACAGCATTGTCTGAACAGAGCCTAACCCATGCATCACATATTGAACCCCACAAGCTCCCTGCACCACAGGATGTTGTAAGCAATATTGGAAAGGCATGCCCTGTAATTGAATAACACAAAAACAATTATTATTCTATCGAGCTACAACCATATTGGATATGATATTTCTCCTGGGCAGGGTCCTGCAGGGACCATTCCATCAAAGATGGACCGTGGGGTGCCATTCAGCTTACAGTATTTAAGATAGATTAGAAATCTATGGATGGCAATAATTGGAAACACATCTTTCCCCACATTCTATCACATTTTTTATGCTTATAAGATATTGAGGAGTCACACCAGAATGTTACAGAGCAATGCCTTAGTTTCAGAAAACTGTCAACATGGGTAGCCAGAGTGCGACCCTTTTCTGTTGGGATTCCCCCGGTCACAATGTAGATCCAAGGTAAAACCTTTGATGAAAGGACTTTTATCTAAGATCCTTAAATTAACAATGGATACAATGAGAGGAAGCATTCCCCTGAGGCTGTCAGCTCATTCAGATCAAACACTTACAGCGAATAGAAGACTTCAGTAACTGATGCTATAGGCTAAGTTTACTCTCTGCAAACCTTATAGCTTGATTTAAAAACACTCACCCTGTGGAATAAGCCATCCTATCCAAAACACCTGTCAAGGAGACTCTGCTCAATACATTAACAGAGAGCTCAACCAAGATGATCTTTGAGTCCAGATGTTTGTGTAACAACAGAATGCTTCAGTCAACCAGCATGTCAATAGCTAACCTGCAGGTGATTCCTGTATGACACATCTCTTGGGACAAATGGAAAGAGTTAGAAAAATAAGAGGGAAATGTATCATTTGTTTCTTAGTCATCAGGAATAGTTTGGGAATCCTTTTGGGAATAAAGAATAATATGTCTGCATAACGCACCTTGCAAATCACTTAGAATGACTTGTTTTTGCAAGTACCACATTCTGATATAGACTTTATGATATTCTATTAGCCAACTCTATAGCCAGGGTAATGAAAACTTGGTGGAACATTTCCTATTAAAACACCAATTTGGATATAAACGAGAGGTGATAGATGGCAATACACCATATGGACTATTGAGACTATCTCTGGAATGTCACAGATCGTTTTATTATGTTAATATAGCTGCAGTGCTTTCAGTGAAAATGCCCTTCTATTAGACAAGCATTAGTGACAAAAACCTTTAATGGGGGCTTCTACAGTTTCCCAGTACTGTTAAATAAACAACCTCATAAAGTTGCATTTCTATAAGACTGATCCTCTCACTAGGACATGGAGTAAAATTCATTCTTTAATTTAAGGTACCATTATATTCTTTTTTCTGATTATGTCAGCTGAATAAGGATGTTAAAATTCTCTTTCTGAGCCTCTACAGACCATGCCTCTACTACCCTTCCACACAGATCTCATCTCTGTCCCCAAAGCCCCTTTACTCAATATACCTTCCCCAATATATGGGTGCTACTGAATCCTACCAAGGTCTGCACTAAGGGCAGCTATTGACCTCATAGTGGCTCCCTAACACGCTGTATTTGCTCTCTGCCCCTGGATGTTTATCCCCTTACTGAATATGGACCATGACTCTGGGTGCAGCTATTACATTACCCTGCTTTTCTGCTCCTCCCTACTCCTGCAGATTGATCCCTCCCCGATACCATACAAACCGGGTTCACACTTCGTTTGCAGATAGAGATTCATCTGCATCTATGGAAGCATATGCAAACTTTCTGATAGCTAAAGATCCATTTAGTTACCTTCCAAAAGTAGGGAATCCAGGGCCACAAGTTTCATATATATATATACATATATATATGTATTCCATATTACCATTGGTTATTAAGCTTTAATATTGAGCAGGCAAATGTGTCATATTACCACTATACCATTATCACAAACTTTGAAAAACAATTGATGGGATTTTGTATGCAAGTTGTGTGCCTTATAGAGCCTGGCAGAAACAGCAGCACAGATTTAGATGTCTATATTGAAGATGTACTTGATCCCTGACGCAACCTTATATACCATGCAGGTTGAATTTCAGTGTATTTATAGCCTAGGAGAAATGACCTTTGTACGGTGTCTGATCAGAGTTAAATCCAGTGTAAGACATGATCATTACTCATTTTTCTCAGGCTTTATATAGAAAGGACTACCATCAATCATTTTTATTCACTAAACAGTAGGGGCCAAGCCTGGAAGGAGGATCAAATCCAGGACTGAAGGGTATGTCAATGCTACCTAACTAAACTAAGGTACAGAGAAAGCTAAGATGTATTCCTCAGAATGCCAAGACATCACCTAGATTAGAGCAATCTAATAGGGCCTAATAAGGAGAGAGGCATATACACACCTTCAGTGGCAACCATGTCTGAATGAGATACAGCAATAAGAGAGGGTCAAGGTGAAGGGCAAAACAGGAAACTGGGGAAAGGGGGCGGGAGGACTTGCAATGCAATCTTGTAGATTGGATGGGGTGGGGAACTTAAATATGAGAAACAGGAAAGGGGTAGACATATAGTAGAAACAGATGTGCACAGGGTAAAGGGGGGCTCTGCAGAGGTATTTTTTCTTTCACACTTGGAGTCTGACAAAGCTCTACTCTGTTTATCCTTTAAAAGTGATTATCTTCTCTGAAAGGTTTGTCTTACCGCTAATGCATTTCCGAGCATGGCATCATTGGGTGATGTGATTCATCATACAGAAATTCAGTACATAGAATCCGTCACCTGTCCCAGTCTACACTATACTTGATTCATGCTACAATCCATTTTCCTACAGCTCCTTGCTGACCTGTTTCTAACCGTTTTAAACTGGGTTTACTATCCATCAGCATGCAGGAAAATTTGCCTTAAGCAAACTGGACTGCCACAATTTCAATCATAGTGCCACCTCTGAGGCCTGAGCTTCAGAGATTAAGGGAGATTTAGCGTTAGGATCAGAGCGCACCCTTTGATTACCAATTACATGACTGAAATTTTAAATGGTTGACCGATAAATCTTTGTAGCACTAACCTGGTCAAGGTATTTGAAAACATGCAGACTCTCAATAGCATAAAATTGGGTTATAGAGATTAGGCAGATATCAAATTGAATTATGTCCTTAAAGATTACAAAACCATAGCCGACTTTAACAATGTGTACACTCCAATAGTGCACATTTAGCGTTAGCATGAGCAACCAGTAAGAAACTTTCTTCCTTTAGATGTAAGCAAAGGTTTTAGCAGACAGAATAATAGGATAGCTCATGCAAAAGGACCACCACTCAGTCCAGGAGATGCAGATGCAGACAGATGCAGACAGCAAATACAGGACATTGGGCAGGCACTAAAAGGTCAATGGCCGACTGCACCCTGGTAGAGGATGGCTGGTCTGTAAGAGGGTTGGTGGTGTAGGAGAGGGAGAGATGAAGGGATAGAGAGAAGTGGTGGCTGAATGATATGTACACACGGGGTGTGGAGATCTATAGAGGCTCAGTTCCAGTCACCACATTTTACAAAAAAAAATTCAGTGTGTACTGTTTATGTCATGCTTATCATGGTGAATTATGATGCAGCCTAACATCATGTAAACTGATTTTTTTATATCAATAAGAAAAAGTAAAATAAAATAATCTAAAATAAATAAAAGTTAAGTTATAGGCTGAGGTTGCAAAAAGTATACTTCGGGCACTAATGTTAGACATCTAATGCATTGAGATGACCACTGAGCAGTGATGGTCAATATTGGATCAATAAGTTGGTCTTGTCTACAGATGGATAGTTGTGCCTGACCAGCATCTCATATAACCATTGTGATCACTAAACCATAGCATTGTACACCGTCTGACTGAGGCTGAGGGTGTGTGGTCACACGGCTGCCTAAGGATTTAAAGGTATACACCAGGGTCTACGCATACGGCACCTGGTGGCAAAACATGAAACTACCCGAAAATATGCTAAAAGCATATCTCCCTTGTGCATATCACCTAACTCACATGTATTGACCCTTTAAGTGCCTCACTATCACATTCTACACATCTTTTCACTGTTTTTCTCTGCTTTAAAAAGCTGTGCCCTAAGCTATTATAGGTGTTTAGACTAACTAGAAAATATTTGAATAAATCCCAAACTGTATTTAGCTATCAATGAATCACTTGGTTTTTTGTTGTAAAATGTATCTTTTGATCCTATGTACAGATGGCTAAGGTTTTAATTACGAAATGTTGGCCAATTTTTTGTCTGTGTTGCAAAATGTAGAGAAAATAGAATTATTTTAATTTTGTGTTTTTCCCTATATCAGTCATGGTTCTTTGGTTTCACCTATGACTACCCATTTTCATGGATTGATTGTGTTGCTCATAATCTACTATAAAGATCTGAGAGGTTTGGTTGAGACACTATGGGTCAATCTCTCAAAAAATGAAAAATATTGAAAAGATAGGGGTTTACCCATACGCGGTCATAGTTAAGGGTGTCCTATCTTCAAATGTCTATATATCAAAATCTAGCACTTTGAGGTATTGATTTCTTTGCTTCTATTACATCACCATATATCAAACTAATATAATCCCAAGTGATTAAGAGATGGTATGGGTAGATCAGAATTGACCAAACCCTGGTGTATACCTTTAAGGACGGATGTGGCTAAAAGATGCCCTTTGTGCTCATGAGCCACCAATGCAGCCCTGGCCAGTAACTCCCCGGTGCTGCATTGGTGCATCATGCCGACCTTTTTGGAGTGCCTCAACATCATAAGGTTAGCATGTTTGAATGCAGGGCTGCATACACACAAAGTTGATAATAGTTCCAAGGACACAGAAGAGAATAATGTCAGATTAAGGGGTTAAAAGTGCAACTACAAACTAACAAGAATTGCGGTTGTTGCCGCGTAAAAAAAGCCTCAGGCATTTGTATACGCGGCAACAACCGCAATTCTTGCATTCGAAGAAACATATTGTCTGCATGGTTGGTATGTTTGAAGGGAACCCATTCAAGACACCAAAAAAGCAGGGCCGGGAAGGGGTTATCAGGGGGAAGGATGATATTACTTCAAATATGGCATTTCCTATGAATTCCTTGGGTCCAGGAAATGTGTGTTGCTAGGCAGATAAACAATTACAATAGATGTTGCTAGGCAACCAGCTGGATTAGCAACAAACTGATAGAACCATTGAATTCCTTGGGTCCATATAAGGGGGTAGGTTTGATTATAATGAACCTTAGGACCATGGAAATGTGTGTTGCTAGGCAGATAAACAATTAGAATAGCCGTTGCTAGGCAACCAGCTGTATGAGCAACAAACCAAAAGAACCATTGAATTCCTTGGGTCCATATTAGGGGGGGGGGTAGGTATGATTATAATGAACCTTAGGACCATGGAAATGTGTGTTGCTAGGCAGATAAACAATTAGAATAGCTGTTGCTAGGCAACCAGCTGTATTAGCAACAAACCAATAGAACCATTGAATTCCTTGGGTCCATATTAGGGGGGGTAGGTATGATTATAATGAACCTTAGGACCATGGAAATGTGTGTTGCTAGGCAGATAAACAATTAGAATAGCTGTTGCTAGGCAACCAGCTGTATTAGCAACAATCGGATAGAACCATTAAATTCCTTGGGTCCATATTAGGGGGGGTAGGTATGATTATAATCAACCTCAGGACCATGGAAATGTGTGTTGCTAGGCAGATAAGCAATTACAATAGCCGTTGCTAGGCATCCAGATGTATCAGCAACAAACCGATAGAACCATTGAATTCCTTGGGTCCATATTAGGGGGGGTAGGTATGATTATAATCAACCTCAGGACCATGGAAATGTGTGTTGCTAGGAAGATAAACAATTAGAATAGCCGTTGCTAGGCAACCAGCTGTAATAGCAACAAACCAATAGAACCATTGAATTCCTTGGGTCCATATTAGGGGGGGTAGGTATGATTATAATCAACCTCAGGAACATGGAAATGTGTGTTGCTAGGAAGATAAACAATTAGAATAGCCGTTGCTAGGCAACCAGCTGTAATAGCAACAAACCAATAGAACCATTGAATTCCTTGGGTCCATATTAGGGGGGGTAGGTATGATTATAATCAACCTCAGGATCATGGAAATGTGTGTTGCTAGGCAGATAAACAATTAGAATAGCCGTTGCTAGGCAACCAGCTGTATTAGCAACAAATCGATAAAACCATTGAATTCCTTGGGTCCATATTAGGTATGATTATAATCAACTTCAGGACCATGGAAATGTGTGTTGCTAGGCAGATAAACAATTAGAATAGCAGTTGCTAGGCAACCAGCTGTATAAGCAACAATCGGATAGAACCATTGAATTCCTTGGGTCCATATTAGGGGGGGTAGGTATGATTATAATCAACCTCAGGACCATGGAAATGTGTGTTGCTAGGCAGATAAACAATTAGAATAGCTGTTGCTAGGCAACCAGCTGTATTAGCAACAAACCAATAGAACCATTGAATTCCTTGGGTCCATATTAGGGGGGGTAGGTATCATTATAATGAACCTCAGGAACTATCAAAGGTTGATTTATATTATTGTTATCACATAGCATAAATTTGTGTTGTGACACCTTAATCCAAGATGGCGGCACAATCCAAGATGGCGGCGCCCGTTCTGACTTCTGGCAAAGTGCAAACATCATATACCTCGTTCTGGTGGTGCCTGGCGGCACCACCAGGTGGCTACGCCACCACTTCGGCATAAAAAACTTGGCAACTTTACAGTTCATGATTGGATTACAGTCTCTCCACTAGTAGGACAATGCAATATAACCATGAGTTGCTCACCCAGCAAGTGAGTTCCTTACACATCTCCTTGTATGAAATAGCTGTAGATTTGTAACCTTTGTCTATGTTCCTGATTCATTAGATCTTATATGTGTGGTTGTGGGCCTGTATGGGTCTAAATACATGAATGTCTAAGACTTTGTGTTAAAAGCAAAACGACAGTGGCAAAGGGACAGTATAGTACTGTGTGGAAAATTAGGTCAACAACAATTACTTACCTGTTGAATCAAGTGTGAGAGCCACCCTAGCTCTACAAGGTATATGGCCTGAAGAAACAGCTCTTTTGATTTCACAACAGGATCTTGGTTGATAGACTGATTGCAGAGCAGTGGGTAATACTATTTGATCCAATCTAAAATGGTTCATAAAAGAAATTCTGATCACAATTTCAACTTTCAATTTCAGTCAAAAATAATAATTCTGTCAATGACATATACCAATGCTTTTTGTTGTGTGATCAGAGATATTTAAGACAGCAGAATGTAAGGAGCTGCCTCAGCAGCCTCCATATACATATCTGATCTACAATTCCTATGTGATAGAGTGCACTGTCATCCCATAAGCTTACATCATTACTACACACTACTCCCCATATACAGACCTCATCTACAAGTCTTATTGGACATAGGAGACAACAGCATCATGGCTATACTATAGAACAGTCCAGTTAGGGGAATCTGGTTGGACATTGGATACTCTACTACAGCATCCTGTCTTTATACGTCAGTGTCATCATGCAAGGCAGGCATAATTTGATGATGGTGATTTGTGCAACATTTACATAACTTTGAAAGCGGCTATTATTATAGCAGATGATACAACAGTAATGTAACCAAATGAAACAAGCTGAGCTATGATGTTTGTAAAGGTTGAGTGAAAATAAATGTGCTCCCGGTTTATATTAGAGCAAACTGCCAGACAATGTGGTTTATTTGATGGTAGAGACATGTGTCTCTATTGAGTCCTTACACATTTTTCTCATAGGTGCTGCAACATGTACTGCTGCTTCCATTGCATGGTGCCCCAGCAGGCCTGTAGACATATCTCTTCTGCAGGGCTAATGTGAGAGAGAGTATCAGGATCACATACATGTGACAGCATGACCACTTACATTCACTTACACTTACAATATACTTAGGTTATCTGCATGTCATTAGAGATTTCAATAAACTTTATAAACTTCAAAACTTCAACTTCTATTTGAATGTTGTTCTTTCGCCTTTTAAAGCTCCACTTTTTGGTTCCATGTTGCATCTGTACTTTTGTTCTTTTTCCTTGAAGCCATATTTATGAACTGACACTAGTTTCACTTTTTCTTTAAAGCCGCAGTGTCACCCCATGACCATAAGAATCATAGCTTTGATGACTGTTTTTATAATACAGTCAGGCATACATTTATCATCACAACATCTCCAAATCAGAGATACAGTAAACAATCTTGGCCTCTCACAGAGAGTAAAGAATACAGGAAGGTGGTTCCCAGGAGCGTTAAACTGTCAATGTAGACTTAGTACTATCCATGATCACAGTTATTAATTATAAACAGATTTTTGGGAATTTCAAGCAGGATTGAAATGACACAAATGACACAAGTAATGCAGAATAAATGTGATTAAGGTCAATGTCCCAACAGTGATAACGCAGTAAACTGCATCATTCAATAATAAGATGCAATGTAATCAAACATACAAAATAGATGGTAAACATTAGTTGATCAATTCAGTGGTATGATTGTTTAACAGATTACAATATTAACCGTCCTCGAAGTTGACTAATTTACAGGCGAGTCAGCGAGTTCACTGACTCGTCTCGCTTGAAGTCCATTTTCCATGACTTATCATTGTTTCTCCTGCCTTAAAAGCTGACAACGTAAAGAAAACATATTATTCTTTGATAATCCGCAATAATTTACTACTTACATGGCCAAATTAAGGAGGATTGATTGATTTTCGGCCAAGTTAAGTCGCCGAAACTTGACTCGTCGTATTCTTGAAATTTGTCCATTTTTTTACGACATAAAAAATGACATCCGGTTTACTCGGGGGTCGGCACGAACATCTTTATCTTCCGAAATAGAGCATATTGCGGACTTTCAAGGTAATATTATTACTCCTACAGGTAATATCTAGGCAGTTGCGGACATTTTGGACAGTATAACCGTCTTGATAAAAAAAAAATTTGTTTATCGAGCGCTTCGGCAATGTCCGGTATCTAAATCCAACATGGCGGACAGTGGAACGCCGAGGGACGATGACACGCTTCAGAATTCAGTGAAATCATGGATTACAGCTCAAATATGCAAGGTAAGTCCGCAATTCTTGATGTCATTGATAGATTAGGCTTCCTCCCTTCAGGGGGTGAAATTGCGGACAGCTCAGTAGCCGGGTTATTCCGAAAAATGACGATGACCGGGCTCTAAACTTACCAAGACCAAAAAACAGAGCCAATGATCAAATGATAGACTCTAAGTCGAAGCGTTCTAGTCGCCAAAATTCCCAAACAAAGTCAAATTTCACAAAAGGTAGGGGGGGTGGAGGGCTGACACACTAGGGCCTAATAAAGATGACATTTCTGCATCTAACGAGCCTAATAAGGTGAATATTGGTTGAGAATTGCCTTTGATATGATATCGTCTCAATCTGAAAATAGGCCAACGATCAGCTGATCGGCGCAGACCGGACTGTCATTTCTCAACTTGAATCACATTTCTTGAAAATGGCTCATATCGAAGGTAAATCTCAACCAATATTCACCTTATTAGGCTCGTTAGATGCAGAAATGTCATCTTTATTAGGCCCTAGTGTGTCAGGCCTCCATCCCCCCTACTTTTTGTGAAATTTGACTTTGTTTGGGAATTTTGGCGAGTAGAACGCTTCGACTTAGAGTCCTCGGGATAGCGCCAAACGAAGCGTCTCGGCGAGAGTATTTCAGAAATGTAAAATTTGGCTCTCTATCATGTTTAGTTCTATAGATACGGGTATGTCTTTGACAAAAATTTGGTTTGGGGCAGGGCACCCCCTTGAAGCAAAAAAAAATTGAGGCCCCCCCCCCCCCCCGTGTCATGTTTCAGGGTTGAGACGCTACCCGGTAGTGCTTTAACATAGGGATTCAGATAGCCTATGCAATATAAAAAAATCTGAAGTATGCTAGGACGAGAGATAGTGGTTAAATTCCGAAAATTGGGGGTGCTAGGGTTAAATTTGCCCCGAAAATTTTGTTAACCGCGAGTAGAACGCTTCGACTTAGACTCTTTTGCATAGCGCCAAACAAAGCGTCTCGGCGAGAGGATTTCAGAAATGTAAAATTTGTCTCTCTATCAGGTTTAGTTCCATAGCTAGAGGTATTTGGGGCAGGGCACCCCCTTGAAGAAAAAAAAATTGACCCCCCCCCCCCCCCCCGTGTCCGGTTTCAGGGTTGACTTTGTCACGTGAGACGCTACCCGGTAGTGCTTTAACATAGCGATGTAAACATGAAAACTGCTCTAAAATATTGTACAAGGGGGGGGGGGAGCCCCAAAATATTTTTTTCTGAACTCTCCTGTATTAGGCCTTTCTAATGATACGATTCATTAAGAAATCCAACAAGTAGAAGTGACTAAACCAATAGCGGCAGGACCCTCAAACATGAATACTACTAGAATAACTTGAAAAATTGCTCAACGACAAGCCCTTTTTTGGGAGGGTTAGAGCAATTTTTGGGATCTGCCCTTAATATGTGGCAAAGAAGACATGTTGAATATCCAAGTTTCCGCTATCCCATTGAAAGAAAAATTCTTTATGACCCCCCAAGCCCCCCCTGAGTTTGGGTCAATTCACCATCCCAACCCTGTTGAAATCCTATATACGGTCTCGTGGCTTATCAACTTGAGTTTGCTTTTTTGGATTTATGGATATTTTGGGGCCCCAAACATTTCTGAGCCTCAGATAATAGTAAAGTAGACATGCTGAAGTACCACCTATTTTTTTCCTGACCCAAAAAAACCCACTTTTGACCCAAATAGAGCAGGCGAGACTCTACCCGGTAGTGCTTTAACATAGCGAGTCTATCCACGCCGACTGACATTGGCTCGATGCATACATGAAAACTGCTCTAAAATATTGCACAAGGAGGGGGAGCCCCAAAATATTTTTTTCTGAACTCTCCTGTATTAGGCCTTTCTAATGATACGATTCATTAAGAAATCCAACAAGTAGAAGTGACTAAACCAATAGCGGCAGGACCCTCAAACATGAATACTACTAGAATAACTTGAAAAATTGCTCAACGACAAGCCCTTTTTTGGGGGGGTTAGAGCAATTTTTGGGATCTGCCCTTAATATGTGGCAAAGAAGACATGTTGAATATCCAAGTTTCCGCTATCCCATTGAAAGAAAAATTCTTTATGACCCCCCAAGCCCCCCCTGAGTTTGGGTCAATTCACCATCCCAACCCTGTTGAAATCCTATTCACGGTCTCGTGGCTGATCAACTTGAGTTAGCTTTTTTGGATTTATGGATATCTCGGGGCCCCAAACATTTCTGAGCCTCAGATAATAGTAAAGTAGACATGCTGAAGTACCACCTATTTTTTTCTGACCCAAAAAGACCCACTTTTGACCCAAATAGAGCAGGCGAGACTCTACCCGGTAGTGCTTTAACATAGCGAGTCTATCCACGCCGACTGACAGTGGCCGGACTTAATCTGAAAATATGCTCTAAAATTGAACACAAGGGGGGGGAGCCCCAAAATATTTTTTTCTGAACTCTCCTGTATTAGGCCTTTCTAATGATACGATTCATTAAGAAATCCAACAAGTAGAAGTGACTAAACCAATAGCGGCAGGACCCTCAAACATGAATACTACTAGAATAACTTGAAAAATTGCTCAACGACAAGCCCTTTTTTGGGGGGGTTAGAGCAATTTTTGGGATCTGCCCTTAATATGTGGCAAAGAAGACATGTTGAATATCCAAGTTTCCGCTATCCCATTGAAAGAAAAATTCTTTATGACCCCCCAAGCCCCCCCTGAGTTTGGGTCAATTCACCATCCCAACCCTGTTGAAATCCTATTCACGGTCTCGTGGCTGATCAACTTGAGTTAGCTTATTTGGATTTATGGATATCTCGGGGCCCCAAACATTTCTGAGCCTCAGATAATAGTAAAGTAGACATGCTGAAGTACCACCTATTTTTTTCTGACCCAAAAAGACCCACTTTTGACCCAAATAGAGCAGGCGAGACTCTACCCGGTAGTGCTTTAACATAGCGAGTCTATCCACGCCGACTGACAGTGGCCGGACTTAATCTGAAAATATGCTCTAAAATTGAACACAAGGGGGGGGAGCCCCAAAATATTTTTTTCTGAACTCTCCTGTATTAGGCCTTTCTAATGATACGATTCATTAAGAAATCCAACAAGTAGAAGTGACTAAACCAATAGCGGCAGGACCCTCAAACATGAATACTACTAGAATAACTTGAAAAATTGCTCAACGACAAGCCCTTTTTTGGGGGGGTTAGAGCAATTTTTGGGATCTGCCCTTAATATGTGGCAAAGAAGACATGTTAAATATCCAAGTTTCCGCTATCCCATTGAAAGAAAAATTCTTTATGACCCCCCAAGCCCCCCCTGAGTTTGGGTCAATTCACCATCCCAACCCTGTTGAAATCCTATATACGGTTTCGTGGCTGATCAACTTGGGTTTGCTTTTTTGGATTTATGGATATTTCGGGACCCCAAACATTTCTGAGCCTCAGATAATAGTAAAGTAGACATGCTGAAGTATCAGCTATTTTTTTCCGGACCCAAAAATACCCATTTTTGACCCAAATAGAGCAGGCGAGACTCTACCCGGTAGTGCTTTAACATAGCGAGTCTATCCGCGCCGACTGACAGTGGCCAGATCCAAACTGAAAATATGCTCTAAAATTAAACACAAGGGGGGGAGCCCCAAAATTATTTTTTTTTGAACTCCCCTGTATTAGGCCTTTCTAATGATATGATTCATTAAGAAATCCAACATGTAAAAGTGACTAAACCAATAGCAGCATGACCCTCAAACATGAACAGTACTAGAATAACTTGAAAAATTGCTCAACGACAAGCCATTTGTTGGGGGGGTTAGAGCAATTTCTGGGATCTGCCCTTAATATGTGGCAAAGAAGACATGTTAAATATCCAAGTTTCCGCTATCCCATTGAAAGAAAAATTCTTTATGACCCCCCAAGCCCCCCCTGAGTTTGGGTCAATTCACCATCCCAACCCTGTTGAAATCCTATATACGGTCTCGTGGCTGATCAACTTGGGTTTGCTTTTTTGGATTTATGGATATTTTGGGACCCCAAACATTTCTGAGCCTCAGATAATAGTAAAGTAGACATGCTGAAGTATCCGCTATTTTTTTCCGGACCCAAAAAGACCCATTTTTGACCCAAATAGAGCAGGCGAGACTCTACCCGGTAGTGCTTTAACATAGCGAGTCTATCCGCGCCGACTGACAGTGGCCAGATCCAAACTGAAAATATGCTCTAAAATTAAACACAAGGGGGGGGAGCCCCAAAATTATTTTTTTTGAACTCCCCTGTATTAGGCCTTTCTAATGATATGATTCATTAAGAAATCCAACATGTAAAAGTGACTAAACCAATAGCAGCATGACCCTCAAACATGAACAGTACTAGAATAACTTGAAAAATTGCTCAACGACAAGCCATTTGTTGGGGGGGTTACAGCAATTTTTGGGATCTGCCCTTAATATGTGGCAAAGAAGACATGTTAAATATCCAAGTTTCCGCTATCCCATTGAAAGAAAAATTCTTTATGACCCCCCAAGCCCCCCCTGAGTTTGGGTCAATTCACCATCCCAACCCTGTTGAAATCCTATATGACTGTGTATCATGAGATCAGTGCATTTCCCGTTCCTGTCCGGCCTACATTAATATGCTCAAATCAACTAGATATTTACCATGCTTATATTAGTCCTTATGATGCATTGCACTATATTTTCCTTTTTTCTTATTTAATGATTTTTCTCCCATTTTCTTTAATTAAAATGCCCATTTCCCGTTCCTGTCCAACCAGAAACAATTGCCCTCAGATAATATGTATTTTATATACACCACAATCATAATGGGCTAGCATATTATATTGTTACTATATTATAACTAAAGGTTGAAAACATCAGTTTATCTCCCTATCTCTGGTCAGAATGTGACTTTTTTACACATTTCATCAGTGCCTAATCTATTTTTTTTTTACTGGGCATACTTTTACTTAGAAACATGCAATAAGCACCCACATGTATTGCCAAGAGTCATATCTAAAGGATTTACAAAGAAAAATAATCATGTTCTTACATGGTTTATCATTTATTCCTGGTCAAAGGGCTGGACAGGAACGGGATATGGCTGGACAGGAACGGGATATTTGATTTCTGTAGGTGTTCTATGTACTGTGTTCATGGTAAAACACATCATAAGCACCCACAGGTATTGCCAAGAGTCATATCTAAGGAATTTTCAAAGAAAAATAATCATGTTCTTACATGGTTTATCATTTATTCCTGGTCAAAGGGCTGGACAGGAACGGGATATGGCTGGACAGGAACGGGATATTTGATTTCTGTAGGTTTTTCATGTACTGTGTTCATGGGAAACAAGTCATAAGCACCCACATGTATTGCCATGAGTCATATCTAATGGATTTTCAAAGAAAAATGATCATGTTCTTACATGGTTTATCATTTATTCCTGGTCAAAGGGCTGGACAGGAACGGGATATGGCTGGACAGGAACGGGATATGGCTGGACAGGAACGGGATATTTGATTTCTGTAGATGTTCCATGTACTGTGTTTATGGTAAAACAAATCATAAGCACCCACATGTATTACCAAGAGTCATATCTAAGGGATTTTCAAAGAAAAGTAATCATGTTCTTATATGGTTTATTATTTATTCCTGGTCAAAGGGCTGGACAGGAACGGGATATG
Organism: Harmothoe impar; assembly: GCA_947462335.1. Taxonomy (NCBI): domain Eukaryota; kingdom Metazoa; phylum Annelida; class Polychaeta; order Phyllodocida; family Polynoidae; genus Harmothoe; species Harmothoe impar. The sequence goes on along the minus strand of OX381716.1, from coordinate 6,631,041 downwards.
GCTGGACAGGAACGGGATATTTGATTTCTGTAGGTGTTCCATGTACTGTGTTAATGGGAAACAAATCATAAGCACCCACATGTATTGCCAATAGTCATATCTAACCGATTTTCAAAGAAAAATAATCATGTTCTTACATGGTTTATCATTTATTCCTGGTCAAAGGGCTGGACAGGAACGGGATATGGCTGGACAGGAACGGGATATTTGATTTCTGTAGGTGTTCTATGTACTGTCTTCATGGTAAAACACATCATAAGCACCCACATGTATTGCCAAGAGTCATATCTAACCGATTTTCAAAGAAAAATAATCATGTTCTTACATGGTTTATCATTTATTCCTGGTCAAAGGGCTGGACAGGAACGGGATATGGCTGGACAGGAACAGGATATTTGATTTCTGTAGGTGTTCCATGTACTGTGTTAATGGGAAACAAATCATAAGCACCTACATGTATTGCCAAGAGTCATATCTAAGGGATTTTCAAAGAAAAATAATCATGTTCTTACATGGTTTATCATTTATTCCTGGTCAAAGGGCTGGACAGGAACGGGATGTGGCCGGACAGGAACGGACAGGAACGGGAAAAAGAGGGCAGTTGGGCACCATATGAGGTTATAGAAATAGATAGGAGGGTACATATTTAGTGTAAGAGAAGAAATCTTTTTAAGTTATATGCTCTATATAGTAGAAATGCTTAAATATGTTAGCATTTTAAAAATCAATCAATTTGATGGAATGGACAGGAACGGGATAGGCAAAGAAAAAATGCTGAATATGCAAAAATGGTTTAACCATATTGTACAGAAATGAGGTGTATGGGAAGGAGAATGATAACCTCACAATCTATTATATTTATAGTAGAAAAAGATATGTGAAAAGGGAAATACAGTCTGTTATATGTATTTCAGGCCAGAGAGGAACCACTTTGGTGAGATGAAAAATACTAAAAAATTATAAAATTGAAAAAACTAAAAGTGCAGTAAAATACTGCATGAGTAGCAGTATATGCATGAGAATTATGAGTTTGATTTGAGAATATTTTTGACAAGTCGGACAGGAACGGGAAATGCATCTATCTCATGATACCTAGTCATATACGGTCTCGTGGCTGATCAACTTGGGTTTGCTTTTTTGGATTTATGGATATTTCGGGACCCCAAACATTTCTGAGCCTCAGATAATAGTAAAGTAGACATGCTGAAGTATCAGCTATTTTTTTCCGGACCCAAAAATACCCATTTTTGACCCAAATAGAGCAGGCGAGACTCTACCCGGTAGTGCTTTAACATAGCGAGTCTATCCGCGCCGACTGACAACATGTTTTGAATACTTATTATTAGAGCTGTCTGTGGTTTAATACATGTACATACCCGGTATTTAACACTCAGAAAGGTTAATAGTGCTGTCTGTGCTTTAATACATGTGAATACCCGGTATTTAACACTCAGAAAGGTTATTAGAGTTGCCTGTGGTTTAATACATGTAAATACCCGGTATTTAACACTCAGAAAGGTTAATAGAGCTGTCTGTCCCTTTGTTGTCATGATGCATGAATGCAGCTCTAGAATCTCAGATTTTTTTTAATATCATGTCTAGGTACCTCAAAATTTAAAAGAACAGAATGAAGAATATTGTGAAAATCGAGACTAAATTATGGCTCCAAATGATGCGTCTTGGCGAGAGGAGTTCAGAAATGTTCAATTTATCTCTCTATCATGTTTAGTTCCAGAGCTAGGTGCATATTAGTGACCTTTTGTCCCCCCCCCCCTGGTTTGATACATGTCCGACCTTAAACTCCACAGTACTGCCTCAGAAAGGTTATTAGAGTTGCCTGTGCTTTAAAAGATGTAAATACCTGGTATTTAACACTCAGAAAGGTTAATAGAGCTGTCTGTGCTTTAATACATGTAAATACCCGGTAGTGACTTTAAATAAAAGGCCATGGTTCTTCAGAAGTTTAAAGTTCTTTTTCCGCCATTTTATATGTAAATTCTTATATTTTCCAGTGAACGTGAGCGGTACGAGCAGGAGTCGCACAGATTGGAGCCATGGGAGCGGGAGTCGCCGGAGTCGCAGGAGCGGGAGCCTTGGCCATGTGGACACAGCGTTCAGAACCTTGATCAGGGGCTCTTCAACACGTCTAGGGGCTCCAACCACTCCTCCTTGGGTCAGCATTTTGCATGAATGCTGATTAGGACCCAAATTGTGAGTAGCACAGCTCATGTCGTTTAACCCAGTTAGGCTCTATCCCTCAGTACATCAGAAATGAAATTTCCGAGTACCGCGATGCCCCCGAAAAACCGTGTTCCACTCTGTTTAGGGCTTGGCTGAGGCCAGAAATGAAACCCTAACAAAATTCTGATCGAAATGCACTATTTACATGTCCAAATCAGACAAGATTTCATATTTTCAATTTATTGCCAGTCATGTATATTGGGCTGAAGCAAAAAAAAATTGCCCCCCCCCCCCCCACTCGGAAATCACCCTTAGTCGTTTCTCTTAAAGCCGCGTATGTAGCGACACGGTCCCCAAAGTCATTTCCATGATAGCCGTATGTAGTGACAGGGCCCCGGTAGTTGTTTACCTGATACTAAGCCGCATGTACTTTTATAAGATGTATAGATCTACCAGTGCTGGTCTCTTCACTAATAGTAGATTGGTAACCCGGGGGGGGTCCCTTTTTCTTAAAGTACATGGTCCGACCCGAGGAGGGATAAAAAAATCGCATGCGCTGGTCTCTTCGCTAATAGCAGATTGTTAAACGGGGGGGGGGGGGATCCCTTCAACCCGAATAGGGATAAAAAATTGCATGCGCTGGTCTCTTCGCTAATAGTAGATTGTTAACCCTTGGCGGGGGGGGGGGTTGGGGTCCTGGGGTTAAATTTGTCAATCAGAAATGAAATTTCCGAGTACCGCGATGCCCCCGAAAAACCGTGTTCTACTCTGTTTAGGGCTTGGCTAAGGCCAGAAATGAAACCCTGACAAAATTCTGATCGAAATGCACTATTTACATGTCCAAATCAGACAAGATTTCATGTTTTCAATTTATTGCCAGTCATGTGTATTGGGGTGAAGCAAAAAAAAAAATTGCCCCCCCCCCCACTCGGAAATCACCCTTAGTCGTTTCTCTGAAAGCCGTGTATGTAGCGACACGGTCCCCAAAGTCATTTCCATGATAGCCGCATGTAGCGACAGGGCCTCGGTAGCTGTTTACCTGATACTAAGCCGCATGTACTTTTATAAGATCTATAGATCTACCAGTGCTGGTCTCTTCACTAATAGTAGATTGGTAACCCGGGGGGGGGGTCCCTTTTTCTTAAAGTACATGGTCCGACCCGAGGAGGGATAAAAAAATCGCATGCCCTGGTCTCTTCGCTAATAGCAGATTGTTAAACGGGGGGGGGGATCCCTTCAACCCGAATAGGGATAAAAAATTGCATGCGCTGGTCTCTTCGCTAATAGTAGATTGTTAACCTTTGGCGGGGGGGGGGGGTCCTGGGGTTAAATTTGTCAATCAGAAATGAAATTTCCGAGTACCGCGATGCCCCCGAAAAACCGTGTTCCACTCTGTTTAGGGCTTGGCTGAGGCCAGAAATGAAACCCTGACAAAATTCTGATCGAAATGCACTATTTACATGTCCAAATCAGACAAGATTTCATGTTTTCAATTTATTGCCAGTCATGTGTATTGGGATGAAGCAAAAAAAATTTCCCCCCCCCCCCACTCGGAAATCACCCTTAGTCGTTTCTCTGAAAGCCGCGTATGTAGCGACACGGTCCCCAAAGTCATTTCCATGATAGCCGTATGTAGGGACAGGGCCCCGGTAGCTGTTTACCTGATACTAAGCCGCATGTACTTTTATAAGATGTATAGATCTACCAGTGCTGGTCTCTTCACTAATAGTAGATTGGTAACCCGGGGTCATTTACCCAATTTTCTACTTCAAGGGGGGGTCTCTGAAATTTGGTCTTCAGAGCAAATCTTAAACTCCACAGTACTGACTGAGCGCCCAATATGACCAATTTTCATGAGATACTTTCAGGGGGTTAGGCCTAATTCTCAATACTGCCACTAACGCACTGCTAAGTATAGACCTTGAATTTATATAAAAAACAATTCCCAGGTCATTTACCCAATTTTTTACTTCAGGGGGGGTCTCGGCAATTTTTCTTCAGAGCCAATTATAGTGCCAAACGAAGCGTCTTGGCGAGAGGAGTTCAGAAATGTTCAATTTATCTCTCTATCATGTTTAGTTCCAGAGCTAGGTGCATATTAGTGACCTTTCGTCCCCCCCCCTGGTTTGATACATGTCTGACCTTAAACTCCACAGTACTGCCTCAGAAAGGTTATTAGAGTTGCCTGTGCTTTAAAAGATGTAAATACCCGGTATTTAACACTCAGAAAGGTTAATAGAGCTGTCTGTGCTATAATACATGTAAATACCCGGTAGTAAAGGCCATGGTTCTTCAGAAATTAAAGTTCTTTTTCTGCCATTTTATATGTAAATTCTTATATTTTCCAGTGAACGTGAGCGGTACGAGCAGGAGTCGCACAAACGGGAGCCACGGGAGCGGGAGTCGCCGGAGTTGCAGGAGCGGGAGCCTTGGCCACGTGGACACAGCACTCAGAACCTTGATCAGGGGCTCTTCAACACGTCTAGGGGCTCCAACCACTCCTCCTCAGGTCAGCATTTACCCAATTTTTGACTTCAGGGGGGGTCTCTGAAATTTGGTCTTCAGAGCAAATCTTGAACTCCACAGTACTGACTGAGCGCCCAATGTGACCAATTTTCATGGGATACTTTCAGGGGTTAGGCCTAATTCTCAGTACTGCCACTAACGCACTGCTAAATATAGACCTTGACTTTATATAAAAAACAATTCCCAGGTCATTTACCCAATTTTTGACTTCAGGGGGGGGGTCTCTGAAATTTTTCTTCAGAGCCAATTATAGTGCCAAACGAAGCGTCTTGGCGAGAGGAGTTCAGAAATGTTCAATTTATCTCTCTATCATGTTTAGTTCCAGAGCTAGGTGCATATTAGTGACCTTTTGTCCCCCCCCCCTGGTTTGATACATGTCCGACCTTAAACTCCACAGTACTGCCTCAGAAAGGTTGTTAGAGTTGCCTGTGCTTTAAAAGATGTAAATACCCGGTATTTAACACTCAGAAAGGTTAATAGAGCTGTCTGTGGTTTAATACATGTAAATACCCGGTAGTGACTTTAAATAAAAGGCCATGGTTCTTCAGAAGTTTAAAGTTCTTTTTCTGCCATTTTATATGTAAATTTTTATATTTTCCAGTGAACGTGAGCGGTATGAGCAGGAGTCGCACAGATTGGAGCCATGGGAGCGGGAGTCGCCGGAGTCGCAGGAGCGGGAGCCTTGGCCATGTGGACGCAGCACTCAGAACCTTGATCAGGGGCCCCACAACACGTCTAGGGGCTCCACAACAGGCCTAGGGGCTCCACAACATGACTAGGGTCCCCACAACACGTGTAGGGGCTCCACAACACGTGTAGGGGCTCCATACCACGTCTTGGGGCTCCACAACATGACTAGGGGCCCCACAAGACTCATACTAGCCCTTTAAATATGGACTTCATGAGAGGGAATTTCAGATACAAGTCAGGCGTGAAACCCATCTAGAAACTGTTCCACATATCTAGGAAACTCATCCACATGTTTAGGAACTCTTCAACATGTGTATCTAAACTCATCAATGGGTCTAGAAACTCTATATCTAGGAATTCCACTAGACATTTAGAAAGTCTAGGAACTCTTCAATATATCAATCTTCATCCAAGTCAATTGATTGCTGCCCTTTTCATTATTAATAAAATCAGTTTCCATTATAACAGAAGGAATTCCTTTGTTGTCATTTATAACCTCATCAAGTAAACAAATTTCCTCACTAACTCTTAAATAAATCCCAAACACCCCTCCAAATGCCACAACCCTGCATAAATATTAAATCCAGTATCTTCTCAAACAAGTGAGGGCTAGCAAACAGATGTAATCTGTTTGCGCCCTCACTTGTTATTATCTATAATTTACATTTGAATGCTAAAAATACCCGGAAAGCTGCACCTCAACATCTAGAATATTCCAAGATAGTCATGGTTTTAAAGTTAGGTATAAACTGTAATGGCACCATGATTATCAAATCAATTTTCATTCAAAATCCCGATGATACAGTTTCATGCCACTATGAATAGAAACATAGGTTGGGCGATGTGAAAAACTAAGAAAAATGTTATGAATGCATATTACATCCATCAACTAGTAGGATATTGACTTCCAAACTTTCATTGCTGAATCTTTGCTAAATCTGTGGTGTTTTGTCAATTTGAATATGTTTGTAAATATGCCCTGCAATGTCAGACAAACCATGCTAAGCATAAAGACAGATATTATAAATGTCAAAGTTCAGAGGAATCAAAGATCCATCATTAACCATACCTAGGAATAAAGGCACATGGTTAATTACAGAGAACATAAGTGGAAGCAATCACCTATTGTCTCAAAAATAAGTTTTCATCACAAAAAGCATTCAGAGATGAATGATAGATTTCATAATGTCCCTTTTTATGTCTCACATCAATTAATCATGGTCTGCAGATATATCAAGAGTACAGAATAGATTAGAAGAAGATTGCCATGGTGCGGTCTTGAATTTGATTTACTGCAGGAACGCTGCAAAATAATATTGTGCTGCCATTATTAAAAGGGGTAAACCTATGTTTATAAAAAGAGTAGTTTACTCACTGGTCATATTACAATTACTTGATATAAAAAGTAGCTTACAACATGCACCAGGAATAATCACATCGCCATCCACCTTCTCTATCATTAATGAACACTGACGTTTAATGCAACAAAAGAGGGTTCAGACTGCAGTTAACATGAAAGTGAGGTTCTTAACTCAATCAGATTTAATCGAAGACGGCACTCTCCACCCTGCAAAGTATCCCTCGATGACATTGCTACTTAAACAAAGGTCATAGGTTAATGCGGTTTAACCACACAGGTAGTGGCAGTAATTGTACCTCAAATGTCACTTCACATTTTTGTAAAATTTCCAACCCTGAAGTTTTTTCCTCTTAATCAACACTTCAATTTAGTTGTAATTGGCTTTAAGAGCTCATATGTGCTAATGGTTCACCAATACAAACCTCTGATTGGTTTATTAGAAACCCCTTGCTTACCACCATCTCATGACCAAATAATTAAACATAAGTTTTAGACAGACGTAAACAATTGGAGTGCATTCTAGGGGGTCTTACAACGATAACCTTATATCCTATACCACATCCTAGTTGTGTTTGTACATGGAGGTTAGACAACATCTATGTTGTGACAACTTCACTTTCTTAATCCATTCAATAATATTTGCTGTTTCATAGTAGCAACAGCTTTCTCAGGTTAATTAGTGATTTTGTGAAATCTGGCTTGATCTCAAAAGCAGTTTTTCTTGCTATATTAATCTAAGTGAGTCCTCTTTTATCTGGTGAATACCTGTCATTTCCAGCACCTTTTATGGCCCGACCCTTCAGCAAGAGCCTCATGGAAATCTAATCTTTAATTGATGCACTATCATAAAGCTACCCATATGTCATGGGGCTTTCAATATCCAATACATTCTGATAATAGATGTCACTTTATATACCACCCTTTAGACACCAAATTTCAAAGAACAGATAAAAACGGTGGTTTATTACATATTGGCAGCCATCAACATGCCATTATTTTAAACAATGGGGGATGTAGTTCATTGATGACATGTTGTGAAACATAATATCAACAACACTTTAGAAGTAGACCACATCTTATTCAGATTGAGACACAGTATCATTTCAAATTTGTTCATGCATAGCTAGTTTTGGATTAGTTTTGCAAATCACCCAATTTTCTTTTTATATACCAGGCATGAGTCAAGAAGTAGCCTAGTAAAAAGGACAACACCACCCTGTTACACTGCCGGATTGGAATTGTAAGTGCAGGGATATGGATGTATCACTAGGTAGAACTTCCTGTTGCAACCCTTTATAGAGGGACTAATGGTACCATCTTCATTCATTACATTGACAGCCAAAGGGACAATAAACAGGGTCTTCTACCATTACAGAGACAGGAAAAGAACAAACAACCCTTGTGATTGGTGATATCAGGGTGAAATTAGGTATTGTTAGGCAAAGTAGCATTCTCCTAGCTTTTAGCTTATGTTTATTCTATTCTAAGAACAGGAAGGCGATTGGCCTGGGGATGTAGAGGGCACTCGTGAATTCACTGTTATACTAACAGTACAGTGGAGGGTTATTCACATAAAGTGAAGCTCAAAAGTATCAGACTGATGTGACTGTGCTGCTTACATTACAGTGGATAGGGATTACTAAGAAAATGCTGGGAATTATATGCTGGCCCACTGATAGAGGTGCAAATGCTTGATATTTACCTTACATGTGACTTGGGGGATTATCAGTGTTATTTGTCTATGCAAGAGCATGCACAAGTTGATCGGGTTGAAATATATATTTGAACATTTTAATTTCATTCATAGGTTATGTCATAATTTGGTTCCTCTTATAATTTCTACCCAAAAAGACTGGTCACAAAGACCTCAACTTTTTTGCCCCTCATCTGTTAACCTCTCATTCCCTTCATGATTAACTCATCATAAAAGTTGTATAAGAATGCTTAACAATAGAGCAAAGAACAATTAGCAATGGGAAAATGTGGACGCTTGATGGCAGATCCTTTTGGATGTACAAAACGGGTCACTCACATTCAGTTGCTGAAATTACCAACGGTAACAATCCAATACTGTAAGGGAATTGAATCAAAGGGCTCTGAGTGTAGTCTATAGCTATTTCTCTTAGTTAAATTTAAATGCAATCAAATCTCTATAGTAGATACATAATAGACAATTATAGGCCCTAGGGCATGGACTCCAAAAAACTATAGCTCAACCAATTTATCGTTGCTATTGTGCAAAGGGAACTCTGGTCTATTGGATAGGAACTTTGTATTAAACCAAAAGCTCAGAGGCAGACCTGCACCCTCTGACGACCCCATTGTGAAGTCCTTAGAGCTTTTTATAGTATCCTCATCAAACAGTAGCATCACTATTCTCATGGCATTTCAAACAATCCAATTCTTCTATTCTTATCTACCCACATGTGCACAATCAATGGCAGGCATTTCAGTGTAATTTGGATAGGTTTCTACCATTGTAAGACCCATCTTTGCCCTTAGGTGTCCTCACTGTGCGTGTCTGGCACTGTTCTGGAGTAATTGGAGTAAGTGGAGTTTCTCATTCAGCATTACTGCAATACAGGCTTAATCATTTACCTGGTTTCTGAGACAGCCCTATTGTTTTTTTAAACATCCGACGGCCACACAGGATTTCAATTTCAGAATTCACAGTGGCATGAAAGTGCTTGTATTCATTTCTACCCCAGGTACCCATTTAACTGAGAAAAGGTTAGTGAGTGTATAATGGCATTATTTTTTCACCCTTATCTTTGATTATGGTCTTACCATTGGGAAAAGTTGGCCTGATATTTTTGTGCCTTTCAGCTCACTACTGAAATCTAAAGACGGTTGATACTAGTAAAACCAAAGGAATTAGTGAGACCCTTATATGCCCATCACTGGAGAATACATCCATATTCTAATCTCTAGTATTGCCTTAGGTATCCAGGGATTGTGTAGGAGAACCTGATACATGCATCTTGACTCCTGGGAGAGGGATTAAGGATTAAATATGTAAATGCGGTGTCATGACTATTCAAGAAGGCTCACACCTCAATGATTATGTATAGGCAGCAACACTTTAGATTTCATGAATGTAAGGTATTGATTAATTTAAGGTAAATTCACATTTGTCTTGCTTTAGCACTTACAATTGAGACAAATAGATTTTTGCACAAAATGTGTAAGCCTACAGTTGCATTATTGAATTGAATTGAATTGAATTGAAACTTCTTTTATTTAAACTGCATAAGGTAGGCCCAGGGCCTGTTTGCTACATGCAGTGGTGTGTAGATCTCGATGTTATGAGTATACATAAATTTCCCTAAGGGAGAATTATATGTTCTACACAATGTGAATGCTTCTCCATAGGGAATGCCCAAATGGAGAAGCATTCACAATGAGAGTCTTAACGCTAAATTAATACTTTTGTAATGATTAATATTTTGTCCCGTGAGATGAGACAAGACCACTGTTGACTTTGTGGTGAATAGCATACTATACTTGTGTTTGGGATATAATCCCAACATAACTTATATACAATAAACATTTGTAAATAGGACTTGATGTTATTAGTCCAGACACGGTGTTATGTGTCTATAGCACGGTGTTAGTGTGCATGACATAATGTGCTAAGATGTGTATAGCACATGTCATATAATGAGCAAATTATGAGATGTATACTAATAGTTTTTCCTTTTGTGTGTGGAGGGGGGGAGACATGACCCCATTGATGTTGTTGGGGGGGGGGGTATCAGGTAGTGCATTTGTCCAAGTAAAATTGTTTGTTCCAATTCTGGAAATTGACAAGAGTAGTTATATTTCTAGTGTCAACTGTTAGATCATTCCAGATATTGGGTAATCTATACTCTAGGCTCTTTCTGTAGAAGGGGTCTTTGGGCCATACAATCTTTAGGAGTTTACCATCATGGGCCCTAGTATTGATATTTCTTTTATCAATATTATTATTATTATTATTATTATTATTATCTACCAGAGACAGTTTGAAGGCCGCCGTATATAGATGCATCTGTCTACGATCAGATAATGTGTTCACCTTGGCTTTACCCTGGAGCTTAGGTATATCCCTTTTGTCATCATCGAGATAATAGGCAGTCTTGAGCCCCCTATCAAATGCACTTTGGAGCTGGTCCATTAAGGTTTTATTGGTGGTACCATATATAATATCTCCATAGTCAATAACAGGAAGAATCATGCTCTTAACCACTCTGAGTGCTGACTCATCGGTTAAAGAAGGCCTCTCCCTTCTAAAAAGATAGGTTTTGAAGTTTACACTTTTAAGTAGGATTTTGGTATGTTCTTTGAAATTAAGGAGGTGATCTAAAGTCATGCCTAAATATCTATATGAGTTAGTGGTTGCTAGGTTGTTACCTGCTATTTTCAAAATAGGTTTTTGGGACTTTCTGGCTATAGCATCTGTGGAAAAGTGCATGACCTTAGTTTTTTTGGTATTAAGGGAGAGCTTGTTACTTTCACACCATGTAAAAACCCTATGTAAATCATTATTAATGGTAGCTTGTAGGTTGGGTGTGTCAAGATTTTGCTCTATGAATAAGACTGTATCATCTGCATAATGCTGACAAGAAAGGTCCTTTAGGACATTATGGAGATCATTTATATAAATGATAAACAATAGGGGGCCCAAGACTGAGCCCTGAGGAACACCACAGTCAACTGGATGTGGGGGTGATATCATTCCATTTGCACAGGTAGCCTGAACCCTTTCAGACAGGTAGTTTTGGATTAATTTAACTAAGTCTAAGTGTAATCCTAATTTTTTTAATTTCTGTATTAAAATATTGTGGTTTATTGTATCAAAAGCTTTCCTGAAATCTAAAAATATGGCAGTGGTTGTAAGTTCTCTATTGACTGCATTTCTGATAGAATTTGTGAATTTGGTAAGGCTGTCTATTGTGGATCTCTGGCTTCTAAACCCATCCTGTGTGTTGGTAAGTATATGGTTATCATTCAGGTGAGAGACTAATTGCCTGTGCATTACCTTTTCCATAAGCTTTGTTGGTAGAGGTAGGATAGAGATAGGCCTAAGGTTGTTTACATCTGAAGGGTCACCACCCTTCGGTAGGGGCTTAACTATTGCCTTCTTCCAGTCCCTTGGATAGGTAGAGGTGGATATTACCAGGTTCAAAATATGGACAAATTTATCTGGCATGGAGAGTATGCAATCCTTTAGTACCTGAGAAGAAATGTGGGATAAACCTGAAGATTTGGTTGTATTAATTCTATTGGCAAGCTTAATGACATCCATCTCAGTGACAGGAGTAAGGTTAAAATTAGCATCTATTTCTGTACCATCAAAAGTCCAGGGAGTATTTTGGTTAGCAGCAAGGTTGGATCCTATTGTGGCAAAGTATGTGTTAATGTACTCAGCAATATCATCAGTAGGAATAGGGTTGGTAGTGGTTTGATCTATAAGACTAAAACTGGTAGTTGAGGGTTTTGGGTTAATTACTGCATTTACTGCTTTCCAATATTTCCGTGCATCTTTTAAATGAGTGTCAATTAAATTCTTGTGGTATCTATTTTTTGCAATTTTGCATTGGTTTTTTGTATAATTTCTTAAGTAGATAGCAATATTGTAATCATCTTCATTTAATGTCTTCTTATATTTTTTCATAGCAAGGTTTTTGTCTTTAATAAGTGAGAGGAGACCAGCGTCTAGCCATTTGGCCTTCGCGTGCCCTATATTGAACTGTTTTACCGGGCAATATAGATCAAGTAGTCGGGTGACTGTAGAGGTATATAACTCCCATGCTACGTTAGGATCTTCACATGCATAGAAATTATTCCAGTCCTGGTTGGATAATTCATTTGTAAAAGCAATGGGTGAGTAATCCTTATAGGACCTGCCAATAAAACATAATCTTTCCTGGGGTAGTTTTGTGTGCTTTCGAGTGAAAAAAATCATTTCATGGTCAGACAGGTTCATTGTAGCAGTACCACTGTTTACAACATGAATGGAATTTGTCATGATTAAGTCAATAGTAGTGTGATTCCCATTTATGTTAAAGCGAGTGACCTGCTTTATTAGCTGCCTTAGTCCAAGATGAGCACACATGTTTCTAACCTTGACCTTATTGGGACTAAACCTAATAAAGTCAGTATTGAAATCTCCCATTATATATGATTCGGGATATTTATCAGAATCAATATTATTAAAAGCATCTGATAGAGCGGTGATAGCATTAGCCAGATTACTAGAGGGTGGTCTGTATGTATTTGCTATTACTACCCGTCTCATGTTAGGACTAGAAATAACTATCCATTGGAGCTCAATATCATCATTGCTAATATTATATCTAGCTAACTCTGAATCAGAGTATGTAACACCATGCTTTATGTAGGTAATAAGGCCACCTCCGCGCCCTGCCACCTGCCTATCCAATCTAGAGATGTTGTAACCTGGGATATCAACCTTGCTATTGGGTATTTTATCAGTCAACCATGATTCTCCAACACAGAAATAATGGAAGCCAGAGTTCATTAAGTATTGTCTGAAAAGGTCCATATTTGTATTTGCCATGATGCTTCTTATATTTAAATGACCAAAATGCATGCCCTTGACCCCAGTAAGATCAAGCGTAGGAGCCATGTATGAATGTTATAATAGGACTGCACCATCCCAATATCCCCTGGAAAAGGCCATGTCTCTCCACCACCACACACATTCTACTGTACCAATTGGTAGGCAGGCTATTGCATTTCTCGCAGCCTGGGTACATCAAATATTTTCTCATATAAATCGAGAAGAGGGAGTTGTACAGTGTGGGGCCGGACTCCATGCCTGCTTTAGCATGGAAATAAACATATGATTAGATACAATGGGGTAATTTAATAATTAATTACAACCCAAAGAAGATAACGATCAGATTAAGTAAGAATAGTCTGACGTAGTATACAGGAACGGTCTTACCATATCAGGTGGGAACCACAAGGCAGTATTAGTACAGTCCATAAGCAGCTTTGGTCAAGAGTTCATCGTCATGGCACCAGGAGGCTGCATTCAGAATGGAGGTGAATACACGCTCAGTCTGTGGTCTCGGGATTAGTATTCTACAATGTAATGTATGTAAGATATGACAAAGAGTACAAAGAGTACAAATTAAGCAAATTAAACATTTTAATTACTTTTGTTTAACATAAAATGCAAGAATGTCCTTTAAATGATATAAATCTAGGAATAATAGTGTCCGTGATATATATAACATATATGTAAAGTGTCCTTGTAGGTGGCGGTTTAATTAATGTATGACTTTATGCCACAATGAGCTCTAGTCTGACTGAATAGAGTACAGAGCTACTAAGTTATAATGTCCTCTATGCGTGTGCTGGGGGGAAATTTAGATGATCCTGTACTGTGGGAGCCCGCAATCTTTACCTGCCCGGCACACAGCACAGGTCAGCGTCTGAAAGTGTAAATTAAATGTGTTAGATATATAATTAGGTATTTACAGGTTCAATTGCAACAATTACAAAGCCCATTAATAATGGAAAAATATCCCTACATTCTGACTTGCCAAGGATATATTCCATGATGGGTTCCCAAGCATCGTCATTTGTCTCAAATAGCGTTACAACTGTCATCTGACTGACCTGTTGTGGTACATGTCAATAAGCTATTCCTATAGGCTGTCATCTTACTGACCCACCGTGAATAGCGGCATCCATCAATAACTTGACGACAATAGGGATACAACTGTTACAATTTACTGCTGCAATTAGATTTAACACAGATTGAAATTATTAAAATTATTATTGCTTAATTGATTAATTTAGACAAGGAATTTATATATTTTGTGCAACCTTTGCTGTTCAGAGTAGTTGAAGAGGGTTGGCATAGGCTGGCGGTGGTGGTGGTGGAGGTGGCGGCGGCAGAGGTATGGCCACTGCAGGCAGTGGAGGGGCGAAGAAGTTTCGTGCCATGATAGCATTATTGGCAAGAATTATCGCCCATTCACTCTTCGACAGCTGGTCTGGGTGCAGTCCATCAGGGTGCTTGCGGTGCTTATGTGTATACTTGTTTCTCTTCCACACATGTATAACATCAGCAACCTTGGGACCAGGGCACCCTTCCTCCTTGTTCATATCCATACAGATAGAATATTATAGAATAGAATATTATAGAATATTATGATATAGAACAGGTGGACCATAATACCATCACAATTAACAGAAGCAACTGAATTATGCATGACCTTAATCTCTATTCTCAGGGGATGAAGCAGCACAACGCAATTAAGGAAGCCTTCCTTGTAGTTTACGTGTCTTAAAATACTCCATTATACCAAGGTGTATGATCATTCATGCCACTGTAATATATTCAGAATAAATATTTCAATGTGAAGAATGCTAACCCAGAATTGTGTCATGGTTATTTTTGTGAATAACCGTAGACTTTAATACTCTTTAGGATATGAGCAGCAGGTGCTGCAAAACCTATGTAGAGAATGGGATTATCCATACCACTTTGTATGGCATAACAGCTGCTAATGCATTATTGTTCTTGTTCCTTTGAGGAAATACATAATTGTGTGTACTTTTATATTTTATTGTGATTGCAGAATAGAAACCTTGCAAATTGAAAAATAATTGAAATTGATTATTGCTCTTGTTCCCTTAAGCAAAATGCTGATGCTCGGCTGTTCCCTTCAGACATCAGGCCCTATTTATCCTGTATTTCTGCTGTCTGTTCCCTTGGGGACTAGTCTATGCTCAGCCTATGGCTCTTCTACCCTCCCTATATGATGAGGTATAGCCCTACAATCCATTTAGACAAGACATTCCACCATCCCTTTGATTCAGAGGTACAAGTGGTTTGCTCCAACAGAAAAAAAACTTGATATCAAATATGGCTGCACAGGGGTTGGTCAGGAGCTCAGGTTGGAAGCTATACATTAAGATTTGTGATGTTGTCTGCTGGCATTTGGCAGGTTATATAATATCCTATTAAATTGCTGTTTGGAAAATGGCTGTGATGGAATGATCTATAAGAGAGGAAGAAAAGAAATCAAAATGACAGTACAGCCCCAATCTCTACTACTGGATTGTTTACTTTTATGATGTTAGCTATACTGCTTTCAAAAAGTATACACTAAGTAACTCTGTGGACAACTATAGGCATTGATATCAGTTAATTAAGTTTGAAGGGATTATTTGTTGAAATTCATAATTCATTCTATATAATTCATAACTATATAACCATTAATGCTGTCAGGAATCTTCCCTCTTTGAAATTGCCTCATGCTTCAAATAAGCTTAGCCAGGTTGACCTACCAAGATTTATTGGTCAGCCTGAAACCCATTTAGCCCTTGCAGTAGGCAATCCCAGGGCCCTCTGATGCTAACACTAGATCTCCTTGAGCTCTCTGAAGCTCAGAGCTGGCACTATAATTGAAATTGTAGCAGGCCAGTTTGCTAACAACAAACATTCCTGCCTGATAAGTAATGGTAGAGCAAGTGTAGGAGAGAGAGAATCAGGTCTGCAAGCCACAGTTAGAGAGCCACAGTTAGAGCCACAGTTAGAGCCACAGTTTTCTCTTTGCCTCCCTTCAGCTAAGTTGCATTGAAATAACCTGCACCAGAGCCATTCCTAAACATTTCCCCCTCCTTTAAGACCACAAATGTCCACTTTGTGTAGATGATTGATGGTAGTATTTAAAGCCTGACAATAATGAATAAATACCCCTGGGTTTTACACTGGATTAAACCATGAGTATAGGCCTTACAAAAGTCATGTGTCAATGCTCATGAATGAACTATAATAGGGTAAAGGCCAGTATGATGTATGAGCTAATGTCAGGGGTCAGACAGGCCTCAAGATGCAAGCTATGAATCTTAATCTGGTCATCTTTTTCAGTCATGGTTCTCTAAGGCTTATGAAGTCCCATTATCCAACTATTCACGAATTGTTCGTCTTCAGGATTATATGACAGGGCATAAAAACAATCAAATTACCTCATTTCCTGAACAACAGGAGGCGTTCAATTTCTGTCCATTTGAATATGACTGCTTGTATACTTGCTATAGCTTTATATATTGGGGTATGTTTGTAGAAAACTATGTCAGGTGACTTTTCTGTCATGTCCCGTTTGTGTGTGCTGACATACAGGAATGTGGCATCAGCTTTTAAGCATCCCCTTACAGAGCAGCTGACAAAGTGAAATGTGAAGATGAGGAGATTAGTGATCATTTTTTTATGCCGAAGTGGTGGCGTAGCCACCTGGTGGTGCCGCCAGGCACCACCAGAACGAGGTATATGATGTTTGCACTTTGCCAGAAGTCAGAACGGGCGCCGCCATCTTGGATTGTACCGCCATCTTGAATTAAGGTGTCACAACACAAATTTATGCTATGTGATAACAATAATATAAATCAACCTTTGATAGTTCCTGAGGTTGATTGTAATCATACCTACCCCCCCTAATATGGACCCAAGGAACTCAATGGTTCTATCGGTTTGTTGCTAATACAGCTGGTTGCCTAGCAACGGCTATTCTAATTGTTTATCTGCCTAGCAACACACATTTCCATGGTCCTAAGGTTGATTATAATCATACCTACCCCCCCTAATATGGACCCAAGGAATTCAATGGTTCTATCGGTTTGTTGCTTATACAGCTGGTTGCCTAGCAACGGCTATTCTAATTGTTTATCTGCCTAGCAACACACATTTCCATGGTCGTGAAGTTGATTATAATCATACCTACCCCCCTAATATGGATCCAAGGAATTCAATGGTTCTATCCGTTTGTTGCTAATACAGCTGGTTGCCTAGCAACAGCTATTCTTATTGTTTATCTGCCTAGCAACACACATTTCCATGGCCCTAAGGTTGATTATAATCATACCTACCCCCCTAATATGGACCCAAGAAATTCAATGGTTCTATTGGTTTGTTGCTAATACAGCTGGTTGCCTAGCAACGGCTATTCTTATTGTTTATCTGCCTAGCAACACACATTTCCATGGTCCTGAAGTTGATTATAATCATACCTACCCCCCTAATATGGACCCAAGGAATCCAATGGTTCTATCTGTTTGTTGCTAATACAGCTGGTTGCCTAGCAACAGCTATTCTTATTGTTTATCTGCCTAGCAACACACATTTCCATGGCCCTAAGGTTGATTATAATCATACCTACCCCCCTAATATGGACCCAAGAAATCCAATGGGCCTATTGGTTTGTTGCTAATACAGCTGGTTGCCTAGCAACGGCTATTCTTATTGTTTATCTGCCTAGCAACACACATTTCCATGGTCCTGAGGTTGATTATAATCCTACCTACACACCCTAATATGGACCCAAGGAATTCAATGGTTCTATCCATTTGTTGCTAATACAGCTGATTACCTAGCAACGGCTATTCTTATTGTTTATCTGCCTAGCAACACACATTTCCATGGTCCTGAAGTTGATTATAATCATACCAACCCCCTAATATGGACCCTAGGAATTCAATGGTTCTATCCGTTTGTTGCTGATACAGCTGTTTGCCTAGCAACAGCGATTCTTATTGTTTATCTGCCTAGCAACACACATTTCCATGGTCCTAAGGTTGATTATAATCATACCTACCCCCCTAATATGGACCCAAGAAATTCAATGGTTCTATTAGTTTGTTGCTCATACAGCTGGTTGCCTAGCAACGGATTTCTTTTTGTTTATCTGCCTAGCAACACACATTTCCATGGTCCTGAGGTTGATTATAATCATACTTCCCCCCCCCCTAATATGGACACAAGGAATTCAATGGTTCTATCCATTTGTTGCTAATACAGCTGATTATCTAGCAACGGCTATTCTAATTGTTTATCCGCCTAGCAACACACATTTCCATGGTCGTGAAGTTGATTATAATCATACCTACCCCCCCTAATATGGACCCTAGGAATTCAATGGTTCTATCGGTTTGTTGCTAATACAGCTGGTTGCCTAGCAACGGCTATTCTTATTGTTTATCTGCCTAGCAACGCACATTTCCATGGTCCTTAGGTTGATTATAATCAAACCTACCCCCTTATATGAACCCAAGGAATTCAATGGTTCTATCAGTTTGTTGCTAATCCAGCTGGTTGCCTAGCAACATCTATTGTTATTGTTTATCTGCCTAGCAACACACATTTCCTAACCCCCTAACATGGACCCAAGGAATTTATAGGAAATGCCATATTTGAAGTAATATCATCCTTCCCCCTGATAACCCCTTTCCGGCCCTGCTTTTTAGGTGTCTTGAATGGGTTCCCTTCAAACATACCAACCATGTAGACATTATGTTTCTTCGAATGCAAGAATTGCGGTTGTTGCCGCGTATAAAAATGCCTGAGGCATTTTTTATGCGGCAACAACCGCAATTCTTGTTATATACAAAGAAACCAGAAAGAATTACTTTTTTGCAAAAGGATGCAGGTGAGAGGAAGATTAAAAAAGTTCTCAAACAACCTAAAAATACCATGTTTTCACAACTATCCTCATCAACTGTTTTGTAACAACTGCTTTCAACTTCTCAACGAGGGCATCATGTCTTTATGTAATGACAGTCATTCTAAAATTACACATGCAAGAAGTCAATGCATTGTCATATCGAGCCATCATAGTTAAAGCATGTTTATGTGATTTGCTCTCATAATATGCATGGCAATAAGTGACAATACAATCGGTGATTAGGTGAGTAGTTTGGGTTTATT
>OX381716.1:5013360-5275860 GCA_947462335.1 Harmothoe impar | reverse complement strand
TTGGTCTGATGAGTTGGTGTTGTGTTGCGTTGACTATACCAGGTACCATCAGAACTCCTACCCAGCTGTGGAATGAGTATATAGGAAGTAAGTTTGTCGGTTGAGATCAAAGAGATAGCGGCATGATGATTAGGTGTTAGGTCTCATTACACTAATTCCCCCTACATGGCCTCCCATGGTTACCTGCCCCTATTATCGACCTGTACACCAGTATTGGTGCTGACCAATCACGCCGCATTCACAGTGTGTACATACAGTTGTCCTGAGTGTTAGCACTGTAAGGGCAGTGCAGTGCTCTAATGCACTTTACACTAGGTACGATGCATGAATGCAACACTGGTGAGCAACTCATTAATTATGCATGAATGCATAATTCTGAATTTTCAACAGGGTCTGATACATTCCCTAAGTTCTGGCATGATGCAACCAATGCATTGCTGTGGAGTTGCTCGCTAGTGCTGTATTGGTTGTAACATGACGCTAGAGAGAAATTAACAAATTTGTGCTGCTGCCCTTACAGGGTTAAACGCAGTCAATATCTATCACCCTGTAGCACCAATAAGTACCTGTGTGTAACCTGGGTGTTCAGAGGTACGCTGGGTCCCTGTGGTGGTACAGTACCACTGGTAACTGTACTGACAGGTACGCTGGGCTCCTGTGGTGGTACAGTACCACTGGTAACCGTACTGACAGGTACGCTGGGCTCCTGTGGTGGTACAGTACCACTGGTAACCAGGTACAGTGAGAGGTACGCTGGGCTCCTGTGGTGGTACAGTACCACTGGTAACCGTACTGAGAGGTACGCTGGGCTCCTGTGGTGGTACAGTACCACTGCTAACCAGGTACAGTGAGAGAAAACATGCATTAGGCCACTCCAAATGATATCCTTACAGTGCATATCCCTCGCATGTTTATAGGTCATAACCTCAACCTGGCTTTCAGGTGAGAGCACTTTCAGTAACAGTGACTCTCACTTTTCTGAGGGTGTAACCTTTTAGGTTTTGAATCAAAGTGACCATGTTGTGATGAAACTAGATAGATGATAAAACCCCAAACTCCATTCTCCAATTCACCTTTCACTGCTTTCTCTCCTCTCCCACACAAAGGGGTCATGAGTTTAGCCCAGATGACTCCTTTAAGGTTAAACACAGTGCTTTAGTACATTAGTCATTTTGCCAGTGCTGCATTTATGCAATCCAATGTAGTAAGGCTGAGAAGTCAGTGCTGTATTCCTGAATCATGCACCAATGCAACTGTTCGTAATGGTAACAAATTAAAATGAATTACTGCTCTGAACGGGTTACCTACGCTACCTCGTGTTTCCACAGGGGCCGTTACCAGAGTGTAGCATAGGAACCCCGCGTACCCTGTGAGTTGTGTAGAGCCGGTGGTGGGTAATAAACTATTAACTATAGTACTCAGCCTGGGGGCAGTGGCAGGAGGTAGCCTACTCATCCCAGGGAGGGACTGTACACAGCTGACATCTTGTCTGCTATTCCGACAGGAATTACCACCAACATGGCGATTCACTGGTATCTGCCTTAGAACTTAAAACACCAGCACAACCAGCTCACTGATCGGTGGTGTCGGTGATCACCGGTAATCAGCCAATCATATGATTCTGTAGTACAGTAAAGCCTCGCGTATTTGGGAATCCCTTATTTGGAATTGTAGTATATATATGCCTCTTCCGGGATCGGACTTGTCCCGGAGCCACTCTGTGTACACTGACACCAGCAATCTCGTGAGACCTTGGTTCTGCTCTCGTATTGTAGCCTGTTCCCAGGAAGCTATGGTGTGTGAGTGTCTGGTCACTGCCTAACTCTCACAATAGATTGCGAGCTCAGAACTAACATGGCCTCCCATACAGATAAAACCGAGTCATCGCTATACAGTCAGCCCTCACTTCCTCGAATTTGGAAAATGCAAGGGAAAATGTCTGAGGAAGCAAATTATCTCAGGAATTAAGCAGGGGCGTGGCAACGGGGGGGGGGGAGGACAGGGGGACAGTGCCCCCACTTTTGACCAACCCCAAAAAAAGTCAAACCAAAAAGGTCAAGTAAAAAGGGGCCAAAAAAGGGCAGAATACCCTTTAGTCCCCCCTACTTTGAAACTGCTTGCCACGCCCCTGTTAAGTCCAAATATAATGGAACATATAGGGGCGGTTGACAGTCACCTACAGCTACACTCACCTACTGTAAAATCCACACATAGGAGGTCCTTGCATTGAGTCTTACCTTGGAACAATACGAAATATGTTTTTCTTTTTCTTTTTCTTTAACCCATTTGACATGCTTTTTCCACAAATATTGACATATAAATGTTAGCTAGTGATATTTGAATATGTACATTTGTATAATTTAGATATTTTTATGTACATTTTAACAGTACTACCTATTGTGCCCAGGTGGGACTCGAACCCATGATCTCCAGATAGTGGATTACAGTAGGTGAGTTTGTAGCTGTACAGTATGTAATACTGGAAACCAAACATACCTCCTTTTATACTGTGCAGCTACAGTACTTACATCTAACAGTGCATATGGCTGGTTGCACTATGATTCTAACCAGTGCGCGGTATACATCATTCTGTCATGAGGTCTGTGGTGGCGACGGTGAATAATCTCTGTTTGTGTACTACTTCAACTCTCCAAGCATAGTGCTAGTTAATGTAATTAGTGTATTTGACAAATCAGGGGCAGAGCCCCAAACCCCAACATTTTGTGTATCTTATATCTGCTCATATTTGCTTTGAGCAAAACTGAGACTACTTTTGTAAATCTATCTCTGCTTCAGATTGGTCCCCCGAAAACCGCCTGGTGGTTAGAATTCTACCGTTATGATATCCCTCACATGTTTATAGGCCGTCTTGTTTCTGCACGGCCAGTAGGCAGTGCTGGGGGCTGCAGCAGGCTACCTCTACAGGCAGACTACAGGAGTACTGGACAAGGGGCAGGAGGAGGCAGTGGGGTGTGGATACCACAGGGGACAGCACATGGCACCAGCCTCCAGGGTGTTACTGGGAGAGGCACCGACTCACCTGCCCACTCAAGGTTAGTAACACCCCAGTATTGTCAATTAAATCACTGAAGCTGAAGATACACACAATGGTGACTTAAATAAGCCCACCTGCGCTTATCAATGTTGATGGTACCATATACCCTGCGCTTATACAAAACATGTGGTTATTCAGAAATTGCCATGATTTACATTTCAATGCCCTCATTCACCTGCGTTTATTCAAGACATGTGCTTAGGCCAAAAAAAAAAAAGGTTTGTTTCAGGTCACCCGACCGACCCTTTGTAAACAGGGCCGACCCTACGTTTTTTTATGCAATTTTGAAGAAATTTTTATATTTTTACACTTTTTGGGGGTAAATTTTAGGTTTTCAAAAGTTTTGAAAAAAATCTTCCCATTTTCATATTTTTTTGGGTCAATTTTAGGGTTATGTAAAAAAAAAAAAAGTTAAAAAAAAAAAAAAAATCCGACCTACCGACCCTAGAGTTTCATCCCATGTTACCTGAAACAAAACTTTTTTTTATCTGGCCTTATTTGAGACTCCTGGCTGTGTCTCACGAAACCTGGCCAAGTTGATAGTCCAAGACCGGGTGCAATCTATGACTGGGTGCAATCTATGACCGGCTTGGGAAAAAATGCTTTATTTAGGGCAGATGACGATATAAATGGTGGAAAATGTTAATGGGTGTTCTAAGACTTAATATCACTCATTTTATTTCAATTTCTATCTACATCTGCCTTAAATAAACCGTTTTCTTTCAAGTCGGTCATAGATTGCACCCGGTCATAAATTGCACCTGGTCATAGATTGCACCCGGTCATAGATTGCACCCGGTCATAGATTGCACCCGGTCATAGATTGCACCTGGTCATAGATTGCACCCGGTCATAGATTGCACCCGGTCATAGATTGCACCCGGTTATAGACTTTCAACTTGCCCAATTTCGTGAGACACAGCCTCCTGCATTTATTCAAGCCACTGTGGTAGACAAAGGTTCACAAGTTTGGCTCTGTAGCCTGGGCCATATTTCACGAGGATGTAGGCCGAGTGAAATGCTGCCCTACCTTCAACTCATGAAATGACACAGTCAGCAGACAGTAAATATACTCAGCAACTCTATTCATACACCTACACTGATATTTATTCCCATGAGATAACTATCATCAATATTTATCTCCCCTGGTTTAGCCGGCGCTTTATTGATTGATAACTAGTCCCTCTGTGTGATTAGGGTTAATATGAGATTATCAAGGATTAGGGGTTTAAGAGGCAGCTATGGATTTATCTGGGAGGGCTCCTAGACAAATAAATTTGTTCTCCAACTAATAGGAGCGGTACAGTGTGCCCATGTTGATCCATACAACGATTGATAGAATATAGTTATGTCTAACGGGTTGGCCATGCTATAGCATTGGGGCTGATTGCATTTACAAATTCGTATATAGTTTAGTTATTGAATTGATTTTGCACTTGTACGTGCCATAAAATATCATAGATGAGGAAATTGGTTTTGTATAGTTTCCTTATTGCTCCAATTCCATACACAGATACTATAGACTATAGCGTAAAGAAAGGGTCACTTTTCCATGATAAAGACGTGTTAACATTGGTTTTAGCAGAATCCTCATGACATTGTCTCTAATGGCTGTCTTTGCGGAAGTCTCATATCAGGAGCTTCACAGGACGACTATCTTTCAAATATAAGATTTTGAGGTTATTTTTATGTATATGTCGGTTACACCACAGCAGTCATCAAAAATGTATTTGAGAATTGTTCTCCCTGCATTGGTCTATAGTTAGAATGCATCTAATTATATAGGCTCACAAAGGAACTCCTATATATACAGGAGCAGATTCTGCAATGGGTGAATGATTGGCGCGTACAGTGTACAGGTCTATATGAGGTAGGTAAAGCCATATCTACAATATCTTATTGTATTGTGCTACATATACATGGCATGAGTCCTCATACCCCTGTGATACATATGTCGTGTATAGAAATATAAAAACTGAACAAAAGGTGCCAACTAAGTAGGTCCTGGATAGCAACACATAAAACAGACCGAATTTAGCAACAAGTCATGTTATATTCAACACTTCAAAGGTTAACGTTTCCTCCATGCAGCCCTGGTGAGTTATACACCTGGTTGCTGTTTCCCCACAAAGTATGGACGTCCGCACTTTACGGAATTGGTCTAAACTGTTTCAGTTCACCAAAGTCTTTAAATTGCAGAGTTCCACATTCAAACGCAGACGTCCGCATTTGGTTAACTACCAGTTCTGGTAGCAGAAAAGAGTTTGTTATTTGCTCTCCACAAATTGCGGAATCTGTTTACCACAAATGCAGACATTCGTACTTTACCCGACCCAATATCTACATTATCGATTCCTCATGAATCAAGATCTCAGGGCTGTTGGATATTTCACCCATGACCCAAGGTGAGGCACGAACCCAGATTGTGGATTACAGTAGGTGAGTTTGTAACTGTGCCGTATGTAATAATGAAAACCAAAAAAAAACTTCCTTTTAGGCCACTCAAAAAAAACTGTTGCCAAAAATATTGGCAAATATGGTATCAAATTAAAGCTTATGCTATCAGTAATGCAGTCGGCTGGGAATAAACTGCATTATAACAACTTTTGCTGATCAATAAACTTTGAATTACTAAAATGTGAAAATTTGTCGCGAAAAATCTTAATTTTCCAAGGTATTTCAGCTTCAAGTAAAAAAAGAAAAAAAGTTGAAATAAAAAACGCCCTCGTCATACTTTTTACAGCTTGGTGATGAGGAACAATTTTTTTTTGAGTGGCCTTAAACTGCGCAGCTACACTACTTACTTCTAACAGTATGCTGTACTTAAAGGGCTACCATGCAGTGGGCGGGTATAAATGGTGGTAATGCCTTGTAACAACAGAGTTAAAGGATCCAATAACAACTACAGGATCGCCAATAATAACTTAACCTTATACTCCATGACCCCCCCCCCCCCCCCCCCACACACACACACACACTATTATGTGTTTATGCCGGCAAATTGGGGATCTGTGCTGGTAGCTGGGGACCATACTTTGCTACAGGTTTAGGAGCTCTGCAAAGTTGCTCATTATATTGTCCTGACTTCTAAACATGTAACATCACTCACATGAGCGGCCTTATTGAATATCTGTATGTCTGACATAGCATCGGGAATTCCACCTGGGACTGGGTAGTCAGCACCCTTTGGTGTGTGGCAGTGTGTAAATATGAAAAGTGGTGGATTTTTCCTTGCAACAGGGGACTTTTGCGGAAAGCGATATCCAGGTACCACAAAGCTATTTGCTGCCTAAAAAAGGTCAAATCCCCAGTTCCAAGGTCATCTTCCTAATTTGAGTCCCCAGTTATGGGCTAAAACACACACACTTGTATGCATGTCTGGTACAACATCGTGAATTCTGCCTACAAGTGGGTACGCAGCAGCTGTTGGTGTGTGTGGACCATTTTCACAATCTGTGTGAGTATGAAAAGTGGTGGATATTTGATTGCCATTTGAGACTTTGGCAAAAATTGTGTCTTATTTTGGTATCATAAAGCTTTTTCCAGCCCAAAACGGGTTTTAGTTAACTGCGGAGTTTTAGTTTCAAGTCGCCGGTTCATGGGTCATTTTCCTAATGCGAGTCGGCAGTTATAGGCAAAAACACACACACACGCATCGATACACTGTTTTGGTATTTATGGGCTTAATAATGCTTCATTTAATGCATCACATCCTTTGGTCGTCAGACCAATAAACCTACTCAAAAATTTGAAAGGTTAGTATTGCTAAGTAGATATAGACTTACTTTTCATTGAATTTAGAAAGACAAAGGCTGAACCCAGCAACTTTGGATTGACAGACAGCTACACTACAACCCAGTGGACTCAGACAATTGAATAAACATTGATAGAAAAGGTTGTCAATGTTGATTCAATGTTGATTCAACGTTTAATTGACTTTTGTGTGCCCACTGGGAATGTGGTGTATCGCACAGTATAAACTACCGGAAACCCAAAACACCCCCTTCACTACTTACTGCTAAGGGAGTGCTCATTTTTTAACAACAGTGGGGGGTGGTGAGATTTCGCGCAGAGCAAGGGACATTTTTTAACCCCTCCCCCCCCCCCCCCAGCAGGCCGAAAATCATGCACGTTCGCGCCCCTCTGTAGCTTAATAACGCGCAGGCTTTTTTCCTCAAAACAGGTTGAATTTCTTGGGGTCTATCTTTTTTACCCCCCCCCCCCCCCCCCCACTGTTGTTGAAAAATGAGCACTCCCTAACGGTGCGTTGGGCTAATGACATGTTGTACATTCCCATTGTACAAAGGTAGCGGACAACACCAATATTGCGGGTTTCCTGAGGCCGGCTAATAGTCAGTCAATACTGCATGTTTAACATGGGCTTCCCTGAATGGCTCAATAACCTGTGACTACTTTAACGTTACCACACACACATACATGCAGGGAGTCATGCTCTGTGCAGTTAAAACAACCAGGACTTTACTGTGTCTATACACTGTATTGACCCACGGGCATCAACTACGACACCGTATTGACCTGACTCTAGTCACGGGCATCAACTGCAACCCCCCCCCTCCCCACGGAAAATAACTTTACCAATACAAAATATTGTCCCAACCCTACCTACCACGGGCATCAACTCAGACACCATACTATAACCCCTCAAGCGCTCAAGCCCAATTCAATGGTGTGGCTACCAGCGACCAACTAACAGCGTTGATTTGCACACAGACCCTGTAGTGGCAGTATTGGTGTGTATAACCCATGTAGGGTTCCTCCAATACCTACTTTACATTGTGTACAGTTAATGCCCGTGCACACAGACCCTATAGTGGCAGTATTGGTGTGTATAACCCATGTAGGGTTCCTCCAATACCTACTTTACATTGTGTACAGTTAATGCCCGTGCACACAGACCCTATAGTGGCAGTATTGGTGTGTATAACACATGTAGGGTTCCTCCAATACCTACTTTACATGGTGTACAGTTAATGCCCGTGCACACAGACCCTATAGTGGCAGTATTGGTGTGTATAACCCATGTAGGGTTCCTCCAATACCTACTTTACATGGTGTACAGTTAATGCCCGTGCACACAGACCCTATAGTGGCAGTATTGGTGTGTATAACCCATGTAGGGTTCCTCCAATACCTACTTTACATTGTGTACAGTTAATGCCCGTGCACACAGACCCTATAGTGGCAGTATTGCTGTATTTAACCCATGTAGGGTTCCTCCAATACCTACTTTACATTGTGTACAGACTTAGGGCGGCCACTTAACATCCAATACACAGTCATTGAGCACTGGTCATAGAGTCATGGAGTCAGGCCCCCAGGCCTGGTCAATAATAGGCTATATGTGCACTACACCACAGCTTGCTGAGAAAACAAAAGAATGGCCTGACAGTATAGCAGAGATTAGAGTTGTAGATTGCACCTAGTAATAGAACTGTGGGGGGCAAACAAAGGCCACGTGGGTGAAACTTTATAGAGCATATAAACCATGTCTCACCCATTTAGTCACATTAACACATTGAAAATTACCATAAAGGTTGATAAATTTACCATAGGTGAACAGTACATATAATGTGTATCATTTTACTGAAAATTGCAGACTAATACAACCAATGTGCAATGAATATAATATAATTCAGTCCAATGGCAGTATCATGGTAAATCTAG
The DNA here is from genome assembly GCA_947462335.1 of Harmothoe impar. Lineage (NCBI taxonomy): Eukaryota > Metazoa > Annelida > Polychaeta > Phyllodocida > Polynoidae > Harmothoe > Harmothoe impar. The sequence continues at coordinate 5,267,120 of OX381716.1, read as the reverse complement.
CCAACCACGTGGAGGAGTTTGTTTGCCCCCCAGGCCAGCCCCTGTGACATAGCAGCAGAGGAAACTCTAACCTCTGCTATTTTACGTACATGGTTGTATGTTGATGCGGTCCATTGAGCACACTGTCCTAATGTGAGTGTAAGTCAGATATGATACATGTGACTAGCTGCATAAGTGTTATAAGCCTTGGACAATGGTAATTATCCGCTGCTGACGCCTTGGAGAATTACCCTGTCCTTGGCTAATATCACTCATATAGCAAGTCACTTATATCATATTTACCGCTACAACACAATTAGCTGAGCGAACAAAAGAATGGCCTGACTGAATTTTACGTACATGGTTCCCGAAGGTGTGCAGCGAGTTAGGATTATGTACTGGATATACTCCTTACAGTCGAGAGGTGATATCACTGATATAAGCCAAGGCCGAAGGCTACAACGTTTTTTGTTTCCAACATATTTATACAACAGCAGCACAAACTAAACAGCACTCTTAACTTTGTCTAATGGGACAATACCTCACCAACATAAGCCCTAGTTAACACATGTGGCTGTCTGGTAGTGCTGCTAGAGTACACGGTACTTCTAGTTGGCATTCGAATAAATAGGGTTTCGAACCCCTCAAAGTTTTTAAATAGCATTACTCATTGGGCTTAAAAGGCAGAAGCAGTACATATACTATTTGGTAATGAGTATCATTGCATGAGTTCTGGTGGAGCAGTTGGTTAGCTGTTGGGCTCAATGTTCTGAGGTTGTGGGTATGGATCCTCCTAGATACCCGGGCTCTCAAAGAGAAAAAGGGCTCTTAAATATAACCACTTATATATGCAAGGTTTTACCGTAGCAGGATGACTTATTAACCAATGAGATGACTCCCTGCATTCACTGATCACTGACTGCCGAACATGGGCCGCAACTGACCCGCGCCGTGACCTACTTACTATTAGAAGAAGGGTGCATCACTCTGGGTACTACACTGGCGACCTGCGATTGGTTCTCAGCACATTTTTGCTACCCCTACTGTGCTATGGCGATGGAGGTCAGTCCCGCAGCAAGGTTTGTGCAAGGCAGAGGGGGGACTTTGCTTAAAGGGGCTATATCATTAGTTTAAAAATTATTTGCGAATTCTGGATACCAGGAAAATTCTTTATAATGCCTTATGATAATTATGTCACCTTTCAATGCATTTAGATACATGTATTTTCATCAGATTGGGATGCTCAAGGAGACAGGGGACTTCTAGTGATGCACCCTCATTCTAATACCCACTCAACCACCAGGACTGTGCTTGGAGATGTAAGTTCATGCCCTCGCTGCTTAATGGGTGCAGCCATAGCTTGATCTGGTACCAGCGAGATAAGGACTGATAACAGCTATCACAGTGGGGACCAGCTGTACATAATGCACATTCAGAATTCTGCAGTGAATGTAGGGAATTATCTCATTGGCTGATAATTCATCCTGCTACACACGTATAAAGTCAGCCCCCTTGACCTGCTTTACCCAATATCTACATTATCGATTCCCCATGAATCAAGCTCTTAGGCCAAACAGAGGTGTGTTTTAGGTTACATGGTCTTACATCTATTGCAGGTATTGGTCGAATTCTCTATCTTTAAAACTACCCTGAAAATTACCCAGAAATTGACTGGCAAAAGCCAGCGTTGACTCATCGACCACTGCCTAACTTGGGGAGCCTTAACTTGACTCAAAAATTTCCCCAAAATTGCCAAAATAAAGTGAGTCTTCTAGGGTTGGCCCTGTTTTGTAAGGTAGGGTCAGGTAACCTAAAACACACCTTTTGAAACCTTTTTGGCCTTGGATGAAGGTCACGTCGATCTAGACAAGCTGAGACCAAAAAAATGGAAGAAGGCCAACCCCGAAATCTTCATCCAATTTTGAAAAAAAAGAGCCAATGTTTTGTCAATTCGGAGCTACTGTGGAGTTGATTTGGTTAGGCACTATAGTGACTCAGAGATTGGTTGTATAGGGAGAATATCGGTGTACACTGCCTGCCACGACCCTAATTCTCAAATACCAAATTGGACAGTTGTCTGTTATTAAGACTGATTGAACAAAAATTATATAAAATTTACCTCCATTATGTGAATAATAATATTTTTGAGGAATTGCTGAAGTTTTAGAGGCAAATTACACACTTTTGCAATTCAACCACTGACTCACTGCGTTCAGTGGTCCATGGCACGGGCCACCACTGAGCTAAACCTCGGGGGGGAGGTCAGGTGTTTCTGGTAACAGAAACAGGGTAGTCAACTCCAAGTTCCCCCTCTGCTTTGAGCATCGCATTCTGGTGAAAATGCATGCATTTGGATGCATTAAAATGCCATAATCTCATGGATTTGAATAATAAATCATATTACTGGGATGCAGAACACACAATTTTGCATTAAACTGGAGATATACCCACATTTAGCAAAGTTCCCCCTCTGCTTTGTGTCAACATTGCTGCGGTCCTTAAAGCACATGGCCTGCATACCTACAACACTGTGGGGAGCAAGGAAAGGACAGGGGTCTGTACACAGGTAGCACAGGTAGCCAAGTGTAGCAGCCAGACTGGCCCACACTATCCTACCTGACGGTAGGACTAGGACTCTGCTTGGAGACAAAGGTCAGTTGGTGCGCGTGGTCCATGGCCCTAACATTGGAGGTAGGTGTGTACTGAGACCTCTGTCTATGAAGAGATTCCCATACTCATATACTTTCCTTCTACAGATGACCAATGTTTCCCCTCTCCTGTACTTTCTACTTAGAGAATAGAAAACGATGTTCCCTATGTCGAGACTGTCTGTTGTCCTACAATGCACAAATGCATCTGAGTGCATTATAGGACAACAGACAGTCAAGATGTGAGGAATGAGTTTTCTATTGTCTTTATAAACCGGTAATATACTTTATAGACGTTTATATGAGTCAATATTCATCTAGATACCATGACGTTGTACAGTTCCTGTGCCAATATAAGGCCTTTGACCTAGTTGTAGCAGCTCAGCGTGCACTGTTACTCTATAACGAACGGTCACGTGACTTCTCTGACGCTATAATGCACGGCCAACCGTTTTATAAACCAAGATAATGAATGACTCATTCTGCAGGAGCTGTTCACTGGCTATTTCTTTAGATATCAGAATATAAATGATTATTTCAAAGTGTGGCTCATGTAAGTTACTAGCTAGGGCTGCATTGATGCATCATGATGACAAATGTGATCTTTTAGGGACATGCCATCCTTGTATGGTTAAACACACACATCTCATGACGTCAAAACAACTATTCCCAGACTTTAGCATGACTTGTTGCTTGGTACTTAAACATTGATGCCCGTTGGCATGGTTGGGAGCGGGAAGCGCACTCTAATTAGTTCAGACTTGTTTCTGTTCACTCAGATCTCTGCCCTGGGGACTCCATGTGTGGGCGGCTCTGCAGCAACACCCTGCTCATTGGGGTGAGTCTGGGACCATGTCCAGTCTCAGGCAGCAACACCCCACACACGGGGTGAGTCTGGGGCCATGTCCAGTCTCAGGCAGCGACACCCCACACACGGGGTGAGTCTGGCACCATGTCCAGTCTCAGGCAGCGACACCCCACACACGGGGTGAGTCTGGGACCACGTCCAGTCTCAGGCAGCGACACCCCACACACGGGTTGAGTCTGGGACCATGTCCCGTCTCAGGCAGCAACACCCCAAACACGGGGTGAGTCTGGGACCATGTCCAGTCTCAGGCAGCCACACCGGGCACACAGGGATGAGTCTGGGAACATGTCCAGTCTAAGACAGCAACACACCACACCGGGTGAGTCTGGGACCATGTCCAGTCTCAGGCAGCAACACCCCACACACGGGGTGAGTCTGGGACCATGTCCAGTCTCAGGCAGCAACACCCCACACACGGGGTGAGTCTGGGACCATGTCCAGTCTCAGGCAGCAACACCCCACACACGGGGGGAGTCTGGGACCATGTCCAGTTTCAGGCAGCAACACCCCACAAACGGGGTGAGTCTGGGACCATGTCCAGTCTCAGGCAGCCACACCCCACAAACGGGGTGAGTCTGGGACCACGTCCACTCTCAGGCAGCGACACCCCACAAACGGGGTGAGTCTGGGACCATGTCCAGTCTCAGGCAGCGACACCCCGCACACGGGGTGAGTCTGGGACCATGTCTAGTCTAAGGCAGCGACACCCTGCTCTTTGGGGTGAGTCTGGGACCATGTCCAGTCTCAGGCAGCGACACCCCGCACACGGGGTGAGTCTGGGACCATGTCCAGTCTCAGGCAGCGACACCCTGCTCTTTGGGGTGAGTCTGGGACCGTGTCCAGTCTCAGGCAGCTTTTAAACGTATGGCTTATGTAGCATACTAGCTGGGGCTGCATTGGTGCATAATAACGACAAATGTAATCTTTTAGGGACATGCTATCCTTGTTTGTTTAAACACAGACATCTCATGACGTCAAAACAACTCTTCCCAGACTTTAGCATGACTTGTTGCTTGGTACTTAAACCAGTCTCAGGCAGCAACACCCCACACACAGAGGTGAGTCTGGGACCATGTCCAGTCCGCTGACAAATCGTATAAGCCTTGCACCTGGTCTGAAAATTGCTAATTTAGTGCTTTAGTATTCTTTAAAACCTTACACATAAGCAGCACCTCAACTTTGGGCCAATCCTAAAAGCCGTACCGCAGATCTGACTTGCGTACTGGCTGCAGCCTCTAGGGTAGAATTTACACTGGTCTCTAACAGTGTTGGCAGTGCTGTATCTGCACAGTATAAAAGGAGGTACTTTTGGTTTCCAGTATTTTATACTGTAGGTAGCATGACATTACAGTGTAGCTGTAGGTCAATCAAAGGATCTAGGGTTCAAATCCCAGTCAAGCTAGCAGGATAATAATCATTTTACTCTGTTTTCCTTTGTCCTTGTAACCTACTTGAAGTGTACATTTATATATTGCACACATGATACTAATCCCTCGTTTTTCTGTGAGGTTTATTCAGTAGTTCCAGCAGTTATACCTCCTGTGCCTAGAGGAGACTCAAACCCACACCCTCCTGTGTTTTAGTCGGTGAGTGTTGCTGAACAGTATGTCATACTGGAAACCAAAAATATGTGCTTTAATACTGTGCAGCTACAGGCTGTGTCTCACGAACTTAGGCAATATTTTCGTCTCTGACCGGGTGCCATCTCTGACTGGGTGCTATCTCTGACCGGCCTGAATGGAAATGGTGTATTTAGGGCAGAAGTAGTTAGAATTTGGCTGAAAAGGTTAATGGATATTATAACTCTTTAAAGTAGTAAATTAGTTGTCATTTTTATCATCATCTTCCCTAAATAAATCGTTTTTATTCAGGCCGGTCAGAGATGGCACACAGTCAGAGATGGCACCCTGTCAGAGACGAAAACATTGGCCCAAGTTCGTGAGACACAGCCTACAGTATATCTCGCTGTACAGCTACACAAACTTCTGACAGTGAAACCTGTGTAGATTCTGGCAGCCTCTACCCCGGCACCCGTAGATGCCAACTGGTGCCAGCAGGAACATGGCGTCCTGATTAAGGCGCATGCGCCGTGGGCTGCTTCCTACTGCTACTGGGACATTGATTCAATGTTTAACACACAATCAGGGCAGACTAGGGCAGAGCGAGGCGGAGCAGGGCCGAGCGAGGCACAGCAACCTACACAATTACAGAATAGGCTGTATCTCACCATATTGTTACAAGTTGAAAGTCTATGACCCCGGTGGTAATCTATAATTGGGTGCAATCTATGACACAATGCAATCAATGACTGTCATGAAGTAAAGTGGTTTATTTAGGGCACGAGGTGGCTGAAATTCTTTTGGTCCCCCTGCAGGAGGGGTCGAAAATTTTCTGGTTCCCCTCCACCAGGTTGAAATTGAGCATGCCCGAGCCCTTTAAGGTATAGTAACGCACAGGCTTTTTTGCTAAAAGGGGTGCATTTTTTTGGTCCCTACCCCCTTCAAGAGGTCCAAATTTTTTGGTTCCCCCCTTCAAGAGGTCCAAATCTTTTTGGTCCCGCCCCTACACCAACAAGGCACTTTTTATAAAAATACATGCACTAAGTAAAATATGCACCAAAAGAGAAGGTAAAGGGACACTTAGGGAGTGATCATTTTTTATCAACAGGGGGGGTCAAAATAATTTGGACCCCTTGACCCAGGGGGGGTGTAAAGAATTTCGGGGGGTCCTAAAAATTTAACCTGTTTGGAGACAAAAAGCCTGAACGTTACTATGCTTCAAAGGGCCCGCACGCATGCCGATTTTTGCCCTGATGGGGTGGCATAAAAAATTGTGCATGCTTCACACAAAAACCCAGCCTCACCCCTGTTGTTAAAAAATGATCACTCCCTTAGCACGCCATAAAATATCAAATATCATAACTGGCACCCTAATCAGCAGCACGTGCCTGTTATAAGGGTTGTGGGTGAGTAGCAGTAGCAGGTTGTGTAGGCTGCTGTCAATATTGAATTGGCTCTCAGCACCAGGACATGGAGTGGAGCTTGTAAGCCAACCTCCAGTACCTGACCCTAACAACATACCCCATATCTACCTCCAGCACCCAGCCCTACCTGACCCTAACAACATACCTCATATCTACCTCCAGCACCCAGCCCTACCTGACCCTAACAACATACCTCATATCTACCTCCAGCACCCAGCCCTACCTGACCCTAACAACATACCCCATATCTTCCTCCAGCACCCAGCCCTACCTGACCCTAACAACATACCCCATATCTACCTCCAGTACCCAGCCCTACCTGACCCTAACAACATACCCCATATCTACCTCCAGTACCCAGCCCTACCTGACCCTAACAACATACCTCATATCTACCTCCAGCACCCAGCCCTACCTGACCCTAACAACATACCCCATATCTACCTCCAGTACCCAGCCCTACCTGACCCTAACAACATACCCCATATCTACCTCCAGTACCCAGCCCTACCTGACCCTAACAACATACCTCATATCTACCTCCAGCACCCAGCCCTACCTGACCCTAACAACATACCCCATATCTACCTCCAGTACCCAGCCCTACCTGACCCTAACAACATACCCCATATCTACCTCCAGTACCCAGCCCTACCTGACCCTAACAACATACCCCATAGCTACCTCCAGCACCCAGCCCTACCTGACCCTAACAACATACCCCATATCTACCTCCAGCACCCAGCCCTACCTGACCCTAACAACATACCTCATATCTACCTCCAGTACCCAGCCCTACCTGACCCTAACAACATACCTCATATCTACCTCCAGCACCCAGCCCTACCTGACCCTAACAACATACCTCATATCTACCTCCAGTACCCAGCCCTACCTGACCCTAACAACATACCCCATATCTACCTCCAGTACCCAGCCCTACCTGACCCTAACAACATACCTCATATCTACCTCCAGTACCCAGCCCTACCTGACCCTAACAACATACCTCATATCTACCTCCAGTACCCAGCCCTACCTGACCCTAACAACATACCTCATATCTACCTCCAGTACCCAGCCCTACCTGACCCTAGCAACATACCCCATATCTACCTCCAGTACCTGACCCTAACAACATACCCCATATCTACCTCCAGCACCCAGCCTACACTGTCAGAAGTTTGTGTAGCTGCACAGCAAGATATACTGTAGATTTACACTACAAAAGCAGGTGATATTTGAATATGTACATTTGTATTTGGGACTCGAGCCCATGGTCTCCAGATTGTGGATTACAGTAGGTGAGTTTGTAGCTGTACAGTATGTAATACTGGACACCAGAAATACCTCCTTTTATACTGTGCCGCTACAGTACTTACCTCTAACAGTGTACCTGACCCTACCAGCATATCTCTTATCCACCTGTAGAGTCTCGTGCAGGAGTACAGATCCTTGGCTAGTAGGTGGAGCAGATAACCGGGGATTATGACATCACAGGACAGGCCATCATTGCTTCTGTCTGAAGTGGTCCCCAGGACTCGGCCCTACAGTGAGTAGGCCTGGGTACTACGGCCAATGCTATTCACATGTCTTCAGGGTAACACGGACTGAAGCAATTACTTTGCTGACTTAGGCCCCATCTAGAGGCACCGGGGCTTAGACATGGCGGCGCCCATGGCCTAACACGTAGGAGCCCTATATACCTGCTGGAGTACTGTAGATTCTCGTACAGAAGCCACGACTTGGACGAGAGTCAGAACCTCAGTACAGCCTATAGGATCCTCTGAAGGTGAGGGTGAGGGTAGATGGAGCTCAAGGTAACCACGTACCTTGAGATGTCCACCTTAATCATATAGTTATTCATGTATCGTGTTGTGTTTATTTGTCCTTTGCTGCAAAGACTAGTACTTGATTCATGAAAACAGGGCTTATCATGCATGAATGACTACATAATTGAGATGGACATCTTAAGGTACGTAGTTACCTATTGGTCTAACTACCCTATACTAGGGTTTTCACTAGTAAAGTACAGTATCACACTCACAGTTTTAGTACTGTTCTAGTCTACTATGTGGTTAAGTGTGAGGGGTCAGAATGCCCCTGTAAATTAGCAATTTTCCTACCTGCTGTGCGGCTTATATGCTTAACCAAAGTTAGGGGTGTGGCTTATCTGAGGGTTTGGCTTATAGGTGGGAATTTGTGGTAGTGGCTACCTGATATCTACCAGGTACCCAGGTGTGCAGATAAGCAGCCACCTGCCGATATGTGGGTTCTAGCTGTACTCTGCTCAGGTAGGTGAGATATGGGTTGTACACACACTGTCAGAAGTTAGTGTAGCTGCACAGTGAGATATGCTGTAGATTGACAGTATAAAAGTGGGTATTTTTGGTTTCCAGTATCACATACTCTACAGCTACAAACTTACCTACTGAATCCACAATTTGGAGATCACGGGTTTGAGTCCAAGCTTGGCACAACAGATACACTGTAAAAAGTTGTTGTTCGTGAACAGCAAAATTTGCTGTAAGCCTACAGTACTTTAGCTGTAAATGATAATACAGCAAATTCTACTGTACATGTACAATTCTGTTACTGTAGATGCAGGTTACGGTAGTGACTTGTAGATCTACAGTACTTTTCCCTGTAATATGTACACGAGAGGTCGTGGGATCGATCCTAGGTCTAGCCACCTCTCATCAGGGATCTTTAGCAACAAGGCTGTAGCTCATTTAATACAGACATGGCAGAGGTAGCTTATATCCCAATATGACCATTTGTAACACTGGCTCTGTGGCGCAACGGATCAGCGCCTGTCTCCAACACCACAGGTGGTGAGTTCAATCCTTCGTGGAGCCACTTCTCTTGTTTCACCTACATCAACCTAAAATTAGTTTTTCCCTCACATGGATGATTAACAAGAATTGCGGTTGTTGGCGCGTAAAAAATGCCTCAGGCATTTTTATACGCGACAACAACCGCAATTCTTGCATTCGAAGAAACATAATGTCTACATGGTTGGTATGTTTGAAGGGAACCCATTCCAGACACCAAAACAGCAGGGCCAGGAAGGGGTTATCAGGGGGAAGGATGATATTACTTCAAATATGGCATTTCCTATGAATTCCTTGGGTCCATGTTAGGGGGTAAGGAAATGTGTGTTGCTAGGCAGATAAACAATTACAATAGATGTTGCTAGATTAGCAACAAACTGATAGAACCATTGAATTCCTTGGTTCCATATAAGGGAGTAGGTTTGATTATAATCAACCTTAGGACCATGGAAATGTGCGTTGCTAGGCAGATAAACAATTAGAATAGCCGTTGCTAGGTGACCAGCTGTATTAGCAACAAACCGAAAGAACCATTGAATTCCTTAAGTCCATATTAGGGGGGGTAGGTATGATTATAATCAACCTTAGGACCATGGAAATGTTTGTTGCTAGGCAGATAAACAATTAGAATAGCTGTTGCTAGGCAACCAGCTGTATTAGCAACAAACCGATAGAACAATTGAATTTCTTGGGTCCATATTAGGGGGGTAGGTATGATTATAATCAACTTCAGGACCATGGAAATGTGTGTTGCTAGGCTGATAAACAATTAGAATAGCAGTTGCTAGGCAACCAGCTGTATAAGCAACAAACCAATAGAACCATTGAATTCCTTGGGTCCATATTAGGGGGGGGGAAGGTATGATTATAATCAACCTCAGGACCATGGAAATATGTGTTGCTAGACAGATAAACAATACAAATAGCCGTTGCTAGGCAACCAGCTGTATTAGCAACAAACAGATAGTAGGCCGTTCAGACCACTCTGCTACCGCACAGACATTTGCACAGTTCCCCCTCTCCTCCAACTAAAATCCCATTTATGATACCAGGCTAAACTATCAATATATATACATGAATACCAATAGTCACCTATGATAATCAACTACATTTCCATGAAATCTTTGTACATTATGTATAAGTTGGTTTTATATCAATGAGTAAGTGAGAACTAGATTGAAACTGCTGTGTAGGGGCACTGCGTTTTGGCAGCACAATTAGGAAGCCCCTCAGAAAACACATTTTACCATAATTGATTTCCGGGGGAGGCTATTGGGCTAATCGATTGGGATTTGCTTGCATTGGAAAAGTAGAATATAGATCTACATTTACATCTATCCTACATTTTAAATGGATTACCAGAACCAGATTTACAGCTGAATCTGTAATAAAAACCACGAAATCACCTTTACAATTGAGGGGTCTAAAAGTGTAGGAACATACATTTACATGATATGTATGTTTGCTATCTATTGCCTGAATACTGAAGTAATTAATATGTAATTAGCTCCCGGATTTACACATATGTGGTGCTACCTTTCATGAGAAGTAGTACATTCCCTATGTAAGTTACCCTCCATTGCACCTGGATATCCACCACTTACACTCCAGCAGGGGAGGGCTATTTATGACCCCATCCAGTGCATGGATAGAGAGGCCCCTCTTGTCGTACCAAAACACCCTACTTTTTGCAAAGAAATATCAATTTGAAAACGTTCTAGTGGGTATATAATTATAATTCCTTCGACATTGTCTTAATTAAGATCTGCCCTGTATAGTATGCATGAAAAACACACATTTTTTGCAGTATATAAAAATAGCCTGAACACCCTACAGATAGAACCATTGAATTCCTTGGGTCCATATTAGTGTGGGTAGGTATGATTATAATCAACCTCAGGACCATGGAAATGTTTGTTGCTAGGCAGATACACAATTAGAATAGCCGTTGCTAGGCAACCAGCTGTATAAGCAACAAACCGATAGAACCATTGAATTACTTGGGTCCATATTAGGGGGGGTAGGTATGATTATAATCAACCTTAGGACCATGGAAATGTGTGTTGTTAGGCAGATAAACAATTAGAATAGCCGTTGCTAGGCAACCAGCTGTATTTGCAACAAACAGATAGAACCATTGAATTCATTGGGTCCATATTAGGGGGGGTAGGTATGATTATAACCAACCTTAGAACCATGGAAATGTGTGTTGCTAGGCAGATAAACAATAAGAATTGCTGTTGCTAGGCAACCAGCTGTATTTGCAACAAACAGATAGAACCATTGAATTCATTGGGTCCATATTAGGGGGGGTAGGTATGATTATAATCAACCTTAGAACCATGGAAATCTGTGTTGCTAGGCAGATAAACAATTAGAATAGCCGTTGCTAGGCAACCAGCTGTATAAGTAACAAACCGATAGAACCATTGAATTCCTTGGGTCCATATTGGGGGGGTAGGTATGATTATAACCAACCTTAGAACCATGGAAATGCGTATTGCTAGGCAGATAAACAATTAGAATAGCCGTTGCTAGGCAACCAGCTGTATAAGCAACAAACCGATAGAACCATTGAATTCCTTGGGTCCATAATAGGGGGGGTAGGTATGATTATAACCAACCTTAGAACCATGGAAATGCGTATTGCTAGGCAGATAAACAATTAGAATAGCCGTTGCTAGGCAACCAGCTGTATAAGCAACAAACCGATAGAACCATTGAATTACTTGGGTCCATATTAGGGGGGGTAGGTATGATTATAACCAACCTTAGAACCATGGAAATGCGTGTTGCTAGGCAGATAAACAATTAGAATTGCTGTTGCTAGGCAACCAGCTGTATTAGCAACAAACAGATAGAACTATTGATTTCATTGGGTCCATATTAGGGGGGGTAGGTATGATTATAATCAACCTTAGAACCATGTAAATCTGTGTTGCTAGACAGATAAACAATTAGAATAGCCGTTGCTAGGCAACCAGCTGTATAAGTAACAAACCGATAGAACCATTGAATTCCTTGGGTCCATATTAGGGGGGGTAGGTATGATTATAATCAACCTTAGGACCATGGGAATGTGTGTTGTTAGGCAGATAAACAATTAGAATAGCCGTTGCTAGGCAACCAGCTGTATTTGCAATTAACCGATAGAACCATTGAATTCATTGGGTCCATATTAGGGGGGTAGGTATGATTATAATCAACCTTAGAACCATGGAAATCTGTGTTGCTATGTTGTTGTTATTTCATTTATTTTTATCCTGAGGAAGTACATAACCTTATAGATTGTATTCTTGTATTCCACAGCATTTGCAATTATATCAATGATCCGTTAAGCGGTAGTTAAGCCACTTGCCTACTTTCTAGGTGTGGTAATGGGATGTAGGGTTGTCCTTGGTGTGGTAGGACAGCCCTACTACCCGCGTGTTAATTTAATAAACAGTTATTTAAGTTTCGGAATAAACAATAATTGTTGATGAGCTATGGGCCCATCTGAGGCTAGGTATTAAAGTCTGTGTCATTGGTACTTAGGGTACTGACAGCCTCATTGGAAGTAGAGTAGTGTAAGATAGGAAAGGAGAAGAAGGAGTATAGTGTAGAAAAAAGAAAAAGAAGGGTTTAGAAGAAATGAAAGATAAAAAAAAAATATATATATATATTAGATGAGTGGGGGCCACATCAATGGCGCCCACTCATCGTATTTGCAAGAGCCTCGGATGTTATACTATGGGCTGGTAACTTTTATCATTAAAGTATGTATATAGGGGGGGGGTATGTACGTGTGTGTATGGGTTTACTCACCCCACCCTCCCAGGGGGAGGGGGAGATAGAGGAGTAGGGGGGGGGCTGGTCATACATCAGGTAAGGACGCTATTTTCTTATCATATTCTTCTTTTAACCAATCGTTGAACCCAGTAACTGTCCTATTCAGTCTAGTTGAGACCTTTTGTTGGTTCCAGAGGATGGCATCTCTATGGTACAAACTCTTTCTATAAATTGGGTTTTTAACCCTAGAAATCTTGAGAAGCCTAGCATCATGCGCTCTCGTACGGAGTGGCCTTTTGTCTATCCTTTCATCCATCATTGAAGCATTAAAGGCATGTTTCAATAAATGCATTTCCCTCCGGTCTTTCATGAGATTTATCTCTGCTAACTTATGTAGTTTTTCATGGTTTTTTGTGCCTTTGTACCAGTATATGGTCCTTAGGGCATTGCTAACTGTAGGTTGGAGTGTATGAAGGATAGTGGCCGGGGCGACACTATAAATGATATCACCATAATCCATAATGGGTAACAACATGGTTTTCAGCACATCAAGCTTAGCCTTTTCCGGTAGATTTCTGTTGTTTCTTCTAAAGATATACAGCTTGTGTTCAGAATTTCTCCTGGTAATGCCAATTTGCCTTTTAAGATTTAATTGATTGTCCAGAGTTATCCCAAGATAATTATAGGATGGGGTTAATTCTATCCTATCATCTCCTATATTGAACTGGGGCTTCCTATGCATTTTCCTAAGGGCTTTGTTAGCAAAGACAACACATTTAGTCTTTTTGGCGTTTAAAGACAATTTGTTTTTTACACACCAAACTCTTATTTTTTCCAAATCGGAATTAATAAGCAAAGGGGCTTGATTAGAGTCGGGGTTGTGTGCCAGGTGGACCACAGTGTCATCAGCATAGTGTTGTACCTGAAGATGCTCTAGGCAATGTCCAAAGTCATTGATATATGTGAGAAATAGCAATGGGCCTAGGACTGAGCCCTGGGGGACACCACAGGTAATGGGATGAGGTTGCGAAATAACATTGTTTGCTTTGGTCCTTTGCATTCTATTTGTTAAATAATTTTTTATTAATTTAGTGCTTTTATTGTTAAAACCTAAGAATTCTAGTTTTTTATAAAGTATGTCATGGTTTAAAGTATCGAACGCCTTTTTAAAATCAAGGAATATGGCTGTAGTTATCTTTAGTTGATTTTATTCTGAGTAGATAGTGTTTGTGAGTTTTTCTAGGCTATTTATTGTAGAGCGTGCAGGCCTAAATCCATCTTGATTTTCAGATAAGAGATTAAAATTGTTTAAGTAGTTAATTGTTTGTTTATGGATAATTTTCTCTGTTAGTTTGGCAGGCAAGGGTAAGGTTGAGATGGGTCTTAGGTTATTTACATCTGTGGTGTCCCCACCTTTGGGGAGTGGTTTTACTAAGGCTACTTTCCAGGGGTCAGGAAATTTTGATGAATCAAGGACTAAGTTAACGATGTGTAGGAAGTGTGTTGGAAGAGATAATAATGCATCCTTTAGAGTTTGTGTATTTATATGTTCTAAACCTGAAGACTTACTAGTATTTATTCTCTTAATTAAAGGGATTAATTCTTCTACTTTAATAGGATTAAATTTAAATTGCGGATTTATTCTATCGCCAGACGGGGACCAGGGAATGTCCATTTTTTCTGCCAGTTTGTCGCCAATTGTTGCAAAATAATTGTTGATGAAATCAGCTGTCTCAAGTTGGTCTACTTGCTAGGCAGATAAACAATTAGAATAGCCGTTGCTAGGCAACCAGCTGTATAAGTAACAAACCGATAGAACCATTGAATTCCTTGGGTCCATATTGGGGGGGTAGGTATGATTATAACCAACCTTAGAACCATGGAAATGCGTATTGCTAGGCAGATAAACAATTAGAATAGCCGTTGCTAGGCAACCAGCTGTATAAGCAACAAACCGATAGAACCATTGAATTCCTTGGGTCCATATTAGGGGGGGTAGGTATGATTATAACCAACCTTAGAACCATGGAAATGCGTATTGCTAGGCAGATAAACAATTAGAATAGCCGTTGCTAGGCAACCAGCTGTATAAGCAACAAACCGATAGAACCATTGAATTACTTGGGTCCATATTAGGGGGGGTAGGTATGATTATAACCAACCTTAGAACCATGGAAATGCGTGTTGCTAGGCAGATAAACAATTAGAATTGCTGTTGCTAGGCAACCAGCTGTATTAGCAACAAACAGATAGAACTATTGATTTCATTGGGTCCATATTAGGGGGGGTAGGTATGATTATAATCAACCTTAGAACCATGTAAATCTGTGTTGCTAGACAGATAAACAATTAGAATAGCCGTTGCTAGGCAACCAGCTGTATAAGTAACAAACCGATAGAACCATTGAATTCCTTGGGTCCATATTAGGGGGGGTAGGTATGATTATAATCAACCTTAGGACCATGGGAATGTGTGTTGTTAGGCAGATAAACAATTAGAATAGCCGTTGCTAGGCAACCAGCTGTATTTGCAATTAACCGATAGAACCATTGAATTCATTGGGTCCATAATAGGGGGGGTAGGTATGATTATAATCAATCTCAGGAACTATCAAAGGTTGATTTATATTATTGTTATCACGTAGCATAAATTTGTGTTGTGACACCTTAATCCAAGATGGCGGCACAATCCAAGATGGCGGCGCCCGTTCTGACTTCTGGCAAAGTGCAAACATCATATACCGTGCCTGGCGGCACCACCAGGTGGCTACGCCACCACTTCGGCATAAAAAATATCACCAGGACCGGGAGGCAAACCCCAGACCTTTACAAATTATTATTAATCAGTTGAGAAGTAGAGTAGAGAGATATCCCAATATGAATGTTTGTAACACCAGCTCTGTGGCGCAACGGATCAGCGCCTGCCTCCAACACCACAGGTGGTGAGTTCAATACTTGATGGAGCCACTTCTCTTGTTTCACCTACATCCACCTAAAATTCGTTTTCCCCTCACATGGATGGTTAAAAATGTCACCAGCACCGGGAGGTGAACCCAGGACCTTCAGACTATGATTTACAATCAATTTTGCTGTACAGTAACAGAAGATTCTGCTGTCCCTATACAGTACATAGTGCTGTAAATATACAAAAGCTCACTTGCTGTAGGTCTACAGCACAATCTACTGGAACCAAAGTTGCCCCCAGTATTTGGTGTACAGGAACACTACTTACTTCTAACAGTGTAGTACTGTTGAAATGTGCATAAAACATTTAAAGTGTACAAATGTACATATTCAAAAATCACTCGCTTACTTACATCTAGCAGTGCAGGCTCTATATTATGTTCTGTAGCCATGATAGTGACTGCAGAGGGGTTTTCGGCGACCTGGCGAACTGGGCCGTTTTCGGCCGTTTTCCAGGCGACTTTTCGACCTGGGGCAATAAATTAAGTGACCTGGCGACTATTGCACAAAATTGATCATAGGATGAAGAGTCTAAAAAAACGACCTTGCGACCTGAGGGGGGGGGGGACCTCTCTGCACCCCCATGATGCCTCAAGGCGTGTCGGCTCGATGCAGCAGTGCAGAGCCAGTGAGTGACTCGTGGACACCACATTGGTGTATCATACAGAGGTTTAGTATTTTAATTTTTTTTTTCATTTCAAACACCGAAGACCTTTAAGATAATATTATGCATTGAACCATATGGTTCAAACATTGTTTCTGAATGTAGAATATCAGAGACTATATTCTTAGAGACTTATAGAGAAAGTTAATTACTTTTAGATGTTATTTCTTTCAAATTAAAATTGATTAAAATACTCTATGATCCTATTACAGATCCTTCATACTCAAAGTCAGCTATATCAGAAACTAGCTTGGACCCCCCCCCCCCCCCCCCCCATTACTTTCTTTACCTGCACTATTTGAGAGAGTTTGCAATTTGGTTCTCATGGCTAAAACTGTGACAATATGTAATTACTTTGAGACTATGGGGTCCTTGAAGGTTTACCAATGCAGTCTATCCCTGCGTGATTCACAATACCCCACCCCACCCCTCCTCCTTACTACAATAGTGGGTTATTGGCGTCTTACCTCATACTGTGCTCTGATTGGTCATTTCCTGACAAACAGGCAGCACTTATGGCGGCCATATTGGTATTTGCAATAAGGTAAGGGACTGTGGGGCTTCCGTAGCAACACAGGCCTAAACATGGCGTTCTGGTAGAGATGGTCAGCAGGGGGTTGGTAGTATTAGGGTAAAGGCCTGACACTCATGTGACATGGTCATCCGGACACCTGGACTCAGACGAGGCCTACACTAGAGCCATCTACTGACTGCAGACTACACTACAGGTCTGAGTCTAGGTGTCCACATGACCGTGTCACACGAGTGTCAGGCCTTTACCCTAATACTACCAACCCCCTGCTGACCATCTCTACCAGAACGCCCTGTTTAGGCCTGTGCTTAGTAACCGCTATACCCCCTGACTGTAGTCTATGGCAGGCCGAAAGGGTCCAAATTCATGTAGAGTTTTACACACTATTCGTTTATTACATTTTCATTTTTTTCTTTGGTAATTTTGATCAGATAAGTTACTCATAAACGTTTTATATATTACTTCAAGTATTGTAACGTACATATAATCATGTTGTCAAAGGTTAAAACAGCGCTGATGAACTAGTTAAATTCTGATAAGGAAAAACCAGCCTAATGGTTGTAAAACAGTTTACCTATTCGGCTTACCATATTGTTTTACACATGTGTACTACAGTTGCTGCAATATCGGTATTATTAGGGACCTTTAGCAAACCCTACGTAGCTTATTAAACGCAGACTTAGGCACTTATATATATGTGCATTGACGGCAGTGACGGCAGTGACGGCAGTGCTAAAAACCTACGTCTATGTTTTATGAGGTACGGCGTGGTCACTAAAGGTCCTTTAAGGGGGACATACTGCATCAATGTATCATGCCCTTGGTCATCATGATGCATGAATGCAGCCCTGGCAAGTGACTCGCTAGTGCATACATTAACCACTAGCTACCCAGAATGCAAAG
This sequence comes from Harmothoe impar, assembly GCA_947462335.1. Classification (NCBI taxonomy): domain Eukaryota; kingdom Metazoa; phylum Annelida; class Polychaeta; order Phyllodocida; family Polynoidae; genus Harmothoe; species Harmothoe impar. Next base: position 5,248,977 of record OX381716.1, on the reverse strand, counting down.
AATGAATTATCAGTGAGTCATACAATGCAGTGTCTCACTGGTCGGTATGAAATATTACCTCTCAATGACACACCATCCTTTAAAGGTTAACGAGTCTGAGAGCCCTATTTGGCCTCCTTAGTAACGTGACATACAGTGTTAGAAGTACGTACTGTAGCTGTACACTATAAAAGGAGGTATTTCTGGTGTCCAGTATCACATACTGTACAGCTACACTCACCTACTGTAGAACACCACAGCTACAGTATATCTCGCTTTTATAGTGTACAGCTACAGTATATCTCGCTGTGCAGCTACACTAACTTCTTACAATGTAGACTACACACAGGCTTTAATATGTCAGTCACTGTGTACATACCAGCATAAAGGGGACCAATATGGCATTGTACAATTAATATGAGTCAATGAGAGAATAAAACAAGTGATTAATGACAAAAGGGGGATATGATCATGATGTAGTTATATAATGTATATGTTGTGCTGCACTGTAGTTAGCAACTGTACTCCCACACATGCAGTGTCACACCTGATCAATACGAATTAATAGTCTTTGACTGGGTGACGTCTTTGACTAGCAAGCTGCAAAACAGCTGAAATGGGAGCTATGTGCACAGACATGCCGGGAAAACGTTAATGGATGTTTTAACACTATATATCACAAATTCCCTGGCATGTCTGTGTACATAGCAACTCCATTTAACCTGTTTTGAAGCCCGGACATCACCCGGTCAAAGATGGCACCTGGTCAAAGACATCACCCGGTCAAAGATGGCACCTGGTCAAAGATGTTCACATCGGCCAGATTTGGTGAGACAGACCCAGTAGTGCATCTTAAGGCAAACATCGGGGCAAGGCCAGTCCAGACTAATGTTCACAGTTTGACATGGAGGGTAAGGTACAGAAGGTCACAATGCATTGGCCATCGCCTACTATTGCACACAGAAAGGTAAAGGCGTCATCTGTGTCTCCCACGTGGCTCTGGTAAAAATTGAGTGTCAAACATCTATTGACTCTGCTTATATCAAGGGTCAACTTGAGTTGACACTAATAGTACAGAGTCAACTAAAGTTGACCCTGCATTTAAGCAGAGTCATTAGCAGTTTGACTCTCTATTTCACCTGAGCCCAGTGGGAGACACAATTGACTCCTTTACTTTTCCCTGTGTGGGTTCACTGTTAGAAGTAAGTACTGTAGCTGTACAGTATAAAAGGAGGAATTTTTGGTTTCCAGTATTACATACTGTACAGCTACAAAATCACCTACTGTAATCCATAATCTGGAGATCATGCGTTCGAGTCCCACCTTGGCACAATAGGTAGCTCTGTTGAAATGTGCATAAAACATCTTAATTATACAAATGTACATGTTAACATTTATGTGTCAATATTGGTGGAAATGCATGTCAAATTGGTCAAAGAAATGTGGAGAGAAAAAAGTATTTCCTATTGTGCCAAGGTGAGACTCGAACCCACAACCTTCTGTGTGTGGGTTTTACAGTACTCAGGTGAGCATAGCTGAACAGTATATGATACTGGAAACTAAAAATACCTCCTTTATATCTCACTGTGCAGCCCGGGGGGGGGGTACTCAATTTTTTTTGACACGGGTGTGCTGCTGGCCCTTGGACAGCCCTTACTCTTGGTGAGGGGGATTTTGGTCAGAAGCGACCCTTGGTGAGGGGGATTTTGGTCAAAAGTGACCCTTGCTGAGGGGGATTTTGGACAAAAGTGACCCTTGCTGAGGGGGATTTTGGACAAAAGTGCCTAGGTTTTAGCAATTTTCCCCGAGAAATCGGCCTTGGTGTAAGAATTTTGGTCAAAAGTGACCCTTGCTGCAAAGAATTCTGGAAAATGTGACCCTTTTTGGTGGGATTTTGTTGAAATCTCCGAAAAGTGACCCTTGATGAGGGGGATTTTGGTGAAAATTGACCCTTGGTGAGGGGGATTTTGCTCAAAAAGTGCCCTTCCCAGCCGCACACCTGTCTATACAAAATATATGAAGTGCCCCCCCCCCCGGCTGTGCAGCTAACTTCTGACAGTGTTATCAGGGGCAGTAGTGTAACTGTATCTAATCTTGTACTGGTCTGCAGACTGCTGCTACCACAGGCACCTGGTAATCCCCACTTAGTTAGGTATCAATCCGCAATCTGCAGCTCATTACCATGATACTTGTATCCATTAATACCCCTTATCCACCAATGGGCTGATATCTAGTCTGCACAAAGAAAGTAAGCGAGTCAACTGAGGCTCTGGTAAAAATTAAGTGTCGAACCATTGTTGACTCTGCTTAAATGTCTTCGGTCAACTTGACACTGATAGCTCAAGTAGACTCTTTATATAAGCAGGTTAGGCTCTCTATTTTACCAGGGCCACATGAGAGACACAGTTGACACCTTTAGTTTCTCTTTGCGGGCTTCCATACTAGGGACCTTTAGTGAGTGATCATTTTTTAACAATTGGGGGGGGGGGGGGGGAGGTTCGCGTGGAGCGTGCAACATTTTTTACATCTGGTTGAGGGGTCAAAACTTACCCCCCCCCCCTATTTCACGAGTCGAAGGTGGGGCTGTATTTCACGGGGCCGTAGGCGGAGTGAAATGCAGCCCCAGCTTCAACAAATGAAATAACCCATTCAACAGGCTAAAACATATGTTCCTTTGTAGTTATCTTTTATGTTTTGTGATTCAAGTTATCGAAATTCTAACCGGGGAATTTAAAATAGCCTTTTTATACACCATACAAATGTAAACAAAGCGCCATTGATGACGTCACAGGATCATGTAATACGACCATGGGTTATTTAACAGGGGGTGTGTAATACAGCCTTCCTTGGTTACGTCAATGGCACTGCCGTATTCCATAAAAGTCTAAGCACTGTTCCCTTTAATGGGTTCTTAGGATACATTAGATACCATTCATAAGTAATATCTGAGGGAACGGTTGGAGGAGTGGCTATCAATTGAGACAAATTCTTGAATTTATCAATTATTGGAATAAATAGACAAATGCCAACGCCCATTGATACCGTCTCTGTTGTATTTCACGAGTGGGGGCTGGGGCAGTATCCCACAAAGCCGCACGCTGAGTGAGATGCATCCCAGCCCCCATGAGTGAAATACATCAGAGCGGTATCAATGTAGTTGGCATTTGTGTTTATTTTTTTATTTGAAGCCATTTAATGAATGTCCCAACTTTTTCTTAGCCCATTGAATACGGCCATGTTGTATTCAATGGGGGCATTGAATATGGCCCTTCAGTGCTAAATCATAGGACATCTTGTATTTCAAAAAAATAATGATAAATAGTCATAAATTATAACTGTTTGTTTCTTCTATTTTCAGACCTCATCTGCTGCGGCTCAAGTGGCAATACCTCCTGGTCAAACACAATCAACACTCAGTCAACATCAAGGGGAATTGAACTTCCCGACATTATTTACTGCGGCCACATCAAACAGACCTAAATAGGCGGTAATTGTCTTCACTACACACCATAGCAACATGCAGTCATGGTAGCAGCCATACGCTCCTACATCTGAATATTCAGGGACCTGAGACAAGGATGGAAACCCGGTATTCTCAAATTAGCCCCAATATATAGATGGCCAAAGGAAAAAGCTGCAAGACTGAGATGATAATTGCACCATGTAGGCTCCAGTTCTCACTCATTCTCATACTTTTAAACAGTACACTGGGTCCCAGTGATATGATGAATTACCACTGGTGCTAACAAGCAGTGATCTGTTCCAGCCAGGCGGAGCCTCCAGTCCTTAGTAGCTGGAGCCAAGACATCGTTAGAGTGATTTCAGGCTACATTATCACCTGGGTCTAATACAGTAGAGGCATACAGTGGGTCAGCCACTTCAAATATACCTGGTTTCTGGTACAATCACTGATAAGCATACCCTCACTGGTACCTTGTCCCTGGGTAACCATCACTTCCAGGGACAAGCTTGTTACCAGCCTAATAGCTTTTATCAGTGCATATTGCGACAAGAAGTTACAGTCTAGATTAGGCTTTATAGCCGAAGACAAGCCAGCTGTGCCGCATGACGACTGACACATCTTAGCCTGATGCAGCCTCCAGTACTTAGCACCTAGAGCCAGGAACACTTTGACACTCCTACATCTATCTAAGCCCGTAGAGTTATATCCACTGGCACTGCCATTGAAATCTATAGCCGAAGACAAGCCGGCCGTTCAGCATGACGACTGACATGTCCCAGCCTGACGCAGCCCCCATTGCTTAGTAGCTAGAGCCAGGACTTCATTACTTCAGTCTAGCTAGAGCCAGGACTTCATTACTTCAGACTAGCTACAGCCAGGACATCATTACTTCAGTCTAGCTAGAGCCAGGACTTCATTACTTCAGACTAGCTAGAGCCAGGACATGGTTACTTCAGACTAGCTAGAGTTAGGACATCATTACTTCAGACTAGCTAGAGCCAGGACATCATTACTTCAGACTAGCTAGAGCCAGGACATCATTACTTCAGACTAGCTAGAGTCAGGACATCATTACTTAAGACTAGCTGGAGCCAGGACTTCATTACTTCAGATTAGCTACAGCCAGGACATCATTACTTCAGACTAGCTAGAGTCAGGACATCATTACTTCAGACTGGCTAGAGCCAAGACATCATTACTTCAGTGTAGCTACAGCCAGGACTTACGACTAACTTCTATATCAAAGACAAGCCGGCCATTCAGCATGACGCCTGACATGTCCCAGCCTGACGCAGCCTCCAGTGCTTAGTAGCTAGAGCCAGGACATCATTACTTCAGTCTAGCTAGAGCGGTCATGACAGGTGGCCCCAACAAGTTACAACACACCAATGATGAACCTAGGTTAGCCACTACTGACTGACCCCTCGGTCATTTTTGAATATAACTTTGCCATTATGACTAACACTCATATGACCAACCTAGGATAGTCTGTATTGACTAACCCTTTCAATCTATGGATTTTCAGTGCATTGCTTAGTAGCTAGAGCCAGGACATTATTACTTCAGACTTCAGCATGACGACTGACACGTCCCAACCTGACGCAGCCTCGGGTACCCAGCAGCTAGAGCCCGGCTGTACCAAGTGCCGCCCGGCGGGTGGCAAACCCAAGCTGGCCCCAACCTGGTTCTACAACAGTAACACACACACCAAGCTGCCTCAGCTCGGCCTCCAGGAGTCGGACCTGCAGCGGGCGGGGACCGTGGTGGTGCCGGAGGAGGAACGGCTGAGTCGGGTACAGGAGTGGCTGCGGCGGCTGAACAAGGGGGGCGAGGAGGGTCAGGAGGGCAGGAGGAGGACGGTGAAGAAGGCTGGTGTTGGTAAGACTCTGGAGCAGGATGAGGGGGCTCGGCGGAGCACAAGGAACATGGCCGACGCACGGAACTGGTATATCAACAAGGCCACCAGGACATCGGTCACTTCTTTGTTCTCTGGTGATCTTGAGAAAGGCGCACAGTCGAAGCAGTTCCTTTCCAAGTTGAATCACCGGCTGGAACCTCTCGACCAGCGCTCGGCCAACTCAGGGAGTTTGAACGGCTCTGGGTCTGCTTATACACAACAACAACAGCAACAACATCATCAACAACAACAAGAGGCAGGTAAAACCGCAGCCACCCGGACCTCAATCCTCGTGGAGGAAGATCTCGTGCGGCAACACCTCGAGCGGAAACGTAAAATGGAGGGCCGCGGGTTGGACCGGAGTTTCACTCGGACCCAGCTAGTGGCTGATGGTCAGGCACACCGGGGTCACATGGGTCCCATAGCACGACCCCACTCACCGGTCAGATCCCTGGCTGCCAGACAGAAGACACTGGTGGGGGCTGAGGGGTGGTACGGCCGGGGTGGGGGTGGAGGAGGGGGCGGGGGTGGGGGTGTGGGTGGTGGTGGGGGTGGGGGTGGGGGTGTGAGGGGGGCTACAGGCAGCAGTAATGTGTACCAGATGCAGAGTAGGACTTATGAACTACAGGCTCAGCTCAAACAGATGCTGGACAGGCAGAAATCTCAATGAGCAACTCTATTGTCAACCCGGCTAACAGAAATTTGTCTTCTTGTTATCACGTCAAAATAAGGTTTCATGTTTGTTCTAGTGTGTCCACATGCCAAAAATGGCTGCCAAAGTTGGCTTATTTTGGTAGAAAGGTCAGCTTTCAGCATCCATAGCGTCCCCTGTGGCATTGATATGAAGTATGTTATCATTTGTACACAAGCTCTGTATATCCCTTCATCAGTTGTAGAGAAATGGGTGTGCTGGAGTAGAGCATCTAACTGTGTTGGCTTTTACAACATTAGACTTTTCTGGTCGGTATCTAATTTCCTCTCATGTTTGGTGCCCCCCTGTTCTTAACGGTTCAGTGATAATCGTTGTATATGTGTTTGTATCTAATGCTAGTGAACAAATATCTTGAGTTTTACATGTCTAGCTACCATGGTTTCTACACAGTAGACCTCTGAAAATTGACCAGCTGTAACACCTTTGTTTGATGAGCGCACCACCCCTGCACAAAATGGGTCACTACGGGAAAACTGCTTGGGTTATGGAAGCCATATTTACAGATGATAATTAAAATACATTGGCCTACCATAGGGAAATCCTCTAAATCTAGTTGATCTGATGTGGACTCACCGCCATGTAAAAACACATATGGGTCCCACTAAGCAATGTTGACTGGGTGGTGTCCAATCATCCTGTTGTGTGTATGTGTACTGTCAATGTGTTATCTCCGTTATCTCTGTGGTATGGAGAGGTAGGCCACGATAAAAGTGTGTTTCAGGCAACAGGGTAAAAAGAATCTAGGGTATGTAGGTAGGATTTATTTATTCTTATTTATTTAAAAAATCAGAAATGAGTTGTGAATTTTGACTCACGACTCAACAGAATGATTTAGCAGTTCTTAGAATACCTAGAAGTATCAAGAAGTTGTTACATATTCCTCTTGAACAGCTTCCCTGAACTCAGACTATCATTTAGGCCACTGAAGGCAGTGGGATCCCCTTGACCAAAAAGATGTTGAAAAACTAAAGAAAATTGGGGGGAGATGATATAGGGTCGCGTTACCTGGAACATTTTTTTAGGCATAGGTTTTCCCGTCTTCATCATATACAACTGACTGAGACGTTTCAAAGCCCATTGCAATTAGAGATGGCCTTGGAAAAGTTTAAGCAAATTTTACATTGCAAATATATTCAGGTGGAAGGTCACTTTAAAAAACAATTATCACATATATATCATGATATGTCATTTGTGCTTAAATGCTAACCTAGGAGAACTGCAAAGAAAAACTAGATTTCAGCAGGGCCACCACACGTGTTTGAAAAATATCAAACAAGTTTGATAATTTCAGGCAATACCATTTAGACAAAAAAAATGTAACAAGATGTTATTAAACAGATCAGGCCTAATTGTTGTCACATTATAGTGGGCGGTCCCTTAGTATGTCAAGGGTATAGCTCACACGAATTAAATAGCAATCTCCCATGGGGCAGAGACTCATCTCTGCCCCAAGATACAGACTTATGGGAAATCTTCTGTGAAAGAAGGGCTGAAAGAAGGATAGAAAAGTATCTCCTATCCTCTTCAGGGCTGGGCAGCTGTCGCAATGTCGCAAGAAATGTGCGACAAAGGTCTCGGAAAATGCGACAGGGACATTAGGGAAAGTCTGGGCTTTCTAAAGCTGAAAGAATTTTGTAAATATTCCAATTAGAACCAAAGTTAACACTATTTTAATAAATTTCCTCTCCCAGTGTTCCCAGTGCAATATTCCCCATAACCCCTCAGCATACACCCATCTAATGATGGGTTTTCAAAATGTTCTTGGATATAAACCTTCAAACCCTGAGAATAGGAATCTCAATGTAGAATTCCAAACTTTTCCCAGACCAACATGCCCACAGAATGCACCAATCTGACAGTAAAATGCATGCATGCAAATATTATTTGGTGCAACATGCCCAGAAACTATACACCGATCTAAAAGTAAATTTTCTCAAATAGAATTATAAATTTCTCCTGGAACAAATACCCCAAAACACCACAAATGCACCAATCTAAAGATAGATTTTCAATATTTTCCTGGAGCAACAAAAAGATGATCAGAATACATCTAAGTTAACTAATAGGTGAAAGTAGTATAGTATGTATCGGAACGGGACTATAGTTAAGTACTGTTTATTACTCAATCGACCTGCAGCCAATCAGAGGCCTCCCTTTTGGCGGGAAATTCAAAAGCAGCCAATGAGAGGCCTCCCTTTTGGCGGGAAATTCAAATAGGTCACGTGACCGGAAGTGACCTACTTCCGGTCACGTGACCTTTGGGCGGGAAATTCAAATAGGTCACGTGACCGGAAGTGACCTACTTTAGAGGGTCACGTGACCACCATGTTGGCGGGAAATTCAAATAGGTCACGTGACGGGAAGTGACCTACTTAAGGGGGTCACGTGACTACTAGGTTGGCGCGAATTTCAAAATAAGTCACTTGAGATTTTTATGGATAAATAAATTTAAAAAAAGAAAAAAAAAGCAAGCTGAAAGCTTGCTAAAAAATAATTTAAAAATACGGCTCTTTTTTTCTAGGGGGGGAGGGGCACTCTGGGGGGCACTCTTTAAGATGCATGGGGGGGGGAGGGGGGGAGGGGGGGAGGGGAAGGGTTTTTTAAGAGTGAGACTCGCTTCTCTGCCCTCTCTAAAAGAGAGGGCAGAGAGGCGAGTCTACTTACAATGAAAGGTATCATGATTGCGTTTATGATGATGTGCATCATGATGTGACTATCTTACAACCCTATGAGAAATAAGCAAGACATGGGCGTACTTACACGGGCTATTTGTAAACTAATGAATGTGACTTCTTCGTTAAAATCAGTATCTACAACTCTTTTAAGCCTAAGGCTTTTTCTTGAGTTTATTCTTTTGTTCAATTTCGGGCCCACCTCAAAAGAGGAATAGGCCCTCTGTAGCACTTGTCGCTTGCTCATCAATCAGAGCCGGGGTGTAGAAGGCCCCTGCCCTGTCGGGTACGTTCTCCCTCTGGTACGTTTTTGGTTAGTTTGGAGCTCTCAGTCGACTGTCTTATCCACCTTAAAAAAACCAGACTTTCGGTGTCTCATGATAAAACTGGTGCCTTATACTAAGTGCTGGATTACTTTCTCATTTTTTTAGTGTTCTATCCGATGCTTATTTAATTTTTGCACTGATAAAAACGGTTAGCTTGTACAAACACGCGGTCTATTTAAGTGTTAAGTGTAGAAAATGAACAGAACAGTGCACAGAAAATAGAGCTACCGACTACATTTCGCCCAGTCACTCAGCGGAGAACAAAAGAACTACTGACGTAGTGTACCCGCTATTCCGACAGTTGGCGCCACCGTTATACTTTTCCCGCGTGCGACATGAAGCCCTGGGGCGGGTACTGGCTGTTTTGGTTGTAGGTACCGAAACATAAAAAACTACAGCCAGCCCAATGTCATGGTGAGACAGCTCTCTTATTTTTACCTTGAGTAGCGTCCGTAGGGCCTATGACAAAACCTAGTCCCGTACACTGAGCAGCTTGAGGTCTGAAGGCTCATACAGAAAAACGGAGCTGGGTCATGTAACCAAGGGAGATCAGCAGTTGTTGATGTCGGCGCTGCCGATAACGCTGGTAAATGACCGTTTTACTCATGTTTAGAGTCAGAATAGCTTGAGTATTACTTGAATATCGAAGAGTAGAGGTCAAATTACCCCAGACAAGGTGTTTCCATCTAGAAATTCTCGACAGTATTTCCGAAAATTGCAAATATTGGTCCCAGCCCCACGGGGCCCCATACCGAGTATTAAAAGTTTGAGATGCAACTTTCATTCATGCTGTTGACCAATCAGGGGGCTCTGTTTTTACGACCTTGACTACATAGTAAAAGTGATTGACAACGTCAGATATCACTTGACGACGTCAAATATCGATCTGATATTTGATCCCTTGATATTTGATTCAAAACCCACATCGAGTGGGATAAAGCCTTTTATCATCTTTTGATTGTGAGGCATACACTTTTCTTACACACAACAGCTGTCATCTATCAAGGGGCTCTGGATAGGGGGTCCCCATGTCGAATGTCGATCTTAGAAAATGACCATGTCACATGGCAATGTCACTTAATAATGTTCATATCCCATGTCGATTTTAAGAAATGTTCATGTCACCTGTCACTATGATTTTTTGGGCCTCATGTCACTTGTCATTAGACCTCATGTCGTTTGTCGATTATAAGAAATGGTCATGTCACCATATCGAATTTAGCGGTCCACACCCATTATCAAGTGTCAGGGCATGTTGGCTGCTTGAACACGTAGTCTGTCATCACCCTTGTTTCTGTGCCTTATCTAAACAGGCAATTAGTGGCCGCTAGCCGAGAGTACCTCCCTGGTCGCCTCTCCCGAATCTGCTAGACGTCTCACTGATAGGAGTGTGTGGGTGTGTGGGTCTGTGTGTGTCTGTTCGGTCTGTGTGTGCACGCGTCTTGCACTCTAGTCTTGCGGACCACTGTTAAGCCTGTGGTTGGAGAGCGCGACATAGCCGCTTGCTACACTCTCTAAACAGAGGTCCGCAAGACTAGGCCGGATCGCGCTCTTGCTTAAAGGTGCACCTCAACTCAGTGCGCCTTTAACAGCCGCCCCAAATAGGTGAAGTTCTTGACGCGGCACAGCGCCTCCCACCAGTAGCCAATCAGCGCGCCGAACGCCGGACACACCTCCACCGTGTGAGCCTCTAAGTAGGTCACACGAATCATACTAAGATGCCGATCTCTTCTGTCGGTTCGTCGCGGTGGCCGTGAGTGATCGCACGGTCGCCAAGATTCACTGCCTTGATTGGCAGAGGGGGGGGCTGATTACCCCCCGTCGGATGAATTGCGGCGAAACCATAATCAATTTTTCGCTGTTTTAGATAAAAGAGATCCAGAGCTATCCGCTCGTCCAAGAATTATTTTTCTATCAGCCCGGGATCACCCTCAAATTAAGGCCTAAAGTCCAAAAACCCAAAAGCGTTTTTTGCAGCCCCAAGGAGCAGCTCACGGGTTCGAACCCTGTAAACGCTTTGACGCGCTTTCGTCGCCTTAGGCGACGTGGCTAGACGTCTTGACTAAAACTTAGTAAGGGTTCGAACCCGGAACGTCCGTATTAGACGCCTAATTTCTACTAGCCCCGAAAACGAGAGTATCACATCTATATAGGTCAACCATGTTAGCCTTGGTTTAAGTGCGTGCAGAACCGTGTATTGTGCATTTATGCAGCATACAGATATGGAGACAGGCTGCTACAGTGTCAAATTGATCGGCATTGTATGTAACTGGACATGAAGAAGGATATTTTTACTTAGTTTTCTAAAAAAAAAAGAGGATAGTTCTCGGTACTACTATAATACTAATAGTGTCACTAAGGGAGAAAATGTAGGGGCACCGTAATTGAGAATTTCTTATTCATGTCGCATGTCGATTTTTAAGAATGCTAGTGTCACATGTCACTTAAATGGTCTAATGACACAGATAGCACTAAACCTATAGACCTACCCCCCGTCCCCTTAGTCTTTCTATACTGAATCCGGGACTTGCCGGCGAGGTCGACAAAGGACTTACCTAAGGCCAAACAAAAAAAAAGTTGTGTTCAGGTAACCCGACCGACCCTATCATTTTGCCCCGACCCTAATCTTTTTTTAGATTTTTTTATTTTTTTTAGACTTTTCCTGATCTAGGTTATCACCAAAGGGGAAAGGAGTACCTAATGACCTTCAACTAGCCTATTTGTCATCATTTGAAAGATAAGAAGGGAGGAAATCCTTTCTATGACAAAAACAGTGCTGATAATGGCTTAATTAGACAGATATTGGTCCTACATTATCAAATAACAACTCTATACAATGTGATTCTCTCATACAACTCATCTCAAAACCCTAAAAAAAAAATCCTAAAAAAAAAATCGACCGACCTACCCTATTTTTTTTTTGGGCCATGTTACCTGAACACGGATTATTTTTTTGTTTGGCCCAATGAGCTCACAGCTAGACTAGATACCTCATGTTTTGGATTGGAGAAATCAGCAGAGCAATAAAAAGCGCGGTGAGGCTAGTGTGGCCCCTGTGAGTTGTAAAATTGGTGCTAAATGTGGTAACCAGGCGGATGCTGAGTTCATTGATATTGTCCGTTAATGATACTTAAGGTGGGTGTTGTCTAAAGTTTTAATTGATATTACCAATGTGGCCAATAATGACTTCACAGTTGGGGCCCTCGCCCGCAGGTCCCAGATTCAGGGTATTCTTTGTTTATTGTGTGGCCCCTAAAGAGGGGCCGACTAACTCTTTAGAGTTAGTTAGATGCTGCCACTGTGCTATGCAACAGCAGCTATTAATTACGCTTCATGTTGGGCGGCATGGATCACTTGATGGGTGATACCTCAAAGCTCAAACACGGCAGAGCCGTGTGTGGCATGCGAGGACCAGTGGGTCAGGGGTGATCCGTTGCAAACAGAATGCTGATCCGTGTGAGGTTATGACTTTCTATAGTTTTTTATAAAGCCTTAGATATGGTGTGGTATTTTTCATCTCGCTATAGTTTAGTTGGTATTTAAAGAAACCGCCTCATTTCTATCAGAAATACACAATATTGAATTGTTTTTTATATTTTAATATATTAGAAGCGCGCTTTGTTGCCTATGTAGCTCATTATGCGTTGAAATGTTCGCGAGCATCGTAGGAATGTACAAAACCCCTATTGTGGCACCATCTGACGAAAGAGCGGAGAACTATACTAGCGCGTTTCGTTATTCACATCTTTTGACAGGGACTTGGTTGGTGGCTTTACGCCCTAATTAACAGCTGAAGTCATTTCAAGGGGGGTGATAGTGATCGAATCTATGGATACCTGAAGGTGGAAAGCACACACCCTACACTTTTACCGAGGCAATGGTGGTGCTGCTCAAAGGGTGTGGCGAGCTAGACTGGAGGATGTAATAACTAAGCAGCAGAAGGACCAAAAAGACAATCTCGTAGTAGTAGGTCTACTTAGATGTTGAGTAGCCGCCCTTGTGGTTATAATTACCTAGACTAGTTGGCTCTGCCAGCCTGGTCAAGTGAAAATTGGTAAGGAGACTATGAACTAAGCTAACATCTCATAAGTATTAGTTACCACCCCCTCACACCCGTTTAACAACGGATTCAGGGTCTAATTATGGAGACCCTAGAGTAAGATTAACAATATATCCCAATGTCTGTAGTAGACATTTACGACATGCAACCTGCCCCCTAGAAGGGATAGATCTGACCACAAGTCCGCAATATGGGACTCCCCCTCTGAGAGTATCAAGGTTTGCGTATAGTCTCTTGCAGGTTAATCTGTTATCTACCCCTTTGTCGACTTCGCCAAAATCCTGGGAGATTCACTTTAAACCTAAGGTCTACCCTTTTTATTCTTTGTTTATTGTGTGGCCCCTAAAGAGGGGCCGCGGTGTTGATTAATTACACCACATGTTAAGCAACATGAGATCAAACCTTCCTCAAAAGCGACAAGGCTCAGAGTCCTGTTGGACGGGAACCCTGTGTGGCATTTGAGGACGAATGGTTGAGTGATCCTACCGATCCGTCAGAGGTTCTGACTTTATATAGCTTTTATATCGCTTTAGATATGGTGTAGTATTTTCAATCTCACTATAGTTTAGTTGATATTTCAAAGAATCTGCCTCATTCTATCAGAAATACACAGCGTTGACATGTTTCTTATATTCAATATATTAGAAGTGTGCTTTGTTGCTTATTATAGGTCATTATGCGTTTAAAATGTTCGCGAGTATCGTGGAAATGTACAAAAACCCTATTGTGGCGTCATCTGACGAAAAGAGCGGAGAACTATACTAGAGCATGTAATGGCCAGACCAGCAGGCGGCAGCAGAGTGGTCAAAAGACAATCTCGTAGTAGTAGGTCTACTTGCATGTTGAGTAGCCACCTTTGTGGTTGTAATTACCTAGCCTAGTTGACCCTGCTGGCCTGGTCAAGTGAAATTAGTAAGGAGGCCCCCCCATTAACGCGCTCCACAGTCTTTAGACAGTTAAGACTATAGTCAAGACTGGAGAATTTAGCGAGACGTCCCTCTGGGAGGTCATAATCCTCAATGTTAGGTGTTAGCTCATTAACATCAGATACCATATTAACAAACCATTTAAAATGTTCATTTTAATAGCAACTCACCCTATTCTGACAAAATCCTATTAGCAGGTAACCTCTGTGTAAACCATACTGCAAACATCTGCTACTTCCAGCGTCTGCCTCGTGACTGATAGTGTACAACAAGACGAAGTGGGCAGAGATTAGAAAAAATGAGGCTCTTTATATAGCCGAGAGAGCAGCTAATCTGGATGTTCTAAGCTTGTTTTCACCTAGAGCTCAAACCCTCTTCCAGAGAGAATCAAATCGCTTTTCACCTGAACCCTTCCACCCCTAATCCATCAGCATGAAAAGAGAATTAACGAGTGTAACGTGCGCTACATGTATATGGGATTATAGCTGGTGAAGAGATAAAGCCGAGTCACCTGTGTATACAAAGACTACAGGGGGTGATTAACGACAGGTGTGACGCGCCAGCCCGTGAACGGATTAAGCCAAAAAAAAAGAAAAAAAAAAGGAATGTTTCAGGTAACATGGGCAGAAAGACTGGGGTCGGTAGGTCGGATTTTTATTTTATTTTATTTTATTTTTTTAACATGAAAGCACTAGCCATCCTCCGTGGAAATTCTAAAAATGACCCAAAAAGTATAAAAATATGAAATTTTCTTAAAACTTGCTTAAAAAAAAACGTAGAGTCGACCCTGTTTTGCTAGGGTCGGTCAGGTGACCTGAAACAAACCTTTTTTTTATTTGGCCTTATCTTTCAAGCTGACGCTTAAATTCAACTAGCCAGCCGCCGTCTACACCACTCACTGCGACAAGAGGAGGTGCTGTTGTTTTACACTTGAGTCGCTTACCACATGGACTCTACCTCACAGACAGACACGCGCCCCCTGTAGCTTTTTTTTTTGTTTTTTTTTGTATACACACGCTAATCTCATAACCCCCTTATCCGTTATACAGGTAACCAGTATTCTCTTTTAAAATAGCTGCCAGTCAGCTTAGCTCTAGAAGCAAGAAGGCGTGTATAGGTGCCTTATAAGTCGGCAGGGGGTAAATACTAGTGAAAAAAGGAAGGCAGGTGTGCAGGTAGCTTTTCTAACAGACACGTGTGTGCACTAAGCTGCTTAAGTCTAAACCCTCCCGCAGTAGTCAGGTGGCATGTGAAAACTTACTTAACTGATCTCTTACATTGAGTAGAGTCTCTGTGCTGAGAGAGCCTTTTCAGCCGTTTAAGAGGATTAACTAGGACAGGGTACATAAGGAGTGAAACGCCGAATAGCGGCTACTCAGTCTCGTGCAGCACAAGCAGCAGCATCTAGCAGCGGCTTCAGCAGCAGCTGCACGTGCAGCACAAGCAGCTGGCAGCGACTTCAGCAGCACAAGCAGCACGAGCAGCACAAGCCGTAGCATTTGTCAGCAGCATCCGTGACATCGTCAGCAGCAGCCCCCATGACCTTGTCAGCAGCACAAGCAGCCAGCAGCTGCCAGCAGCTGCCAGCAGCTGCTGGCAGCTGCTGCACGAGCAGTAGCACAAGCAGTAGCATCTGTCAGCAGCAGCAGCAGCAGCACAAGCAGCCAGCAGCTGCTGCATGAGCAGCACAAGCAGCAGCAGCAGCAGCGGTGGTGTGGACCACTAAAGTCGAGATGAAGCCTAGTGACATTTGACATGAAGCTTGAAAAACACAGTGACAGGTGACATGAGCAATTCTTAAAATCGACATGAGATATGAGCATAATTAAGCGACATCGACATGCGCCATGGCTATTTTTTAAGACAAACATCATATGTCATAGCCGCCTCATCCAAACCTCCACTAGTAGTGCTCTATAAGCGCAAGCTGTAAACCCTCTCCTCCCCCCGTGCACACAGGCGAATTATCAGAGTCAGCCAATGGTGTCAATACCCCTCTCATACAGGGGTCGGGCGCTGCTGGACTATAATAGATGAGTCAAGGACCGTTCTACTGAGGGTCAGGCAGGCTAAGTCGGACATTCAATGACAGGTAGGTCTTTGACAACCTTGCTTGAAAGTCTGGACAGCATTGACAGACTGGGGCATAAGGATCTCGCATGGTCAGACTTTCAAGCAAGTTTTGCTAAAGTCGCGTTATTGAATGTCCGACCTAGCCTGACCCACAGTAGAACGGTCCTTGACCCGTCTATTATAGTCCAGCAGTGCCCGACCCTTGGCTGAGAGCAGTTTAAGCGCCATTGGGTGTCTCTGATATTTGCCTCTGTGTAAGATGAGAAAAAAAGTCTGTTGAAAGACTATATTTCAAGCCAGAAAACTGTAATTAGCTTTCCAAGTTGTTTATTTAACAATATCTTAGCCTAGCAAGCAGCTGTCAGATGTCATCTAAGAAAAAAATGTGAGCTGTTAATAGATTCAAGAGAAATTAGTTTACAAATAGCCCGTGTAAGTACGCCCATGTCTTGCTTATTTCTCATAGGGTTGTAAGATAGTCACATCATGATGCACATCATCATAAACGCAATCATGATACCTTTCATTGTAAGTAGACTCGCCTCTCTGCCCTCTCTTTTAGAGAGGGCAGAGAAGCAAGTCTCACTCTTAAAAAACCCTTCCCCTCCCCCCCTCCCCCCCCTCCCCCCCCCCCATGCATCTTAAAGAGTGCCCCCCAGAGTGCCCCTCCCCCCCTAGAAAAAAAGAGCCGTATTTTTAAATTATTTTTTAGCAAGCTTTCAGCTTGCTTTTTTTTTCTTTTTTTAAATTTATTTATCCATAAAAATCTCAAGTGACTTATTTTGAAATTCGCGCCAACCTAGTAGTCACGTGACCCCCTTAAGTAGGTCACTTCCCGTCACGTGACCTATTTGAATTTCCCGCCAACATGGTGGTCACGTGACCCTCTTAAGTAGGTCACTTCCGGTCACGTGACCTATTTGAATTTCCCGCCCAAAGGTCACGTGACCGGAAGTAGGTCACTTCCGGTCACGTGACCTATTTGAATTTCCCGCCAAAAGGGAGGCCTCTCATTGGCTGCTTTTGAATTTCCCGCCAAAAGGGAGGCCTCTGATTGGCTGCAGGTCGATTGAGTAATAAACAGTACTTAACTATAGTCCCGTTCCGATACATACTATACTACTGGTGAAATTTCTATTTTTTATTGCAAAGCCATGCCCTCCAAACCATCATGAAAACACCTATTTAAAAGGTAGCAGTTCCAAATATTGGGTCAGCAGTATTCTCCCAAACCCTTCATTCTAAAAATACAAATACAAAGTTTTCCTGAATCAATGTGCCCTCAAAAGTACAGAGAAAACATCAATCTAAAAGTAAGAATTCAACATTTTCCAAGAGCAATGTGGCACGGAATGCACCATTCTAAAATTATTTTCCGAGAGGAATGTGCCCTAAACAGAATGCACCAATCTAAAGATAGAATTTTGAGAATTCCTATTAGCAATGTGCCCTGGACCCCCTCAGAGCACAGCAAAGTAAAGACAAAAACATCAAAATTCTCCTGTATTTCACACGCGAAATTCACCTCAAGATGGTTCGGGGGAGGGGGGATGGGGGGTCCCCCTTCACACACAAATATATCTATTCAATGTGGATCCGTCTGAAATTATTTGCTGTAAAGATTTCTAGGTTTGCGCCAGCATATCCCAACATGCCCAGCCCTGCTCTTCACACACAGGCAATATCCCTACCCAAAAAAAAGTTCCTCGGAAAATCAACAATTTATACCATTAAAACATGGCCAATATGTCTCATTCAGAACAGAATTCAGAACATTCAGTATTCCTTGTTTAGCCCCCCATTCAAATATTTGAATCATTTTGTCGTGGGTATAACGTAGGGAGCATTTTTGGGCCATTGGCTTGTGCAACCTGATGAGTATCTCTACTACATGAGCACATGGAGCCTCTGTCACACACCATATATATAGATGGGTGAGACCATCCATAAATGTACAATTCAGGCATTTTAACAGGTACATTCTGCTGCAAAATTCTACAGAACCAGAAATACTGGATCTTTTTAGTAAAATCCTTCCTTTGTGACAGGGAATAGTTGAGACTTTCAGAAAAAAAAGACTTTTGGTGTGTTTGGTGAGAATTTTTTGATTTATGGTCTGTCAAACATGAGATTCACATAAATGTAACGTCCGTCAGATGTATTTGAGGTGGCCAAATGGCTGGTTAATAAAGTGAGTTTAATAGCCATGTTATCATCCACCTAGAGGGTTGTTATGAGTTTTATATTGACAGAAAAAAAATTGAGAATCTATTAATTTTTCTCAGCTCAGAGTCCGAAAAACCTATTGTGGACAGAATAGATCTTCGGACGTTACACACACATTAATGTCTCTCCAGCATAAATTTATGCACTTGTTCACATTAAATGTGTCCTACAACCATGGCTGACCACACATTGATCAATATTGAGCAATAGTTCCCTCCTAATGTTGCTCCTGTGGAATGTACAACCTACTTACCTCCAATTTGCTCCATGTAACATCCGTTAGATCTATTTATGTAACATCCATCAGATAAATATGAAACTTATCAAATAAGCATCAAAGTACATGTTTCTGTGGTAAATATTCTACCTATAGCCCCAAGCTATCAATTTGTTGTGCTAAACATATCCAGGCATTATTCAATTTGCCTTTCAAACAGATTATAAAGTTCTTGGGAATAGATTTGACGGATGTTACGCCGGAAAATTGATATCAGTCCAGAGATGTTAATATCAACTAGCTTAGAGTTATCACTGGATAATATCTTAAAGGGGTATCTTGTCTAATATCCTGAACCTTCAATATGTAATTTTCACCCACTGTTCATTAATTTAGGGCACATTTTATTTATCTGACGGACGTTACATTATCAGATTATTCTTCAAAAATCCTATTTCTGCTCACAGCAACCTCTTCATATTGTAACATAGTATGCCCCTATGGTACTTCTATTACACCAAACACTCATTTAGACCATAGCAGATACTTCAATTTAAAAAAAAAAAAATCACAAGTGTGAAACTAAGGATATTTTTGTTCTCAAACAGCCTGTGGAGACCCTAAATGGGTGTTTTAAATCAGTTTGGCGACCTGGGACAAACATCAAACCTTTTTTATACAAGGAGAGTCAATGTGAACAGGTCTTAGAAGTGTTTAATGATATTTGGTGCTCATGGATCTGGGTTTATCCTAAGTAATATGACAAATGTAACATCCGTCAGATCTATTGCGTTCCAACACCTTATATATGGGTTTACCCTGCAAATAATGTGTATATGGTTGCAAAAGTATACATGATTTTGAAAGTATACATGATGGGGATAACACTAAGAGAATTTAATGATAAAAAGAGTATCTTTAAGCAAAATAGAGTAAAGTTGGAGCTATGTTATGAAAAGTTCCACAATTTTGACTACCTCATAAAGCTTGTCAACATATTACAAAAAAAATCTTCCTCTCTGGGTTGTAGAATTTTTCATGCATGTTCTTATATATCAAGCCTACCTGCCAATGCAATTTGGAATGACTGTGGCATTTTTTTGTCATATTTTTTATGTTAGAAAAATAGATCTGACGGACGTTACACAACATTAGTAGCCTTTGGTTGATAATGAATAAAAACTGACCCCCTAGGAGTTAGTCAATCCGCCAGGGGTTTTCATATTGCCAAGATCTGAGGCTTTGAATATAATAAAGTTGTATACATTAATGTTAAGTTTCTTGATTTTTGCTTTTGGGACCACAATTGTACGTTTATAGATGGTCTCACCCATATAAATCATTTTCCTCAGCGCAATAACATGATCATGCTATACGTTATGATAACCAGTCCTGAATAAAGTATGGAACAATTAGTTTTTGTTTATAATTCATGGGGACCAATGAATTTTTAGTATGGTCAAGAGTTAAGTGCCCAGTGGTCAAGCCAAGCTGGTATTGGGAAACCCACCTACTTGTGCAGATCTTCCAAAAAACTTTTTCGACACATTCGGTCCTGCAGATCTTTTATTTTGCAGGCCCAGCTTAATCTTTGCAGGCCCAGATACCGGAGGGCAATTTTCATATCTAATAAAAGAAGTATAAAGGTAAAATTTACATTGAATAAATATGCTTTAATTGAAACGTAATATGTGCAATTTTCATGATTGTTATTCAAAATTAAAAACTGACATGTAGCCCAAGATCGAGCACGAGGACCATACTAGCCGGTGTCCAGGACGTTTTTAGGAGGACTAATAACACAAAATATAGTTTCAGCAAATGGCAAATATAAGTTGATAAAGATACGGTACATTAATCTATAAGAGTAGGGTGATACCAACGTTACCACATTTCTATATCCTTTCTACTATGAAGATGAATATATATTATATACTATTCAACCTCTTTTCATCATGCAGATACCTGGAATTTATATGACAGAATACCAGCAATTAAGTCCCCTCACGGTGGCTTTGGTCAAGACAGCTCAACTTTCAACAGGCACTCTTTTACTGCGTTCCAGCTACTTGAACTACTATGTAGCATATCACCATGCAGTCTCGGGCCCTGACTGTACGTTTACAGTCTGGGGGCTTACTTACAGACCTATACTTACACTGGCCCTCATATTCTATGCTATTGTGTATCAGCACTCAGGAGGATGTGGGTTCGAACCCCACTGTGGCTCAATCAGTACTTCAATTGATATCTACATAATTGACCTCAATTTAACCTGATTTACCCAGTCACATATTTAATAGGTGATACTACTAGGTCATTATAGATGGATTTATGCTTTAAATGGGTTTAATAGGTAATGTAAAAAGCGAACCACCTATTGTGCCAAGATGGGATTCGAACCCACACACCTCATTAAAATATGATCCAGAATTCCGGATCATTTTATTTAGATATAAATTTGTCCAGGCCCAGTACCGCCTGATGGCGGCACTGGGCCTGGAGAGCTGGAGGCTGATCACCATGATGCCTGTAATGTTACAGCAGATATCATCAATTCTTCTGGATATTGGGAATTTATCACCTTTACATGTAAGCGTGGCAGTCATGGCCGAGTGGTTAAGGCGATGGACTAGAAATCCATTGGGCTCTGGCCGCGCAGGTTCGAATCCTGCTGACTGCGCAAGTTTTAAGTTTGGCAAATGTGTAATATGTCACTTGATGAAAGAAAGTTGATTTTTCAATTGCAATAGCTGCTCAAAAGATTTTCCCCAAATAGAAAGAAATTACCACCACAAAATGCTCGTCCAACATGTTTCCTTTAAACGTGGAATTCAATGCATGAACTTGGTTTCAGCAGATCTTAGGGTAATGTACATACAACCTTATTTTACGTCTCGAAAGATTAGTTCAAAATCTCACAGTTGACAGGGTTCAAACCTGTGCGGGTAGAACCCATTGAATTTCGAGTCCAACGCCTTAACTACTCGGCCACAACTGCTTGGTAAAAGGTTCTGAAATGACAGCTATATTTCAAAGTTACCAAGAATCTCAAACAAGTCTACAAGTTGTCCAAGCGTTGCTCTCACTAGGGACCTTTAGCAAGGCCAAGGTAGCTCATTAAATGCAGATGTAGCAATGCTTTAGACATAGGCTACATCAACGCTTAATGAGCTATGTCGGCTTCGCCAAAGGTCCCTATCAAACGGCTATGTTTTAGCACTGGTCAGTTAGGTCTATGTTTAATGACCTATGTTGGGCTTGCTAAAGGTTCCTATTACTTTCAAGTTATAGCAGTCGTGGCCGAGTGGTTAAGGCGATGGACTAGAAATCCATTGGGCTCTGCCCGCGCAGGTTCGAATCCTGCCGACTGCGTTACTTTTGAGGAAACCCAAAGGAAAATGTCATTTGGGCAAAAAACTAATGTATTCGATGGATTTAGCAGTCAGAACTTAGCCTATGACATAAGACAATTGCCTAGTGAGTGCAATGTACAATAACAGTGTTTAGGGATATTAGATTGAATGCCCAAGTGCATGTGTGGTGCAGCCTAAAATCTCGCAGCCGGCAGGGTTCGAACCTGCGCGGGTAGAACCCATTGGATTTCAAGTCCAACGCCTTAACCACTCGGCCACGACTGCCCATGAGTACCTGCCACTTTTCTATATCCTTTCTACTATAAAGATGAATATATATTATATACTATACAACCTCTTTTCATCATGCAGATACCTGGAATTTATATGACAGAATACCAGCAATTAAGTCCCCTCACGGTGGCTTTGGTCAAGACAGCTCAACTTTCAACAGGCACTCTTTTACTGCATTCCAGCTACTTGAACTACTATGTAGCATATCACCATGATGCCTGTAATGTTACAGCAGATATCATCAATTCTTCTGGATGTTTGGAATCTATCACCTTTACATGTAAGCGTGGCAGTCGTGGCCGAGTGGTTAAGGCGATGGACTAGAAATCCATTGGGCTCTGCCCGCGCAGGTTCGAATCCTGCCGACTGCGCAAGTTTTAAGTTTGGCAAATGTGTAATATGTCACTTGATGAAAGAAAGATGATTTTTCAATTGCAACAGCTGCTCAAAAGATGTACCCAAATAGAAAGAAATTACCACCACAAAATGCTCGTCCAACATGTTTCCTTTAAACGTGGAATTCAATGCATGAACTTGGTTTCAGCAGATCTTAGGGTAATGTACATACAACCTTCTTTTACGTCTCGAAAGATTAGTTCAAAATCTCACAGTTGACAGGGTTTGAACCTGTGCGGGTAGAACCCATTGAATTTCGAGTCCAACGCCTTAACTACTCGGCCACAACTGCTTGGTAAAAGGTTCTGAAATGACAGCTATATTTCAAAGTTACCAAGAATGTCAAACAAGTCTACAAGTTGTCCAAGCGTTGCTCTCACTAGGGACCTTTAGCAAGGCCAAGGTAGCTCATTAAATGCAGATGTAGCAATGCTTTAGACATAGGCTACATCAACGCTTAATAGGGACCTTTAGCAAACCCGACGTAGCTCATTAAACGCAGACGTAGTAGTGCTAAAGGGATAGGCTACGTCTGCGTTTAATGAGCTTTTACGTGGTTGCTAAAGGTCCCTACTGAGCTATGTCGGCTTCGCCAAAGGTCCCTATCAAACGGCTATGTTTTAGCACTGGTCAGTTAGGTCTATGTTTAATGACCTATGTTGGGCTTGCTAAAGGTTCCTATTACTTTCAAGTTATAGCAGTCGTGGCCGAGTGGTTAAGGCGATGGACTAGAAATCCATTGGGCTCTGCCCACGCAGGTTCGAATCCTGCCGACTGCGTTACTTTTGAGGAAACCCAAAGGAAAATGTCATTTGGGCAAAAAACTAATGTATTCGATGGATTTAGCAGTCAGAACTTAGCCTATGACATAAGACAATTGCCTAGTGAGTGCAATGTACAATAACAGTGTTTAGGGATATTAGATTGAATGCCCAAGTGCATGTGTGGTGCAGCCTAAAATCTCGCAGCCGGCAGGGTTCGAACCTGCGCGGGTAGAACCCATTGGATTTCAAGTCCAACGCCTTAACCACTCGGCCACGACTGCCCATGAGTACCTGCCACTTTTCTATATCCTTTCTACTATGAAGATGAATATATATTATATACTATACAACCTCTTTTCATCATGCAGATACCTGGAATTTATATGACAGAATACCAGCAATTAAGTCCCCTCACGGTGGCTTTGGTCAAGACAGCTCAACTTTCAACAGGCACTCTTTTACTGCATTCCAGCTACTTGAACTACTATGTAGCATATCACCATGATGCCTGCAATGTTACAGCAGATATCATCAATTCTTCTGGATGTTTGGAATCTATCACCTTTACATGTAAGCGTGGCAGTCGTGGCCGAGTGGTTAAGGCGATGGACTAGAAATCCATTGGGCTCTGCCCGCGCAGGTTCGAATCCTGCCGACTGCGCAAGTTTTAAGTTTGGCAAATGTGTAATATGTCACTTGATGAAAGAAAGATGATTTTTCAATTGCAACAGCTGCTCAAAAGATGTACCCAAATAGAAAGAAATTACCACCACAAAATGCTCGTCCAACATGTTTCCTTTAAACGTGGAATTCAATGCATGAACTTGGTTTCAGCCGATCTTAGGGTAATGTACATACAACCTTCTTTTACGTCTCGAAAGATTGGTTCAAAATCTCGCAGTTGACAGGGTTCGAACCTGTGCCGGTAGAACCCATTGGATTTCGAGTCCAACGCCTTAACCACTCGGCCACAACTGCTTGGTAAAAGGTTTTGAAATGACAGCTATATCTCAAAGTTACCAAGAATCTCAAACAAGTCTACAAGTTGTCCAAGCGTTGCTCTCACTAGGGACCTTTAGCAAGGCCAAGGTAGCTCATTAAATGCAGATGTAGCAATGCTTTAGACATAGGCTACATCAACGCTTAATGAGCTATGTCGGCTTCGCCAAAGGTCCCTATCAAACGGCTATGTTTTAGCACTGGTCAGTTAGGTCTATGTTTAATGACCTATGTTGGGCTTGCTAAAGGTTCCTATTACTTTCAAGTTATAGCAGTCGTGGCCGAGTGGTTAAGGCGATGGACTAGAAATCCATTGGGCTCTGCCCGCGCAGGTTCGAATCCTGCCGACTGCGTTACTTTTGAGGAAACCCAAAGGAAAATGTCATTTGGGCAAAAAACTAATATATTCGATGGATTTAGCAGTCAGAACTTAGCCTATGACATAAGACAATTGCCTAGTGAGTGCAATGTACAATAACAGTGTTTGGGGATATTAGATTGAATGCCCAAGTGCATGTGTGGTGCAGCCTAAAATCTCGCAGCCGGCAGGGTTCGAACCTGCGCGGGTAGAACCCATTGGATTTCAAGACCAACGCCTTAACCACTCGGCCACGACTGCCCATGAGTACCTGCCACTTTTCTATATCCTTTCTACTATGAAGATGAATATATATTATATACTATTCAACCTCTTTTCATCATGCAGATACCTGGAATTTATATGACAGAATACCAGCAATTAAGTCCCCTCACGGTGGCTTTGGTCAAGACAGCTCAACTTTCAACAGGCACTCTTTTACTGCATTCCAGCTACTTGAACTATTAGGGACCTTTAGCAAACCCGACGTAGCTCATTAAACGCAGACGTAGTAGTGCTAAAGGGATAGGCTACGTCTACGTTTATTGAGCTTTTACGTGGTTGCTAAAGGTCCCTACTAGGGACCTTTAGCAACCACGTAAAAGCTCAATAAACGCAGACGTAGCAGTGCTTAGGGCATAGGATACGTCTGCGTTAAATGAGCTACGTCGGGTTTGCTAAAGGTCCCTATTATGTAGCATATCA
The DNA here is from genome assembly GCA_947462335.1 of Harmothoe impar. Classification (NCBI taxonomy): domain Eukaryota; kingdom Metazoa; phylum Annelida; class Polychaeta; order Phyllodocida; family Polynoidae; genus Harmothoe; species Harmothoe impar. The sequence continues at coordinate 5,223,554 of OX381716.1, read as the reverse complement.
CCATGATGCCTGTAATGTTACAGCAGATATCATCAATTCTTCTGGATATTTGGAATCTATCACCTTTACATGTAAGCGTGGCAGTCGTGGCCGAGTGGTTAAGGCGATGGACTAGAAATCCATTGGGCTCTGCCCGCGCAGGTTCGAATCCTGCCGACTGCGCAAGTTTTAAGTTTGGCAAATGTGTAATATGTCACTTGATGAAAGAAAGATGATTTTTCAATTGCAACAGCTGCTCAAAAGATGTACCCAAATAGAAAGAAATTACCACCACAAAATGCTCGTCCAACATGTTTCCTTTAAACGTGGAATTCAATGCATGAACTTGGTTTCAGCAGATCTTAGGGTAATGTACATACAACCTTCTTTTACGTCTCGAAAGATTAGTTCAAAATCTCCCAGTTGACAGGGTTCGAACCTGTGCGGGTAGAACCCATTGGATTTCGAGTCCAACGCCTTAACCACTCGGCCACAACTGCTTAGTAAAAGGTTTTGAAATGACAGCTATATTTCAAAGTTACCAAGAATCTCAAACAAGTCTACAAGTTGTCCAAGCGTTGCTCTCACTAGGGACCTTTAGCAAGGCCAAGGTAGCTCATTAAATGCAGATGTAGCAATGCTTTAGACATAGGCTACATCAACGCTTAATGAGCTATGTCGGCTTCGCCAAAGGTCCCTATCAAACGGCTATGTTTTAGCACTGGTCAGTTAGGTCTATGTTTAATGACCTATGTTGGGCTTGCTAAAGGTTCCTATTACTTTCAAGTTATAGCAGTCGTGGCCGAGTGGTTAAGGCGATGGACTAGAAATCCATTGGGCTCTGCCCGCGCAGGTTCGAATCCTGCCGACTGCGTTACTTTTGAGGAAACCCAAAGGAAAATGTCATTTGGGCAAAAAACTAATATATTCGATGGATTTAGCAGTCAGAACTTAGCCTATGACATAAGACAATTGCCTAGTGAGTGCAATGTACAATAACAGTGTTTGGGGATATTAGATTGAATGCCCAAGTGCATGAGTGGTGCAGCCTAAAATCTCGCAGCCGGCAGGGTTCGAACCTGCGCGGGTAGAACCCATTGGATTTCAAGTCCAACGCCTTAACCACTCGGCCACGACTGCCCATGAGTACCTGCCACTTTTCTATATCCTTTCTACTATGAAGATGAATATATATTATATACTATTCAACCTCTTTTCATCATGCAGATACCTGGAATTTATATGACAGAATACCAGCAATTAAGTCCCCTCACGGTGGCTTTGGTCAAGACAGCTCAACTTTCAACAGGCACTCTTTTACTGCATTCCAGCTACTTGAACTACTATGTAGCATATCACCATGATGCCTGTAATGTTACAGCAGATATCATCAATTCTTCTGGATATTTGGAATCTATCACCTTTACATGTAAGCGTGGCAGTCGTGGCCGAGTGGTTAAGGCGATGGACTAGAAATCCATTGGGCTCTGCCCGCGCAGGTTCGAATCCTGCCGACTGCGCAAGTTTTAAGTTTGGCAAATGTGTAATATGTCACTTGATGAAAGAAAGATGATTTTTCAATTGCAACAGCTGCTCAAAAGATGTACCCAAATAGAAAGAAATTACCACCACAAAATGCTCGTCCAACATGTTTCCTTTAAACGTGGAATTCAATGCATGAACTTGGTTTCAGCAGATCTTAGGGTAATGTACATACAACCTTCTTTTACGTCTCGAAAGATTAGTTCAAAATCTCCCAGTTGACAGGGTTCGAACCTGTGCGGGTAGAACCCATTGGATTTCGAGTCCAACGCCTTAACCACTCGGCCACAACTGCTTGGTAAAAGGTTTTGAAATGACAGCTATATTTCAAAGTTACCAAGAATCTCAAACAAGTCTACAAGTTGTCCAAGCGTTGCTCTCACTAGGGACCTTTAGCAAGGCCAAGGTAGCTCATTAAATGCAGATGTAGCAATGCTTTAGACATAGGCTACATCAACGCTTAATGAGCTATGTCGGCTTCGCCAAAGGTCCCTATCAAACGGCTATGTTTTAGCACTGGTCAGTTAGGTCTATGTTTAATGACCTATGTTGGGCTTGCTAAAGGTTCCTATTACTTTCAAGTTATAGCAGTCGTGGCCGAGTGGTTAAGGCGATGGACTAGAAATCCATTGGGCTCTGCCCGCGCAGGTTCGAATCCTGCCGACTGCGTTACTTTTGAGGAAACCCAAAGCAAAATGTCATTTGGGCAAAAAACTAATATATTCGATGGATTTAGCAGTCAGAACTTAGCCTATGACATAAGACAATTGCCTAGTGAGTGCAATGTACAATAACAGTGTTTGGGGATATTAGATTGAATGCCCAAGTGCATGAGTGGTGCAGCCTAAAATCTCGCAGCCGGCAGGGTTCGAACCTGCACGGGTAGAACCCATTGGATTTCAAGTCCAACGCCTTAACCACTCGGCCACGACTGCCCATGAGTACCTGCCACTTTTCTATATCCTTTCTACTATGAAGATGAATATATATTATATACTATTCAACCTCTTTTCATCATGCAGATACCTGGAATTTATATGACAGAATACCAGCAATTAAGTCCCCTCACGGTGGCTTTGGTCAAGACAGCTCAACTTTCAACAGGCACTCTTTTACTGCATTCCAGCTACTTGAACTACTATGTAGCATATCACCATGATGCCTGTAATGTTACAGCAGATATCATCAATTCTTCTGGATATTTGGAATCTATCACCTTTACATGTAAGCGTGGCAGTCGTGGCCGAGTGGTTAAGGCGATGGACTAGAAATCCATTGGGCTCTGCCCGCGCAGGTTCGAATCCTGCCGACTGCGCAAGTTTTAAGTTTGGCAAATGTGTAATATGTCACTTGATGAAAGAAAGATGATTTTTCAATTGCAACAGCTGCTCAAAAGATGTACCCAAATAGAAAGAAATTACCACCACAAAATGCTCGTCCAACATGTTTCCTTTAAACGTGGAATTCAATGCATGAACTTGGTTTCAGCAGATCTTAGGGTAATGTACATACAACCTTCTTTTACGTCTCGAAAGATTAGTTCAAAATCTCCCAGTTGACAGGGTTCGAACCTGTGCGGGTAGAACCCATTGGATTTCGAGTCCAACGCCTTAACCACTCGGCCACAACTGCTTGGTAAAAGGTTTTGAAATGACAGCTATATTTCAAAGTTACCAAGAATCTCAAACAAGTCTACAAGTTGTCCAAGCGTTGCTCTCACTAGGGACCTTTAGCAAGGCCAAGGTAGCTCATTAAATGCAGATGTAGCAATGCTTTAGACATAGGCTACATCAACGCTTAATGAGCTATGTCGGCTTCGCCAAAGGTCCCTATCAAACGGCTATGTTTTAGCACTGGTCAGTTAGGTCTATGTTTAATGACCTATGTTGGGCTTGCTAAAGGTTCCTATTACTTTCAAGTTATAGCAGTCGTGGCCGAGTGGTTAAGGCGATGGACTAGAAATCCCTTGGGCTCTGCCCGCGCAGGTTCGAATCCTGCCGACTGCGTTACTTTTGAGGAAACCCAAAGGAAAATGTCATTTGGGCAAAAAACTAATGTATTCGATGGATTTAGCAGTCAGAACTTAGCCTATGACATAAGACAATTGCCTAGTGAGTGCAATGTACAATAACAGTGTTTGGGGATATTAGATTGAATGCCCAAGTGCATGTGTGGTGCAGCCTAAAATCTCGCAGCCGGCAGGGTTCGAACCTGCGCGGGTAGAACCCATTGGATTTCAAGTCCAACGCCTTAACCACTCGGCCACGACTGCCCATGAGTACCTGCCACTTTTCTATATCCTTTCTACTATGAAGATGAATATATATTATATACTATTCAACCTCTTTTCATCATGCAGATACCTGGAATTTATATGACAGAATACCAGCAATTAAGTCCCCTCACGGTGGCTTTGGTCAAGACAGCTCAACTTTCAACAGGCACTCTTTTACTGCATTCCAGCTACTTGAACTACTATGTAGCATATCACCATGATGCCTGTAATGTTACAGCAGATATCATCAATTCTTCTGGATATTTGGAATCTATCACCTTTACATGTAAGCGTGGCAGTCGTGGCCGAGTGGTTAAGGCGATGGACTAGAAATCCATTGGGCTCTGCCCGCGCAGGTTCGAATCCTGCCGACTGCGCAAGTTTTAAGTTTGGCAAATGTGTAATATGTCACTTGATGAAAGAAAGATGATTTTTCAATTGCAACAGCTGCTCAAAAGATGTACCCAAATAGAAAGAAATTACCACCACAAAATGCTCGTCCAACATGTTTCCTTTAAACGTGGAATTCAATGCATGAACTTGGTTTCAGCAGATCTTAGGGTAATGTACATACAACCTTCTTTTACGTCTCGAAAGATTAGTTCAAAATCTCGCAGTTGACAGGGTTCGAACCTGTGCGGGTAGAACCCATTGGATTTCGAGTCCAACGCCTTAACCACTCGGCCACAACTGCTTGGTAAAAGGTTTTGAAATGACAGCTATATTTCAAAGTTACCAAGAATCTCAAACAAGTCTACAAGTTGTCCAAGCGTTGCTCTCACTAGGGACCTTTAGCAAGGCCAAGGTAGCTCATTAAATGCAGATGTAGCAATGCTTTAGACATAGGCTACATCAACGCTTAATGAGCTATGTCGGCTTCGCCAAAGGTCCCTATCAAACGGCTATGTTTTAGCACTGGGCAGTTAGGTCTATGTTTAATGACCTATGTTGGGCTTGCTAAAGGTTCCTATTACTTTCAAGTTATAGCAGTCGTGGCCGAGTGGTTAAGGCGATGGACTAGAAATCCATTGGGCTCTGCCCGCGCAGGTTCGAATCCTGCCGACTGCGTTACTTTTGAGGAAACCCAAAGGAAAATGTCATTTGGGCAAAAAACTAATATATTCGATGGATTTAGCAGTCAGAACTTAGCCTATGACATAAGACAATTGCCTAGTGAGTGCAATGTACAATAACAGTGTTTGGGGATATTAGATTGAATGCCCAAGTGCATGTGTGGTGCAGCCTAAAATCTCGCAGCCGGCAGGGTTCGAACCTGCGCGGGTAGAACCCATTGGATTTCAAGTCCAACGCCTTAACCACTCGGCCACGACTGCCCATGAGTACCTGCCACTTTTCTATATCCTTTCTACTATGAAGATGAATATATATTATATACTATTCAACCTCTTTTCATCATGCAGATACCTGGAATTTATATGACAGAATACCAGCAATTAAGTCCCCTCACGGTGGCTTTGGTCAAGACAGCTCAACTTTCAACAGGCACTCTTTTACTGCATTCCAGCTACTTGAACTACTATGTAGCATATCACCATGATGCCTGTAATGTTACAGCAGATATCATCAATTCTTCTGGATATTTGGAATCTATCACCTTTACATGTAAGCGTGGCAGTCGTGGCCGAGTGGTTAAGGCGATGGACTAGAAATCCATTGGGCTCTGCCCGCGCAGGTTCGAATCCTGCCGACTGCGCAAGTTTTAAGTTTGGCAAATGTGTAATATGTCACTTGATGAAAGAAAGATGATTTTTCAATTGCAACAGCTGCTCAAAAGATGTACCCAAATAGAAAGAAATTACCACCACAAAATGCTCGTCCAACATGTTTCCTTTAAACGTGGAATTCAATGCATGAACTTGGTTTCAGCAGATCTTAGGGTAATGTACATACAACCTTCTTTTACGTCTCGAAAGATTAGTTCAAAATCTCCCAGTTGACAGGGTTCGAACCTGTGCGGGTAGAACCCATTGGATTTCGAGTCCAACGCCTTAACCACTCGGCCACAACTGCTTGGTAAAAGGTTTTGAAATGACAGCTATATTTCAAAGTTACCAAGAATCTCAAACAAGTCTACAAGTTGTCCAAGCGTTGCTCTCACTAGGGACCTTTAGCAAGGCCAAGGTAGCTCATTAAATGCAGATGTAGCAATGCTTTAGACATAGGCTACATCAACGCTTAATGAGCTATGTCGGCTTCGCCAAAGGTCCCTATCAAACGGCTATGTTTTAGCACTGGGCAGTTAGGTCTATGTTTAATGACCTATGTTGGGCTTGCTAAAGGTTCCTATTACTTTCAAGTTATAGCAGTCGTGGCCGAGTGGTTAAGGCGATGGACTAGAAATCCATTGGGCTCTGCCCGCGCAGGTTCGAATCCTGCCGACTGCGTTACTTTTGAGGAAACCCAAAGGAAAATGTCATTTGGGCAAAAAACTAATATATTCGATGGATTTAGCAGTCAGAACTTAGCCTATGACATAAGACAATTGCCTAGTGAGTGCAATGTACAATAACAGTGTTTGGGGATATTAGATTGAATGCCCAAGTGCATGTGTGGTGCAGCCTAAAATCTCGCAGCCGGCAGGGTTCGAACCTGCGCGAGTAGAACCCATTGGATTTCAAGTCCAACGCCTTAACCACTCGGCCACGACTGCCCATGAGTACCTGCCACTTTTCTATATCCTTTCTACTATGAAGATGAATATATATTATATACTATTCAACCTCTTTTCATCATGCAGATACCTGGAATTTATATGACAGAATACCAGCAATTAAGTCCCCTCACGGTGGCTTTGGTCAAGACAGCTCAACTTTCACCAGGCACTCTTTTACTGCATTCCAGCTACTTGAACTACTATGTAGCATATCACCATGATGCCTGTAATGTTACAGCAGATATCATCAATTCTTCTGGATATTTGGAATCTATCACCTTTACATGTAAGCGTGGCAGTCGTGGCCGAGTGGTTAAGGCGATGGACTAGAAATCCATTGGGCTCTGCCCGCGCAGGTTCGAATCCTGCCGACTGCGCAAGTTTTAAGTTTGGCAAATGTGTAATATGTCACTTGATGAAAGAAAGATGATTTTTCAATTGCAACAGCTGCTCAAAAGATGTACCCAAATAGAAAGAAATTACCACCACAAAATGCTCGTCCAACATGTTTCCTTTAAACGTGGAATTCAATGCATGAACTTGGTTTCAGCAGATCTTAGGGTAATGTACATACAACCTTCTTTTACGTCTCGAAAGATTAGTTCAAAATCTCGCAGTTGACAGGGTTCGAACCTGTGCGGGTAGAACCCATTGGATTTCGAGTCCAACGCCTTAACCACTCGGCCACAACTGCTTGGTAAAAGGTTTTGAAATGACAGCTATATTTCAAAGTTACCAAGAATCTCAAACAAGTCTACAAGTTGTCCAAGCGTTGCTCTCACTAGGGACCTTTAGCAAGGCCAAGGTAGCTCATTAAATGCAGATGTAGCAATGCTTTAGACATAGGCTACATCAACGCTTAATGAGCTATGTCGGCTTCGCCAAAGGTCCCTATCAAACGGCTATGTTTTAGCACTGGGCAGTTAGGTCTATGTTTAATGACCTATGTTGGGCTTGCTAAAGGTTCCTATTACTTTCAAGTTATAGCAGTCGTGGCCGAGTGGTTAAGGCGATGGACTAGAAATCCATTGGGCTCTGCCCGCGCAGGTTCGAATCCTGCCGACTGCGTTACTTTTGAGGAAACCCAAAGGAAAATGTCATTTGGGCAAAAAACTAATGTATTCGATGGATTTAGCAGTCAGAACTTAGCCTATGACATAAGACAATTGCCTAGTGAGTGCAATGTACAATAACAGTGTTTGGGGATATTAGATTGAATGCCCAAGTGCATGTGTGGTGCAGCCTAAAATCTCGCAGCCGGCAGGGTTCGAACCTGCGCGGGTAGAACCCATTGGATTTCAAGTCCAACGCCTTAACCACTCGGCCACGACTGCCCATGAGTACCTGCCACTTTTCTATATCCTTTCTACTATGAAGATGAATATATATTATATACTATTCAACCTCTTTTCATCATGCAGATACCTGGAATTTATATGACAGAATACCAGCAATTAAGTCCCCTCACGGTGGCTTTGGTCAAGACAGCTCAACTTTCAACAGGCACTCTTTTACTGCATTCCAGCTACTTGAACTACTATGTAGCATATCACCATGATGCCTGTAATGTTACAGCAGATATCATCAATTCTTCTGGATATTTGGAATCTATCACCTTTACATGTGAGCGTGGCAGTCGTGGCCGAGTGGTTAAGGCGATGGACTAGAAATCCATTGGGCTCTGCCCGCGCAGGTTCGAATCCTGCCGACTGCGCAAGTTTTAAGTTTGGCAAATGTGTAATATGTCACTTGATGAAAGAAAGATGATTTTTCAATTGCAACAGCTGTTCAAAAGATGTACCCAAATAGAAAGAAATTACCACCACAAAATGCTCGTCCAACATGTTTCCTTTAAACGTGGAATTCAATGCATGAACTTGGTTTCAGCAGATCTTAGGGTAATGTACATACAACCTTCTTTTACGTCTCGAAAGATTAGTTCAAAATCTCCCAGTTGACAGGGTTCGAACCTGTGCGGGTAGAACCCATTGGATTTCGAGTCCAACGCCTTAACCACTCGGCCACAACTGCTTGGTAAAAGGTTTTGAAATGACAGCTATATTTCAAAGTTACCAAGAATCTCAAACAAGTCTACAAGTTGTCCAAGCGTTGCTCTCACTAGGGACCTTTAGCAAGGCCAAGGTAGCTCATTAAATGCAGATGTAGCAATGCTTTAGACATAGGCTACATCAACGCTTAATGAGCTATGTCGGCTTCGCCAAAGGTCCCTATCAAACGGCTATGTTTTAGCACTGGTCAGTTAGGTCTATGTTTAATGACCTATGTTGGGCTTGCTAAAGGTTCCTATTACTTTCAAGTTATAGCAGTCGTGGCCGAGTGGTTAAGGCGATGGACTAGAAATCCATTGGGCTCTGCCCGCGCAGGTTCGAATCCTGCCGACTGCGTTACTTTTGAGGAAACCCAAAGGAAAATGTCATTTGGGCAAAAAACTAATGTATTCGATGGATTTAGCAGTCAGAACTTAGCCTATGACATAAGACAATTGCCTAGTGAGTGCAATGTACAATAACAGTGTTTGGGGATATTAGATTGAATGCCCAAGTGCATGTGTGGTGCAGCCTAAAATCTCGCAGCCGGCAGGGTTCGAACCTGCGCGGGTAGAACCCATTGGATTTCAAGTCCAACGCCTTAACCACTCGGCCACGACTGCCCATGAGTACCTGCCACTTTTCTATATCCTTTCTACTATGAAGATGAATATATATTATATACTATTCAACCTCTTTTCATCATGCAGATACCTGGAATTTATATGACAGAATACCAGCAATTAAGTCCCCTCACGGTGGCTTTGGTCAAGACAGCTCAACTTTCAACAGGCACTCTTTTACTGCATTCCAGCTACTTGAACTACTATGTAGCATATCACCATGATGCCTGTAATGTTACAGCAGATATCATCAATTCTTCTGGATATTTGGAATCTATCACCTTTACATGTAAGCGTGGCAGTCGTGGCCGAGTGGTTAAGGCGATGGACTAGAAATCCATTGGGCTCTGCCCGCGCAGGTTCGAATCCTGCCGACTGCGCAAGTTTTAAGTTTGGCAAATGTGTAATATGTCACTTGATGAAAGAAAGATGATTTTTCAATTGCAACAGCTGCTCAAAAGATGTACCCAAATAGAAAGAAATTACCACCACAAAATGCTCGTCCAACATGTTTCCTTTAAACGTGGAATTCAATGCATGAACTTGGTTTCAGCAGATCTTAGGGTAATGTACATACAACCTTCTTTTACGTCTCGAAAGATTAGTTCAAAATCTCCCAGTTGACAGGGTTCGAACCTGTGCGGGTAGAACCCATTGGATTTCGAGTCCAATGCCTTAACCACTCGGCCACAACTGCTTGGTAAAAGGTTTTGAAATGACAGCTATATTTCAAAGTTACCAAGAATCTCAAACAAGTCTACAAGTTGTCCAAGCGTTGCTCTCACTAGGGACCTTTAGCAAGGCCAAGGTAGCTCATTAAATGCAGATGTAGCAATGCTTTAGACATAGGCTACATCAACGCTTAATGAGCTATGTCGGCTTCGCCAAAGGTCCCTATCAAACGGCTATGTTTTAGCACTGGGCAGTTAGGTCTATGTTTAATGACCTATGTTGGGCTTGCTAAAGGTTCCTATTACTTTCAAGTTATAGCAGTCGTGGCCGAGTGGTTAAGGCGATGGACTAGAAATCCATTGGGCTCTGCCCGCGCAGGTTCGAATCCTGCCGACTGCGTTACTTTTGAGGAAACCCAAAGGAAAATGTCATTTGGGCAAAAAACTAATGTATTCGATGGATTTAGCAGTCAGAACTTAGCCTATGACATAAGACAATTGCCTAGTGAGTGCAATGTACAATAACAGTGTTTGGGGATATTAGATTGAATGCCCAAGTGCATGTGTGGTGCAGCCTAAAATCTCGCAGCCGGCAGGGTTCGAACCTGCGCGGGTAGAACCCATTGGATTTCAAGTCCAACGCCTTAACCACTCGGCCACGACTGCCCATGAGTACCTGCCACTTTTCTATATCCTTTCTACTATGAAGATGAATATATATTATATACTATTCAACCTCTTTTCATCATGCAGAAGTAGTATAGTATGTATCGGAACGGGACTATAGTTAAGTACTGTTTATTACTCAATCGACATGCAGCCAATCAGAGGCCTCCATTTGGTCACGTGACCCGTTGCCATGGTAACGTGACCTAATTAGGGCTCTCAGCCAATCAGAAGCCAGCATTCTGGGTGACCTACTGACCTACTTAGAAGCTCTCAGCCAATCAGAGGCCGGCATTCTTGTAACCATGGTAACGTGACCTGCTTACGTCACGTGACCTACTTAGGCTCAGCCAATCAGAAGCCGGCATTCTGGTAACTAGGGTAACGTGACCTACTTAGGGTTTGTTTGTAAACAACACCACGTGGCTCTCTTGTTTGTAAACAACACCACGTGACACGTGACTGTTTGTAAACAAACAACTTATATATAGAAAATAAACACAACAAGTTCCATGTTATGTTAAAATTATATTTTCAAAAAAAAAAGCACATCTGTTACAGCGTCTATGTGTAACTACGCGCGTTCTCATTCAAACACTATAACACTATCATACCGTAGCAGCAGCAGGTAGGACTGGAAGAAAAGCAAGCGCACGAGCAGAAGCGACGACACCAGTTGCACCATCCGGCCGTCGCGTTGGTAGCCCTACTACTCGTCGCGCGTTCAACTGGAGGTTTAAGAGTGACAAATGACGATTCTTTGTCGACGCGACTGCTAACATCAGCATCGGCAGCAGCATCGGCAGCATCGGCAGCAGCATCGGCAGCAGCCTCGGCAGCAGCGGTAGCAGCAGTAGCAGCAGCTGTAGCAGCAGTAGCGTGAGCATTAGCAACAACAGCAGCAGCGACAGTAGCAAGGGCGGCAGAGCGGGCACTAGCAGCGTTATCAGCGGCGTCATCGGCAGCCGCAACAGCATCAGCAGCAGCAGCGTCGGCATTGGTGGCATGAGTAGCTGCATCGGCGGCAGCAACAGCAGCAGTCACAGCCGCAGCGGCAACAACAACAACGTCATCACAACCAGCGTCACTAACAGCCGCAGTAAATGCAGCAGTAGCACGCTGAGCAGCACTAGCAGCAGCAGTAGCAGAGGCTACAGCATCAGCTTCACATTCGCGCGCCGCTTCGTCATTCCGCTTCATGTCACGGTAGCAACTTTCCATCATGGGGATCTGCAAATTGAGGCGCGGTGCTGGTGGTGGTAGTAGTAGTAGTAGTAGTAGTAGTAGTAGTAGTAGTAGTAGTAGTAGTAGTAGTAGTAGTAGTAGTAGTAGTAGTAGTAGCGTGAACGATGATGACGATGCCGAATACGGTTTCACTCCCCCTTATATACCCTTACTCCCCCCTTTTTTTTCAAGCCACCGGCCAGCTGCCCCCTCACGGCAGGTCTTTAGATCAGCCTTAAGTCGCTTACTACGCGGCTCATCATCCCTCTAATCGCATTTTCCAGCCGCCGGCCGGCTGACTGCTGACGACAGGAGAGGGTGATTTGTTTTTCTTTAGATTTAAGCCGCTTACCACACGCACACCCTCTAGTCACAGACAGAGTGACAGAAAGGGAGGGGGTCGCTTTGTTCACGCTACCTGTAGTTGTTTTTCTATACACACGCTGAGCCCATGACCCGCTAATCCTTTATACAGGTAACACGCGTTCAACTAATTACTCTATTGTATGACAGTCGGTACACGGATTTAATTTTAAACCACCTTCCCATCTGGATCCATGTCTGGCGGGGTGGAAGGATCCAGCTGAAAAGCGTGATTAGGGCTTTTGTTTCTCTTATGATAGCAGCAGGTCAGCATGCGACAGCTGAAAATGTCAGACTCGCCGCTCCTATAAAAGACTGAGATGCGTCTCTCTTTCCACACACCCTTCTACCATCGCCGCCGACACCGCCACCGCCGGCCAGCCGACCGCCGCCACCGCCTGCAGTCACCGCCATCACGCCAGCAGGGAATTTCGAGCTGAGTCTGCTTATTGCTTATTTTTTTTGTTTGAGCTTTTTGTTTTTTAAAAATTTTTATTTTCACTCAGTCTTTTTTGTTTCGGAGGAAAGAAATATGGCGCTGCAGAGGGCGCGAGTTTCTAAAAGACGGTCGCGCGAACAAAGTGCTCTCCTCAACTGCCCGGCTATTTTTTTATCTCAAAGGAGATAGCGTCACGTAGTTGAGGTTCACGCTTCTCTTGAAGCGTACCGAATTCTCGAGAAATGCAAAGCTGAGCGCCATCGTCGTTATACAAGAGCGGAAAAGGAAAACGTAGTGACATGGCCGAGAGCCGTCTTCTCAGAACAGCATTTACTCTACTATTGCATAACAGCCGCTCTCAGCGCCCCCACTCGTTGGGCGTTTCATGAAAAGAAAGAGCGCCGCTACTCTCCTCACCCTGCCTCCACTTATAAAGTGAGAATAAGTGCTATGAAACGATTCGACAAGCCGATCGGTTTCTTGGGAGCGACTGCAGCTCCCACTCGGTGGGCGCGCGTTGTGGCCGACGTGAACACGGTCTCTAAACGTTTCGACGTCGTCACTTGTTATCCCGCATATTGCAACGCAGCCGAATTGAAGAAGATAGGGACGCACTATTTTAAACCATACGCTCCAATATGTATTTGTCACCGCCGCGCTCACACGCCTTATTGCTTTTTCGAGACGATCGTGTCACAACACAGAAATAGAAAAAAAAGCGGCAAAGCGACGAGCTTTGCCTAAATGATCAAAAAATTAATCTCCTCCTCCTCCTCCTCCTCCTCCTCCTCTTCCTCCTCCTCCTCCTCTTCTTTTTTAAAAAAATAAATAAATATTTGTATCAGACTCCTCTGGAGTCTGATACAAACATTTATGACTATTGAGTGAAAATAGAATTTTATCGCAAAAAAAAAAAAAAGAAAAAAAAGTCACTTCTGCCGCCGCTACTGTGACACCGGCCGGTATCAATAAAAAGGTCGGTTGACTTTTCTCCACAACCATTCACTACCGACCGTTCGAGTGAGAAACACAGCAGACAGTCAGACACACAACCGCTCTCTGACGCGTCCTGAAAAAAAAACAAAAAAAATGTCCAGTAGTAAAAGCAAACTCTTCACAGAAATTCATTTCGACGCTCGACTACAAGGACCCTTTAGTTGTATCATTAGCGGTCCGTCGGGTTGTGGAAAATCGCGCTTGGTGGATCAATTTCTGAGCGACGTGAACAATTTGGTCACGCCGCCGGTGGAAAAGACTTTTTACCATTACGGCGAGTGGCAACCTCTGTTTGAAAAAATGCAAAATCAGTACGGTGTGGAATTCAGAGAAGGTCTTCCTAGCAAAGAGTCTATAGCGGGAGACGTGGAAGTAGCAGAAGACGCTTTACGACCCCACACTCTACTGATATTGGACGATCTGATGAGCAGTTCCAATCAGCAAGTGGTAGCCGACATCTTTACTAAATACTCGCATCACTGGAACGTGAGCGTCATATACATCACTCAGAACCTATTCCAGAAATCACCCGACTTTCGAACTATGAGTCTGAACGCTCACTACATGATCGTTTTCAAGAACCCGCGCGACATGGGGCAAATAGCTAGTCTGTCTCGCCAGGTGTTTCCGTCCAACGCGGCGGCCCTCTCTAGTATATTTACCCATGAACTCAAGCGACCTCACTCATACCTCCTTCTGGACTTCAAGCAGTCAACACCTGACGATCTGAGAATACGCTCCTCTTTGACGTCCATACACTCTCAGCTAGTGTTCGTACCGCTAGACAAAAAAAAGAACAAGAGAAAGCAGTAGCAAAAAAATGTCTTCTCATCTACTCGAAAGACACTTTGGTACTCTCAAGCACTTAGCTAAGTGCTCGCCAAAGGACTGCTCGCATCTAATAGACTCTGGAAGCGACGATCTGATCGCAGCGTTAAGTGAGATCTGTCACAATTTACTGGTAGGGAACATCCCGCTCAGCGACAAACAACTGGACAAGCTTCGAGAATCGGCTGACGTGTTGAGGGAGGTCGGCAAAAAATCTACGCCCATCAAAAAAAAGAGACGCGTCTTGGTACAAGAGGGAGGTTTCCTCATTCCGGCTCTCATAGGGATGGCCTTACCGCTTATAAAGAGCATTCTCCGTATATGAGACACCTCATTCGACACCTACTCGCCGACAGCACCACCACCACCACCACCACTACCGCCACCACCAGCGTCATTGCCACCGTCGTCCCCATGACGGACTCAGAGCAGCAACAACACTACAAACGTTTAGCGCTCGTGGATCCTGAGACGCTCTACAAATCATCACGAGCAGGTCTACTTCATCATGTGCCCGCTGCTGCTGCTACTACTAGCGCTGCTACTACTGCAGTCGCTGCTGCTAGTACTTCTACTGCTCCAAACCTTCCTCCTCTTCCTGATGAGCGCACTGAAAAGAACGAGAGTTCCGCTCCTGCCACCGCCGCCCGCCTACCTGCCGACATGGCCTATTACCACAAGCAGGCAGAACAGTCCCTTCATCCCGACGCGGCCTTGCACCAGGTGCTACAGTTTATCTACAGGGACTTGGATTTAGTGTTGAACGACCCCACTTTGGAATCGCGCGAGAAAATGTTGAAATACCGAAGGTTGTTGAATAGATTGCAATTTTTTCTCGCGAATCCCCACAACAGCAACATCTCTTCGTCCTACTCTTCTTCGCCCCCGGCTCACCTCCGTCAGTCTGCTGAAGAGGCTAGCGCGTCCCTACTCGAGCGGTTGGTGAACCAAGTTCCCAAGAGGAATCGCACTCGGACCGTGGCGCTGTACAAACAATTGGAGAAATCCGGTGTGATCAAGTGGAACGAGGACGGTGCGGTGCGCGAGATGTCGGGTCGGAGAATACCACCTGAGCATCGCATCAACATAGTGGACTTACTGAACGACGCTGCCAGGTTCAGGAAGACGGCGCCCAGACCGGCGGGCTACTCGCCGTTCACGAAAGCGCTGCGCGAAGCAGTTCCCACAGACTCCTTGATCGGAAACCATCTGTATAAAGCGAGCGGACCTGGCCGAAGTTTGGACACACGGCTTGCTGACAGAGGTCGGAAACGACCGAGCTTCGACTCGGAAGAAGGAGAAGCAGCAGCAGCAGTAGCAGCAGTAGCAGCAGCAGACTCTTCTCTCCAGGTGGACGATCAATCCTCTGACGACGAGGAGGACGACAGTGAACTTTTCCAAACTCCGACTTCCTATAGGAGCGTGGCGAGTAAGAAAAGGAGAGGGCGCAACCGCCTAGCGGCGAGCTCGTCGTTCACGCCCTCAACAGGCCCACCATGGGCAAACCAGTGAAGAGACTGACCAAGAAGGAAAAAGAAAAGAAGCGCGTAGTAGCTAGATATACCGACGTCAAAGCGCCCTCCAGTTTCACTAGCGTGACTAAACTCCAGAAACATCATTTTCGCCACCTGAACCCGGCCGTCATCCGAGATGCTTTAGTGTCGCTGGACGCCTACACTAAACATAAACCCATTCGGAGAAAATTCGCAAGGAACAAGACTATAACCGGCGCAATCGATCAGCAGTGGCAGATAGATCTGATGGACATGCAAGCTTTGGCGTCTCACAACGACCGCTTCCGGTACGTGGTGACGGCGATCGACGTTTTCTCTAGGTACGCGTGGGCCGTTCCCATTAAATCCAAGAGCGGCGCTGATGTCACCGAGGCCTTCCGAGAGATGACAGGCACTGGCGAGAGACGACCGCGCACTGTTCAGACAGACAAGGGGAAAGAGTTTTTGAACAAGATCTTTCAAGATCACTTGAAGAGCGAGGGCATAGAGTTCTTCACTGGCGAGAACGACGACATCAAAGCTAGTCTAGTGGAGCGCTTGAACCGCAGTCTGAAGGAGAAGCTGTGGCGTTATTTCACACACAAGCGCACGTATCGCTACATAGACGTACTGCACCATGTAGTGTCTTCTTACAATCGCACTCACCACAAGACGTTGAAAATGGCGCCGGCTCAAGTCAGCTCGGAAAACAGCGAAACAGTTTTCTACCGACAAGATCTCCCAACTAACAAACAAATCGACGAAATATGGAAAAAGAAGAAAAAAACAAAGAGGTCCGCCGTCGACGTCATCGCTCCGGGTGACAGAGTGAGGATGTTGAGAACTAAAGGCGCCTTCGACAAAGGGTACGAGGGAAACTGGCGCGAGGAAGTGGTCGACGTTGCTAAGACGTTGGGAAGCAGAGGGTTCGAGCTGAAAGACGACAAGGGCGAGGAGATAGAAGGCGTCTTCTACCCGGAAGAGGTTCAGAAGGTGTACAAGAGTTGTTACGACAACAACTACCTGATAGACGAGGTGTTGCGCCGCAAGACCGTCGACGGTAAAGAGTTAGCTTTCGTACGTTGGTTAGGTTACGACGACAAGTTCAACGAGTGGATCCCCGTCAAAAAAATAACGTAGAAAAAAAAAAAAAAAAAAATGAACATCACTCTACCTAGCAACAGCTCTATGGAGTATTATCCTGACAACAGCTTGACGTCTTTCCGAACTCACTTCGACTCGCCGCTCCTTCTGCCCGAAGCTTACGAAGCGGCTCTGACTGAGATCATCCTCCCTACAGAATGGACTAACGTGCACGACGACGACTTGATCATCGTTGTTCCTCTGCGCACCAAAGGTTCGCTAGAGGAGGCGATCCAGGTTTTAAAAGAAACTAAATTCTCCGAAGGAAAAAAAACCACAGGTAGACTGGAGGGGAATGAAAAACGCGAACGGTCTGAGCAAGCTAACGTTCAGCTCAAAATTCCCGCTGAGCTGGAAGGAAGCGAGCTATGTAACGGTGGAAGAGATATCAGACACATCGGAAGAGCAGCAATTGAAACCGGAAACAAAAAGGTTCAAGAGAGAGGTCGACTTGAGACAGACGAATGCCGTATACAAGCAGTTCTTGTCCCCGGCGGTGAAGAAGAAGGCGATCAGCGATCAAGCAAGACAGATGATCGAAAAGATGGAGAAGGACATGGGAGTGCGCAGTTTCATGCCAAACATATTCGAGATACCTCCTATTTTCACCGGAAGCAACCACACCCTAATCGAGCGCTTGAGTGAGACGTTGCGAGATGACAGACTAGAGGGCGACAGCTTCTTGCTCAAACCGATGCGGATCTTATCGTACGACGCCAAGACGAAACGCGTCACCATCAAACCGCCGAGACACTGTGCTGTCCTGCTGAGTCAGCATCTCGCATGCGTTCTAGGCTTCGGAGAGAAGACGTGTTTCGCGTCGCCGACTACCGGCGCCTACTCGATGGATGTTTACGGGGACGTGCACTCTGTGTACATATACACCGACATGATCCAGGAGAGACGTGTGGGCGACATGCAAGTGCCGCTGTTGCGCTGCGTGGCGGTGGACAGAGGCGGAAAGCGTCGAGGTGGCGTGCAAGCTATCAGTTTTCCCCATTTGGATTATTTCCCCTTGAAATCCAAGAGGTTTACCGAGGTCGGCATCTATTTAAGAGACCGATCCGGTCATTCCATCCCATTCGGTAGAGGCGAGGTGACCGTGACACTTCATCTGAGACCTATTGAGCGCTGAAAGAGAGAAAAATGATGCGTCAACGCGTTCCGTACTTTCCACCCAGGCGCACCGTCGGCAGAGGGTACAGCGATTACTACAACGCGCAGCTGGGCAACGGCGTCAACGTGTACAGCGGGCGCTCTTTCCAGAGCGGGCACGGTTTGGGCGGCGCTCTGTTAGGTCTGATGCGCTCGGCTACCCCGCTATTGAAGTCGGTGGGAAAAACGCTGCTCCGCGCCGGTGTGGGCGTAGCTAAAGATGTGCTGGCGGGTCGGACTTTAAAGAGCAGCGTGAAAGACCGAGGCGCAGGCGCTCTGAAGAGACTGGCGAGTACGGCGTTCTCGGGAGGAAAGACGCCTGTCGCGTCTAAGAAAGGGTCGAAACGTCGCCGGCATTCTCCTCAGACGGGCGGTGGCTCTTGCAAGAGACGTAGAGGGGATGTATTCGACCGGTAAGCGCCTAGGCGTTCAGGTATAAATAAAAAGACTGGAGGCGGCCGGCGTCAGTCTGTCGGCCGCGTGAAGAGAGAACACAATGGCTTACGTACACGAGAGCAGTAACGAGTGCGCGCTCTCTGAGCTCGACCTGCACACCGTAGCGCCGACTCAGACTACTATCTTAAAGTCGTCTTTCCTGGGGATAGAAACAAAAAACTCTTTAGAGGATGGAGGTAACATAAATTTCACCATCAACAAGTCGCAAGAGTACACAGACCTGAACGAGAATTACCTTCATCTGGAATGTCAAGTGCTGAAAGCGAACGGAGCGGCGATCGAGGACACCGACGCGGTAGCTCCGGTGAACAACTTGGCTCACTCGCTCTTCAAAGACGTCCAAGTCTCCATCGGCGGTTTCAAAGTGTCTGGCAACACCGAGACCTACCCTTATCGAGCTTACTTGGAAGGGTTACTCAACTACAACAAAGACGTGAAGGACGGCGTCATGAGCGCCCAGGGGTGGCATGAAGATACGCCCGGTCAGTTTGACACGTTGACTGACGCGAATGCGGGGTACAAAGCGCGCAAGAAGCTAATCTCCAACAAGCGCTTTTCGCTGATGGCGCGACTGCACTTTGACCTGGCTCATCAACCGAAGCTCATCGTTGGAGAGACAGAAATCAATCTCACTCTGAAACAAGCGGCGCCCTCTTTCTATCTGATGTGCGCCGCTGACGGAGGCTACAGCTTGAAGATCTACAAAGCAAAGCTCTACGTGCAACGCGTGCTGGTGGCGGACGCTGTAGCGGAAACGCACGAGAGAGCGGTGATAGAACACGGGCCCTTCGACTACCCGGTGAACAGAGTGGAGGTGACGACGTACGCCATCCCTCAAGGTAACAGAGATCACAGCTACACGCACTCCAACACAGGCCAGCTTCCCAAGTCGATGATGATTTGCTTCCTTGACCACGACGCCTTCAACGGTAGCTACACCAAGAACCCGTTCGAGATGAAGCATTACGACATCAGCTCGCTTCAAGTGATAGTGAACGATCAGAAAGTGCCGAACGACGCCTACGTGCCCGACTTTAAGACCAAAGCGGCCGTGAGAGAGTACTTGGCGCTACACACGGAAACGGGGATGTACGAGGGCGCGCGCTCCTGCGGTATTTCATACGATCAATTCCTGAACGGTTACACGGTGTTCCCCCTCGACTTAACCCCAGACAGATCGCACGACGGGTGTCGCGTGAACCTTATAAGAGCGGGTCAGCTGAGGGTGGAAGTCAGTTTCCGCTCGGCGCTACAAGCGACAACAACGGTGCTACTCTACTTGGTGTACGACAACGTCGTCGAGCTGACCCGAGATCGACACCCCGTCACCGACTACCACATGAACTGAAGACAAGACGGCGGTACTTGGCGTATCGTATGAACACGCTTGAAATAAGCAGAGTGTTGAAGGAAAACGTTCACACAAAACATCGTTTCCTGGGCGTTTTCTCTTGTGACACTATTCCGAAGCACCCTATCAAAGACACTTGTTTCGTGAGCAACACAGATCCGCAACATTTACCAGGTCAGCATTGGGTGGCGTTTTACGTGTCGAGCACGGGTGAAGTGTACTACTTTGATTCCTTCGGCTTACCGCCGCTGAGTGCGGAGTTCTTGTCTTTCGTGGAACGCTCTGCTCCGTTCAAGTGGCAAAGAAACCGCATTCAACTACAAGACACTTCTGCTGACACCTGTGGACCTCATTGCGTTCATTTCCTAATTGAAGCATGTCGAACAAGAAACCCCAAGAAGTGCGTCATGCGCATGAGCAAAATCCCAAAGCTGAGCGACCGGGCCGTGAGTCAGAAGCTATCGATGATGCTGTTGTGACGGGTTGTTGCGATGGCGGCCGTTTCATGGAGGCAAAGATTCTCTGCCTTGCCGAAATGGTGTTGGATTTATCCAAAGTCGTGCAATGTCTATTGGAGAGAAGTCGTCCGGGGTGTGGTGGTGCGAGTGACGGCGGCGTGAGACTTTGCGGCCTGTTGAGTTGCTGCAAATCGAAGAAGCAAGCTAAAAAAGCATAAACTTGTGTGTTTTTTCTGATTGAAATGAAAATAAAGAATAAAATGAAAAGAAAAGAAATTATCTTGTTGTGTTTTTATTTCTATATATAAGTTACATAACTTTTTTTTGTTTGTTTGTTTACAAACAGTCACGTGTCACGTGGTGTTGTTTACAAACAAGAGAGCCACGTGGTGTTGTTTACAAACAAACCCTAAGTAGGTCACGTTACCCTAGTTACCAGAATGCCGGCTTCTGATTGGCTGAGCCTAAGTAGGTCACGTGACGTAAGTAGGTCACGTTACCATGGTTACCAGAATGCCGGCCTCTGATTGGCTGAGAGCTTCTAAGTAGGTCAGTAGGTCACCCAGAATGCTGGCTTCTGATTGGCTGAGAGCCCTAAGTAGGTCACGTTACCATGGCAACGGGTCACGTGACCAAATGGAGGCCTCTGATTGGCTGCATGTCGATTGAGTAATAAACAGTACTTAACTATAGTCCCGTTCCGATACATACTATACTACTTGCAGATACCTGGAATTTATATGACAGAATACCAGCAATTAAGTCCCCTCACGGTGGCTTTGGTCAAGACAGCTCAACTTTCAACAGGCACTCTTTTACTGCATTCCAGCTACTTGAACTACTATGTAGCATATCACCATGATGCCTGTAATGTTACAGCAGATATCATCAATTCTTCTGGATATTTGGAATCTATCACCTTTACATGTAAGCGTGGCAGTCGTGGCCGAGTGGTTAAGGCGATGGACTAGAAATCCATTGGGCTCTGCCCGCGCAGGTTCGAATCCTGCCGACTGCGCAAGTTTTAAGTTTGGCAAATGTGTAATATGTCACTTGATGAAAGAAAGATGATTTTTCAATTGCAACAGCTGCTCAAAAGATGTACCCAAATAGAAAGAAATTACCACCACAAAATGCTCGTCCAACATGTTTCCTTTAAACTTGGAATTCAATGCATGAACTTGGTTTCAGCAGATCTTAGGGTAATGTACATACAACCTTCTTTTACGTCTCGAAAGATTAGTTCAAAATCTCGCAGTTGACAGGGTTCGAACCTGTGCGGGTAGAACCCATTGGATTTCGAGTCCAACGCCTTAACCACTCGGCCACAACTGCTTGGTAAAAGGTTTTGAAATGACAGCTATATTTCAAAGTTACCAAGAATCTCAAACAAGTCTACAAGTTGTCCAAGCGTTGCTCTCACTAGGGACCTTTAGCAAGGCCAAGGTAGCTCATTAAATGCAGATGTAGCAATGCTTTAGACATAGGCTACATCAACGCTTAATGAGCTATGTCGGCTTCGCCAAAGGTCCCTATCAAACGGCTATGTTTTAGCAATGGTCAGTTAGGTCTATGTTTAATGACCTATGTTGGGCTTGCTAAAGGTTCCTATTACTTTCAAGTTATAGCAGTCGTGGCCGAGTGGTTAAGGCGATGGACTAGAAATCCATTGGGCTCTGCCCGCGCAGGTTCGAATCCTGCCGACTGCGTTACTTTTGAGGAAACCCAAAGGAAAATGTCATTTGGGCAAAAAAATAATGTATTCGATGGATTTAGCAGTCAGAACTTAGCCTATGACATAAGACAATTGCCTAGTGAGTGCGATGTACAATAACAGTGTTTGGGGATATTAGATTGAATGCCCAAGTGCATGTGTGGTGCAGCCTAAAATCTCGCAGCCGGCAGGGTTCGAACCTGCGCGGGTAGAACCCATTGGATTTCAAGTCCAACGCCAGTAGTATAGTATGTATCGGAACGGGACTATAGTTAAGTACTGTTTATTACTCAATCGACATGCAGCCAATCAGAGGCCTCCATTTGGTCACGTGACCCGTTGCCATGGTAACGTGACCTACTTAGGGCTCTCAGCCAATCAGAAGCCAGCATTCTGGGTGACCTACTGACCTACTTAGAAGCTCTCAGCCAATCAGAGGCCGGCATTCTGGTAACCATGGTAACGTGACCTACTTACGTCACGTGACCTACTTAGGCTCAGCCAATCAGAAGCCGGCATTCTGGTAACTAGGGTAACGTGACCTACTTAGGGTTTGTTTGTAAACAACACCACGTGGCTCTCTTGTTTGTAAACAACACCACGTGACACGTGACTGTTTGTAAACAAACAAACAAAAAAAAGTTATGTAACTTATATATAGAAATAAAAACACAACAAGATAATTTCTTTTCTTTTCATTTTATTCTTTATTTTCATTTCAATCAGAAAAAACACACAAGTTTATGCTTTTTTAGCTTGCTTCTTCGATTTGCAGCAACTCAACAGGCCGCAAAGTCTCACGCCGCCGTCACTCGCACCACCACACCCCGGACGACTTCTCTCCAATAGACATTGCACGACTTTGGATAAATCCAACACCATTTCGGCAAGGCAGAGAATCTTTGCCTCCATGAAACGGCCGCCATCGCAACAACCCGTCACAACAGCATCATCGATAGCTTCTGACTCACGGCCCGGTCGCTCAGCTTTGGGATTTTGCTCATGCGCATGACGCACTTCTTGGGGTTTCTTGTTCGACATGCTTCAATTAGGAAATGAACGCAATGAGGTCCACAGGTGTCAGCAGAAGTGTCTTGTAGTTGAATGCGGTTTCTTTGCCACTTGAACGGAGCAGAGCGTTCCACGAAAGACAAGAACTCCGCACTCAGCGGCGGTAAGCCGAAGGAATCAAAGTAGTACACTTCACCCGTGCTCGACACGTAAAACGCCACCCAATGCTGACCTGGTAAATGTTGCGGATCTGTGTTGCTCACGAAACAAGTGTCTTTGATAGGGTGCTTCGGAATAGTGTCACAAGAGAAAACGCCCAGGAAACGATGTTTTGTGTGAACGTTTTCCTTCAACACTCTGCTTATTTCAAGCGTGTTCATACGATACGCCAAGTACCGCCGTCTTGTCTTCAGTTCATGTGGTAGTCGGTGACGGGGTGTCGATCTCGGGTCAGCTCGACGACGTTGTCGTACACCAAGTAGAGTAGCACCGTTGTTGTCGCTTGTAGCGCCGAGCGGAAACTGACTTCCACCCTCAGCTGACCCGCTCTTATAAGGTTCACGCGACACCCGTCGTGCGATCTGTCTGGGGTTAAGTCGAGGGGGAACACCGTGTAACCGTTCAGGAATTGATCGTATGAAATACCGCAGGAGCGCGCGCCCTCGTACATCCCCGTTTCCGTGTGTAGCGCCAAGTACTCTCTCACGGCCGCTTTGGTCTTAAAGTCGGGCACGTAGGCGTTGTTCGGCACTTTCTGATCGTTCACTATCACTTGAAGCGAGCTGATGTCGTAATGCTTCATCTCGAACGGGTTCTTGGTGTAGCTACCGTTGAAGGCGTCGTGGTCAAGGAAGCAAATCATCATCGACTTGGGAAGCTGGCCTGTGTTGGAGTGCGTGTAGCTGTGATCTCTGTTACCTTGAGGGATGGCGTACGTCGTCACCTCCACTCTGTTCACCGGGTAGTCGAAGGGCCCGTGTTCTATCACCGCTCTCTCGTGCGTTTCCGCTACAGCGTCCGCCACCAGCACGCGTCGCACGTAGAGCTTTGCTTTGTAGATCTTCAAGCTGTAGCCTCCGTCAGCGGCGCACATCAGATAGAAAGAGGGCGCCGCTTGTTTCAGAGTGAGATTGATTTCTGTCTCTCCAACGATGAGCTTCGGTTGATGAGCCAGGTCAAAGTGCAGTCGCGCCATCAGCGAAAAGCGCTTGTTGGAGATTAGCTTCTTGCGCGCTTTGTACCCCGCATTCGCGTCAGTCAACGTGTCAAACTGACCGGGCGTATCTTCATGCCACCCCTGGGCGCTCATGACGCCGTCCTTCACGTCTTTGTTGTAGTTGAGTAACCCTTCCAAGTAAGCTCGGTAAGGGTAGGTCTCGGTGTTGCCAGACACTTTGAAACCGCCGATGGAGACTTGGACGTCTTTGAAGAGCGAGTGAGCCAAGTTGTTCACTGGAGCTACCGCGTCGGTGTCCTCGATCGCCGCTCCGTTCGCTTTCAGCACTTGACATTCCAGATGAAGGTAATTCTCGTTCAGGTCTGTGTACTCTTGCGACTTGTTGATGGTGAAATTTATGTTACCTCCATCCTCTAAAGAGTTTTTTGTTTCTATCCCCAGGAAAGACGACTTTAAGATAGTAGTCTGAGTCGGCGCTACGGTGTGCAGGTCGAGCTCAGAGAGCGCGCACTCGTTACTGCTCTCGTGTACGTAAGCCATTGTGTTCTCTCTTCACGCGGCCGACAGACTGACGCCGGCCGCCTCCAGTCTTTTTATTTATACCTGAACGCCTAGGCGCTTACCGGTCGAATACATCCCCTCTACGTCTCTTGCAAGAGCCACCGCCCGTCTGAGGAGAATGCCGGCGACGTTTCGACCCTTTCTTAGACGCGACAGGCGTCTTTCCTCCCGAGAACGCCGTACTCGCCAGTCTCTTCAGAGCGCCTGCGCCTCGGTCTTTCACGCTGCTCTTTAAAGTCCGACCCGCCAGCACATCTTTAGCTACGCCCACACCGGTGCGGAGCAGCGTTTTTCCCACCGACTTCAATAGCGGGGTAGCCGAGCGCATCAGACCTAACAGAGCGCCGCCCAAACCGTGCCCGCTCTGGAAAGAGCGCCCGCTGTACACGTTGACGCCGTTGCCCAGCTGCGCGTTGTAGTAATCGCTGTACCCTCTGCCGACGTATAGTCACGCTAGTGAAACTGGAGGGCGCTTTGACGTCGGTATATCTAGCTACTACGCGCTTCTTTTCTTTTTCCTTCTTGGTCAGTCTCTTCACTGGTTTGCCCATGGTGGGCCTGTTGAGGGCGTGAACGACGAGCTCGCCGCTAGGCGGTTGCGCCCTCTCCTTTTCTTACTCGCCACGCTCCTATAGGAAGTCGGAGTTTGGAAAAGTTCACTGTCGTCCTCCTCGTCGTCAGAGGATTGATCGTCCACCTGGAGAGAAGAGTCTGCTGCTGCTACTGCTGCTGCTGCTGCTGCTGCTTCTCCTTCTTCCGAGTCGAAGCTCGGTCGTTTCCGACCTCTGTCAGCAAGCCGTGTGTCCAAACTTCGGCCAGGTCCGCTCGCTTTATACAGATGGTTTCCGATCAAGGAGTCT
This sequence comes from Harmothoe impar, assembly GCA_947462335.1. Classification (NCBI taxonomy): domain Eukaryota; kingdom Metazoa; phylum Annelida; class Polychaeta; order Phyllodocida; family Polynoidae; genus Harmothoe; species Harmothoe impar. The sequence continues at coordinate 5,197,847 of OX381716.1, read as the reverse complement.
GTGGGAACTGCTTCGCGCAGCGCTTTCGTGAACGGCGAGTAGCCCGCCGGTCTGGGCGCCGTCTTCCTGAACCTGGCAGCGTCGTTCAGTAAGTCCACTATGTTGATGCGATGCTCAGGTGGTATTCTCCGACCCGACATCTCGCGCACCGCACCGTCCTCGTTCCACTTGATCACACCGGATTTCTCCAATTGTTTGTACAGCGCCACGGTCCGAGTGCGATTCCTCTTGGGAACTTGGTTCACCAACCGCTCGAGTAGGGACGCGCTGGCCTCTTCAGCAGACTGACGGAGGTGAGCCGGGGGCGAAGAAGAGTAGGACGAAGAGATGTTGCTGTTGTGGGGATTCGCGAGAAAAAATTGCAATCTATTCAACAACCTTCGGTATTTCAACATTTTCTCGCGCGATTCCAAAGTGGGGTCGTTCAACACTAAATCCAAGTCCCTGAAGATAAACTGTAGCACCTGGTGCAAGGCCGCGTCGGGATGAAGGGACTGTTCTGCCTGCTTGTGGTAATAGGCCATGTCGGCAGGTAGGCGGGCGGCGGTGGCAGGAGCGGAACTCTCGTTCTTTTCAGTGCGCTCATCAGGAAGAGGAGGAAGGTTTGGAGCAGTAGAAGTACTAGCAGCAGCGACTGCAGTAGTAGCAGCGCTAGTAGTAGCAGCAGCAGCGGGCACATGATGAAGTAGACCTGCTCGTGATGATTTGTAGAGCGTCTCAGGATCCACGAGCGCTAAACGTTTGTAGTGTTGTTGCTGCTCTGAGTCCGTCATGGGGACGACGGTGGCAATGACGCTGGTGGTGGCGGTAGTGGTGGTGGTGGTGGTGGTGCTGTCGGCGAGTAGGTGTCGAATGAGGTGTCTCATATACGGAGAATGCTCTTTATAAGCGGTAAGGCCATCCCTATGAGAGCCGGAATGAGGAAACCTCCCTCTTGTACCAAGACGCGTCTCTTTTTTTTGATGGGCGTAGATTTTTTGCCGACCTCCCTCAACACGTCAGCCGATTCTCGAAGCTTGTCCAGTTGTTTGTCGCTGAGCGGGATGTTCCCTACCAGTAAATTGTGACAGATCTCACTTAACGCTGCGATCAGATCGTCGCTTCAAGAGTCTATTAGATGCGAGCAGTCCTTTGGCGAGCACTTAGCTAAGTGCTTGAGAGTACCAAAGTGTCTTTCGAGTAGATGAGAAGACACTTTTTTGCTACTGCTTTCTCTTGTTCTTTTTTTTGTCTAGCGGTACGAACACTAGCTGAGAGTGTATGGACGTCAAAGAGGAGCGTATTCTCAGATCGTCAGGTGTTGACTGCTTGAAGTCCAGAAGGAGGTATGAGTGAGGTCGCTTGAGTTCATGGGTAAATATACTAGAGAGGGCCGCCGCGTTGGACGGAAACACCTGGCGAGACAGACTAGCTATTTGCCCCATGTCGCGCGGGTTCTTGAAAACGATCATGTAGTGAGCGTTCAGACTCATAGTTCGAAAGTCGGGTGATTTCTGGAATAGGTTCTGAGTGATGTATATGACGCTCACGTTCCAGTGATGCGAGTATTTAGTAAAGATGTCGGCTACCACTTGCTGATTGGAACTGCTCATCAGATCGTCCAATATCAGTAGAGTGTGGGGTCGTAAAGCGTCTTCTGCTACTTCCACGTCTCCCGCTATAGACTCTTTGCTAGGAAGACCTTCTCTGAATTCCACACCGTACTGATTTTGCATTTTTTCAAACAGAGGTTGCCACTCGCCGTAATGGTAAAAAGTCTTTTCCACCGGCGGCGTGACCAAATTGTTCACGTCGCTCAGAAATTGATCCACCAAGCGCGATTTTCCACAACCCGACGGACCGCTAATGATACAACTAAAGGGTCCTTGTAGTCGAGCGTCGAAATGAATTTCTGTGAAGAGTTTGCTTTTACTACTGGACATTTTTTTTGTTTTTTTTCAGGACGCGTCAGAGAGCGGTTGTGTGTCTGACTGTCTGCTGTGTTTCTCACTCGAACGGTCGGTAGTGAATGGTTTTGGAGAAAAGTCAGCCGACCTTTTTATTGATAGCGGCCGGTGTCACAGTAGCGGCGGTAGAAGTGACTTTTTTTTCTTTTTTTTTTTTTGCGATAAAATTCTATTTTCACTCAATAGTCATAAATGTTTGTTTCAGACTCCAGAGGAGTCTGATACAAATATTTATTTATTTTTTTAAAAAAGAAGAAGAGGAGGAGGAGGAGGAGGAGGAGGAGGAGGAGGAGATTTTTTTTTTTTTTTTTTTTTTTTTTTTTTTTTGATCATTTAGGCAAAGCTCGTCGCTTTGCCGCTTTTTTTTCTATTTCTGTGTTGTGACACGATCGTCTCGAAAAAGCAATAAGGCGTGTGAGCGCGGCGGTGACAAATACATATTGGAGCGTATGGTTTAAAATAGTGCGTCCCTATCTTCTTCAATTCGGCTGCGTTGCAATATGCGGGATAACAAGTGACGACGTCGAAACGTTTAGAGACCGTGTTCACGTCGGCCACAACGCGCGCCCACCGAGTGGGAGCTGCAGTCGCTCCCAAGAAACCGATCGGCTTGTCGAATCGTTTCATAGCACTTATTCTCACTTTATAAGAGGAGGCAGGGTGAGGAGAGTAGCGGCGCTCTTTCTTTTCATGAAACGCCCAACGAGTGGGGGCGCTGAGAGCGGCTGTTATGCAATAGTAGAGTAAATGCTGTTCTGAGAAGACGGCTCTCGGCCATGTCGCTACGTTTTCCTTTTCCGCTCTTGTATAACGACGATGGCGCTCAGCTTTGCATTTCTCGAGAATTCGGTACGCTTCAAGAGAAGCGTGAACCTCAACTACGTGACGCTCTCTCCTTTGAGATAAAAAAATAGCCAGGCAGTTGAGGAGAGCACTTTGTTCGCGCGACCGTCTTTTAGAAACTCGCGCCCTCTGCAGCGCCATATTTCTTTCCTCCGAAACAAAAAAGACTGAGTGAAAATAAAAATTTTTAAAAAACAAAAAGCTCAAACAAAAAAAATAAGCAATAAGCAGACTCAGCTCGAAATTCCCTGCTGGTGTGATGGCGGTGACTGCAGGCGGTGGCGGCGGTCGGCTGGCCGGCGGTGGCGGTGTCGGCGGCGATGGTAGAAGGGTGTGTGGAAAGAGAGACGCATCTCAGTCTTTTATAGGAGCGGCGAGTCTGACATTTTCAGCTGTCGCATGCTGACCTGCTGCTATCATAAGAGAAACAAAAGCCCTAATCACGCTTTTCAGCTGGATCCTTCCACCCCGCCAGACATGGATCCAGATGGGAAGGTGGTTTAAAATTAAATCCGTGTACCGACTGTCATACAATAGAGTAATTAGTTGAACGCGTGTTACCTGTATAAAGGATTAGCGGGTCATGGGCTCAGCGTGTGTATAAAAAAACAACTACAGGTAGCGTGAACAAAGCGACCCCCTCCCTTTCTGTCACTCTGTCTGTTACTAGAGGGTGTGCGTGTGGTAAGCGGCTTAAATCTAAAGAAAAACAAATCACCCTCTCCTGTCGTCAGCAGTCAGCCGGCCGGCGGCTGGAAAATGCGATTAGAGGGATGATGAGCCGCGTAGTAAGCGACTTAAGGCTGATCTAAAGACCTGCCGTGAGGGGGCAGCTGGCCGGTGGCTTGAAAAAAAAAAGGGGGGAGTAAGGGTATATAAGGGGGAGTGAAACCGTATTCGGCATCGTCATCATCGTTCACGCTACTACTACTACTACTACTACTACTACTACCACCACCAGCACCGCGCCTCAATTTGCAGATCCCCATGATGGAAAGTTGCTACCGTGACATGAAGCGGAATGACGAAGCGGCGCGCGAATGTGAAGCTGATGCTGTAGCCTCTGCTACTGCTGCTGCTAGTGCTGCTCAGCGTGCTACTGCTGCATTTACTGCGGCTGTTAGTGACGCTGGTTGTGATGACGTTGTTGTTGTTGCCGCTGCGGCTGTGACTGCTGCTGTTGCTGCCGCCGATGCAGCTACTCATGCCACCGATGCCGACGCTGCTGCTGCTGATGCTGTTGCGGCTGCCGATGACGCCGCTGATAACGCTGCTAGTGCCCGCTCTGCCGCCCTTGCTACTGTCGCTGCTGCTGTTGTTGCTAATGCTCACGCTACTGCTGCTACAGCTGCTGCTACTGCTGCTACCGCTGCTGCCGAGGCTGCTGCCGCTGCTGCCGATGCTGCTGCCGATGCTGCCGATGCTGCTGCCGATGCTGATGTTAGCAGTCGCGTCGACAAAGAATCGTCATTTGTCACTCTTAAACCTCCAGTTGAACGCGCGACGAGTAGTAGGGCTACCAACGCGACGGCCGGATGGTGCAACTGGTGTCGTCGCTTCTGCTCGTGCGCTTGCTTTTCTTCCAGTCCTACCTGCTGCTGCTACGGTATGATAGTGTTATAGTGTTTGAATGAGAACGCGCGTAGTTACACATAGACGCTGTAACAGATGTGCTTTTTTTTTTGAAAATATAATTTTAACATAACATGGAACTTGTTGTGTTTATTTTCTATATATAAGTTGTTTGTTTACAAACAGTCACGTGTCACGTGGTGTTGTTTACAAACAAGAGAGCCACGTGGTGTTGTTTACAAACAAACCCTAAGTAGGTCACGTTACCCTAGTTACCAGAATGCCGGCTTCTGATTGGCTGAGCCTAAGTAGGTCACGTGACGTAAGCAGGTCACGTTACCATGGTTACCAGAATGCCGGCCTCTGATTGGCTGAGAGCTTCTAAGTAGGTCAGTAGGTCACCCAGAATGCTGGCTTCTGATTGGCTGAGAGCCCTAAGTAGGTCACGTTACCATGGCAACGGGTCACGTGACCAAATGGAGGCCTCTGATTGGCTGCATGTCGATTGAGTAATAAACAGTACTTAACTATAGTCCCGTTCCGATATATACTTACTACTAACGCCTTAACCACTCGGCCACGACTGCCCATGAGTACCTGCCACTTTTCTATATCCTTTCTACTATGAAGATGAATATATATTATATACTATTCAACCTCTTTTCATCATGCAGATACCTGGAATTTATATGACAGAATACCAGCAATTAAGTCCCCTCACGGTCGCTTTGGTCAAGACAGCTCAACTTTCAACAGGCACTCTTTTACTGCATTCCAGCTACTTGAACTACTATGTAGCATATCACCATGATGCCTGTAATGTTACAGCAGATATCATCAATTCTTCTGGATATTTGGAATCTATCACCTTTACATGTAAGCGTGGCAGTCGTGGCCGAGTGGTTAAGGCGATGGACTAGAAATCCATTGGGCTCTGCCCGCGCAGGTTCGAATCCTGCCGACTGCGCAAGTTTTAAGTTTGGCAAATGTGTAATATGTCACTTGATGAAAGAAAGATGATTTTTCAATTGCAACAGCTGCTCAAAAGATGTACCCAAATAGAAAGAAATTACCACCACAAAATGCTCGTCCAACATGTTTCCTTTAAACGTGGAATTCAATGCATGAACTTGGTTTCAGCAGATCTTAGAGTAATGTACATACAACCTTCTTTTACGTCTCGAAAGATTAGTTCAAAATCTCGCAGTTGACAGGGTTCGAACCTGTGCGGGTAGAACCCATTGGATTTCGAGTCCAACGCCTTAACCACTCAGCCACAACTGCTTGGTAAAAGGTTTTGAAATGACAGCTATATTTCAAAGTTACCAAGAATCTCAAACAAGTCTACAAGTTGTCCAAGCGTTGCTCTCACTAGGGACCTTTAGCAAGGCCAAGGTAGCTCATTAAATGCAGATGTAGCAATGCTTTAGACATAGGCTACATCAACGCTTAATGAGCTATGTCGGCTTCGCCAAAGGTCCCTATCAAACGGCTATGTTTTAGCAATGGTCAGTTAGGTCTATGTTTAATGACCTATGTTGGGCTTGCTAAAGGTTCCTATTACTTTCAAGTTATAGCAGTCGTGGCCGAGTGGTTAAGGCGATGGACTAGAAATCCATTGGGCTCTGCCCGCGCAGGTTCGAATCCTGCCGACTGCGTTACTTTTGAGGAAACCCAAAGGAAAATGTCATTTGGGCAAAAAACTAATGTATTCGATGGATTTAGCAGTCAGAACTTAGCCTATGACATAAGACAATTGCCTAGTGAGTGCAATGTACAATAACAGTGTTTGGGGATATTAGATTGAATGCCCAAGTGCATGTGTGGTGCAGCCTAAAATCTCGCAGCCGGCAGGGTTCGAACCTGCGCGGGTAGAACCCATTGGATTTCAAGTCCAACGCCTTAACCACTCAGCCACGACTGCCCATGAGTACCTGCCACTTTTCTATATCCTTTCTACTATGAAGATGAATATATATTATATACTATTCAACCTCTTTTCATCATGCAGATACCTGGAATTTATATGACAGAATACCAGCAATTAAGTCCCCTCACGGTGGCTTTGGTCAAGACAGCTCAACTTTCAACAGGCACTCTTTTACTGCATTCCAGCTACTTGAACTACTATGTAGCATATCACCATGATGCCTGTAATGTTACAGCAGATATCATCTATTCTTCTGGATATTTGGAATCTATCACCTTTACATGTAAGCGTGGCAGTCGTGGCCGAGTGGTTAAGGCGATGGACTAGAAATCCATTGGGCTCTGCCCGCGCAGGTTCGAATCCTGCCGACTGCGCAAGTTTTAAGTTTGGCAAATGTGTAATATGTCACTTGATGAAAGAAAGATGATTTTTCAATTGCAACAGCTGCTCAAAAGATGTACCCAAATAGAAAGAAATTACCACCACAAAATGCTCGTCCAACATGTTTCCTTTAAACGTGGAATTCAATGCATGAACTTGGTTTCAGCAGATCTTAGGGTAATGTACATACAACCTTCTTTTACGTCTCGAAAGATTAGTTCAAAATCTCGCAGTTGACAGGGTTCGAACCTGTGCGGGTAGAACCCATTGGATTTCGAGTCCAACGCCTTAACCACTCGGCCACAACTGCTTGGTAAAAGGTTTTGAAATGACAGCTATATTTCAAAGTTACCAAGAATCTCAAACAAGTCTACAAGTTGTCCAAGCGTTGCTCTCACTAGGGACCTTTAGCAAGGCCAAGGTAGCTCATTAAATGCAGATGTAGCAATGCTTTAGACATAGGCTACATCAACGCTTAATGAGCTATGTCGGCTTCGCCAAAGGTCCCTATCAAACGGCTATGTTTTAGCACTGGTCAGTTAGGTCTATGTTTAATGACCTATGTTGGGCTTGCTAAAGGTTCCTATTACTTTCAAGTTATAGCAGTCGTGGCCGAGTGGTTAAGGCGATGGACTAGAAATCCATTGGGCTCTGCCCGCGCAGGTTCGAATCCTGCCGACTGCGTTACTTTTGAGGAAACCCAAAGGAAAATGTCATTTGGGCAAAAAACTAATGTATTCGATGGATTTAGCAGTCAGAACTTAGCCTATGACATAAGACAATTGCCTAGTGAGTGCAATGTACAATAACAGTGTTTGGGGATATTAGATTGAATGCCCAAGTGCATGTGTGGTGCAGCCTAAAATCTCGCAGCCTGCAGGGTTCGAACCTGCGCGGGTAGAACCCATTGGATTTCAAGTCCAACGCCTTAACCACTCGGCCACGACTGCCCATGAGTACCTGCCACTTTTCTATATCCTTTCTACTATGAAGATGAATATATATTATATACTATTCAACCTCTTTTCATCATGCAGATACCTGGAATTTATATGACAGAATACCAGCAATTAAGTCCCCTCACGGTCGCTTTGGTCAAGACAGCTCAACTTTCAACAGGCACTCTTTTACTGCATTCCAGCTACTTGAACTACTATGTAGCATATCACCATGATGCCTGTAATGTTACAGCAGATATCATCTATTCTTCTGGATATTTGGAATCTATCACCTTTACATGTAAGCGTGGCAGTCGTGGCAGAGTGGTTAAGGCGATGGACTAGAAATCCATTGGGCTCTGCCCGCGCAGGTTCGAATCCTGCCGACTGCGCAAGTTTTAAGTTTGGCAAATGTGTAATATGTCACTTGATGAAAGAAAGATGATTTTTCAATTGCAACAGCTGCTCAAAAGATGTACCCAAATAGAAAGAAATTACCACCACAAAATGCTCGTCCAACATGTTTCCTTTAAACGTGGAATTCAATGCATGAACTTGGTTTCAGCAGATCTTAGAGTAATGTACATACAACCTTCTTTTACGTCTCGAAAGATTAGTTCAAAATCTCGCAGTTGACAGGGTTCGAACCTGTGCGGGTAGAACCCATTGGATTTCGAGTCCAACGCCTTAACCACTCGGCCACAACTGCTTGGTAAAAGGTTTTGAAATGACAGCTATATTTCAAAGTTACCAAGAATCTCAAACAAGTCTACAAGTTGTCCAAGCGTTGCTCTCACTAGGGACCTTTAGCAAGGCTAAGGTAGCTCATTAAATGCAGATGTAGTAATGCTTTAGACATAGGCTACATCAACGCTTAATGAGCTATGTCGGCTTCGCCAAAGGTCCCTATCAAACGGCTATGTTTTAGCAATGGTCAGTTAGGTCTATGTTTAATGACCTATGTTGGGCTTGCTAAAGGTTCCTATTACTTTCAAGTTATAGCAGTCGTGGCCGAGTGGTTAAGGCGATGGACTAGAAATCCATTGGGCTCTGCCCGCGCAGGTTCGAATCCTGCCGACTGCGTTACTTTTGAGGAAACCCAAAGGAAAATGTCATTTGGGCAAAAAACTAATGTATTCGATGGATTTAGCAGTCAGAACTTAGCCTATGACATAAGACAATTGCCTAGTGAGTGCAATGTACAATAACAGTGTTTGGGGATATTAGATTGAATGCCCAAGTGCATGTGTGGTGCAGCCTAAAATCTCGCAGCCGGCAGGGTTCGAACCTGCGCGGGTAGAACCCATTGGATTTCAAGTCCAACGCCTTAACCACTCGGCCACGACTGCCCATGAGTACCTGCCACTTTTCTATATCCTTTCTACTATGAAGATGAATATATATTATATACTATTCAACCTCTTTTCATCATGCAGATACCTGGAATTTATATGACAGAATACCAGCAATTAAGTCCCCTCACGGTGGCTTTGGTCAAGACAGCTCAACTTTCAACAGGCACTCTTTTACTGCATTCCAGCTACTTGAACTACTATGTAGCATATCACCATGATGCCTGTAATGTTACAGCAGATATCATCAATTCTTCTGGATATTTGGAATCTATCACCTTTACATGTAAGCGTGGCAGTCGTGGCCGAGTGGTTAAGGCGATGGACTAGAAATCCATTGGGCTCTGCCCGCGCAGGTTCGAATCCTGCCGACTGCGCAAGTTTTAAGTTTGGCAAATGTGTAATATGTCACTTGATGAAAGAAAGATGATTTTTCAATTGCAACAGCTGCTCAAAAGATGTACCCAAATAGAAAGAAATTACCACCACAAAATGCTCGTCCAACATGTTTCCTTTAAACGTGGAATTCAATGCATGAACTTGGTTTCAGCAGATCTTAGGGTAATGTACATACAACCTTCTTTTACGTCTCGAAAGATTAGTTCAAAATCTCGCAGTTGACAGGGTTCGAACCTGTGCGGGTAGAACCCATTGGATTTCGAGTCCAACGCCTTAACCACTCGGCCACAACTGCTTGGTAAAAGGTTTTGAAATGACAGCTATATTTCAAAGTTACCAAGAATCTCAAACAAGTCTACAAGTTGTCCAAGCGTTGCTCTCACTAGGGACCTTTAGCAAGGCCAAGGTAGCTCATTAAATGCAGATGTAGCAATGCTTTAGACATAGGCTACATCAACGCTTAATGAGCTATGTCGGCTTCGCCAAAGGTCCCTATCAAACGGCTATGTTTTAGCACTGGTCAGTTAGGTCTATGTTTAATGACCTATGTTGGGCTTGCTAAAGGTTCCTATTACTTTCAAGTTATAGCAGTCGTGGCCGAGTGGTTAAGGCGATGGACTAGAAATCCATTGGGCTCTGCCCGCGCAGGTTCGAATCCTGCCGACTGCGTTACTTTTGAGGAAACCCAAAGGAAAATGTCATTTGGGCAAAAAACTAATGTATTCGATGGATTTAGCAGTCAGAACTTAGCCTATGACATAAGACAATTGCCTAGTGAGTGCAATGTACAATAACAGTGTTTGGGGATATTAGATTGAATGCCCAAGTGCATGTGTGGTGCAGCCTAAAATCTCGCAGCCGGCAGGGTTCGAACCTGCGCGGGTAGAACCCATTGGATTTCAAGTCCAACGCCTTAACCACTCGGCCACGACTGCCCATGAGTACCTGCCACTTTTCTATATCCTTTCTACTATGAAGATGAATATATATTATATACTATTCAACCTCTTTTCATCATGCAGATACCTGGAATTTATATGACAGAATACCAGCAATTAAGTCCCCTCACGGTGGCTTTGGTCAAGACAGCTCAACTTTCAACAGGCACTCTTTTACTGCATTCCAGCTACTTGAACTACTATGTAGCATATCACCATGATGCCTGTAATGTTACAGCAGATATCATCTATTCTTCTGGATATTTGGAATCTATCACCTTTACATGTAAGCGTGGCAGTCGTGGCAGAGTGGTTAAGGCGATGGACTAGAAATCCATTGGGCTCTGCCCGCGCAGGTTCGAATCCTGCCGACTGCGCAAGTTTTAAGTTTGGCAAATGTGTAATATGTCACTTGATGAAAGAAAGATGATTTTTCAATTGCAACAGCTGCTCAAAAGATGTACCCAAATAGAAAGAAATTACCACCACAAAATGCTCGTCCAACATGTTTCCTTTAAACGTGGAATTCAATGCATGAACTTGGTTTCAGCAGATCTTAGAGTAATGTACATACAACCTTCTTTTACGTCTCGAAAGATTAGTTCAAAATCTCGCAGTTGACAGGGTTCGAACCTGTGCGGGTAGAACCCATTGGATTTCGAGTCCAACGCCTTAACCACTCGGCCACAACTGCTTGGTAAAAGGTTTTGAAATGACAGCTATATTTCAAAGTTACCAAGAATCTCAAACAAGTCTACAAGTTGTCCAAGCGTTGCTCTCACTAGGGACCTTTAGCAAGGCTAAGGTAGCTCATTAAATGCAGATGTAGTAATGCTTTAGACATAGGCTACATCAACGCTTAATGAGCTATGTCGGCTTCGCCAAAGGTCCCTATCAAACGGCTATGTTTTAGCAATGGTCAGTTAGGTCTATGTTTAATGACCTATGTTGGGCTTGCTAAAGGTTCCTATTACTTTCAAGTTATAGCAGTCGTGGCCGAGTGGTTAAGGCGATGGACTAGAAATCCATTGGGCTCTGCCCGCGCAGGTTCGAATCCTGCCGACTGCGTTACTTTTGAGGAAACCCAAAGGAAAATGTCATTTGGGCAAAAAACTAATGTATTCGATGGATTTAGCAGTCAGAACTTAGCCTATGACATAAGACAATTGCCTAGTGAGTGCAATGTACAATAACAGTGTTTGGGGATATTAGATTGAATGCCCAAGTGCATGTGTGGTGCAGCCTAAAATCTCGCAGCCGGCAGGGTTCGAACCTGCGCGGGTAGAACCCATTGGATTTCAAGTCCAACGCCTTAACCACTCGGCCACGACTGCCCATGAGTACCTGCCACTTTTCTATATCCTTTCTACTATGAAGATGAATATATATTATATACTATTCAACCTCTTTTCATCATGCAGATACCTGGAATTTATATGACAGAATACCAGCAATTAAGTCCCCTCACGGTGGCTTTGGTCAAGACAGCTCAACTTTCAACAGGCACTCTTTTACTGCATTCCAGCTACTTGAACTACTATGTAGCATATCACCATGATGCCTGTAATGTTACAGCAGATATCATCAATTCTTCTGGATATTTGGAATCTATCACCTTTACATGTAAGCGTGGCAGTCGTGGCCGAGTGGTTAAGGCGATGGACTAGAAATCCATTGGGCTCTGCCCGCGCAGGTTCGAATCCTGCCGACTGCGCAAGTTTTAAGTTTGGCAAATGTGTAATATGTCACTTGATGAAAGAAAGATGATTTTTCAATTGCAACAGCTGCTCAAAAGATGTACCCAAATAGAAAGAAATTACCACCACAAAATGCTCGTCCAACATGTTTCCTTTAAACGTGGAATTCAATGCATGAACTTGGTTTCAGCAGATCTTAGGGTAATGTACATACAACCTTCTTTTACGTCTCGAAAGATTAGTTCAAAATCTCGCAGTTGACAGGGTTCGAACCTGTGCGGGTAGAACCCATTGGATTTCGAGTCCAACGCCTTAACCACTCGGCCACAACTGCTTGGTAAAAGGTTTTGAAATGACAGCTATATTTCAAAGTTACCAAGAATCTCAAACAAGTCTACAAGTTGTCCAAGCGTTGCTCTCACTAGGGACCTTTAGCAAGGCCAAGGTAGCTCATTAAATGCAGATGTAGCAATGCTTTAGACATAGGCTACATCAACGCTTAATGAGCTATGTCGGCTTCGCCAAAGGTCCCTATCAAACGGCTATGTTTTAGCACTGGTCAGTTAGGTCTATGTTTAATGACCTATGTTGGGCTTGCTAAAGGTTCCTATTACTTTCAAGTTATAGCAGTCGTGGCCGAGTGGTTAAGGCGATGGACTAGAAATCCATTGGGCTCTGCCCGCGCAGGTTCGAATCCTGCCGACTGCGTTACTTTTGAGGAAACCCAAAGGAAAATGTCATTTGGGCAAAAAACTAATGTATTCGATGGATTTAGCAGTCAGAACTTAGCCTATGACATAAGACAATTGCCTAGTGAGTGCAATGTACAATAACAGTGTTTGGGGATATTAGATTGAATGCCCAAGTGCATGTGTGGTGCAGCCTAAAATCTCGCAGCCGGCAGGGTTCGAACCTGCGCGGGTAGAACCCATTGGATTTCAAGTCCAACGCCTTAACCACTCGGCCACGACTGCCCATGAGTACCTGCCACTTTTCTATATCCTTTCTACTATGAAGATGAATATATATTATATACTATTCAACCTCTTTTCATCATGCAGATACCTGGAATTTATATGACAGAATACCAGCAATTAAGTCCCCTCACGGTGGCTTTGGTCAAGACAGCTCAACTTTCAACAGGCACTCTTTTACTGCATTCCAGCTACTTGAACTACTATGTAGCATATCACCATGATGCCTGTAATGTTACAGCAGATATCATCTATTCTTCTGGATATTTGGAATCTATCACCTTTACATGTAAGCGTGGCAGTCGTGGCAGAGTGGTTAAGGCGATGGACTAGAAATCCATTGGGCTCTGCCCGCGCAGGTTCGAATCCTGCCGACTGCGCAAGTTTTAAGTTTGGCAAATGTGTAATATGTCACTTGATGAAAGAAAGATGATTTTTCAATTGCAACAGCTGCTCAAAAGATGTACCCAAATAGAAAGAAATTACCACCACAAAATGCTCGTCCAACATGTTTCCTTTAAACGTGGAATTCAATGCATGAACTTGGTTTCAGCAGATCTTAGAGTAATGTACATACAACCTTCTTTTACGTCTCGAAAGATTAGTTCAAAATCTCGCAGTTGACAGGGTTCGAACCTGTGCGGGTAGAACCCATTGGATTTCGAGTCCAACGCCTTAACCACTCGGCCACAACTGCTTGGTAAAAGGTTTTGAAATGACAGCTATATTTCAAAGTTACCAAGAATCTCAAACAAGTCTACAAGTTGTCCAAGCGTTGCTCTCACTAGGGACCTTTAGCAAGGCTAAGGTAGCTCATTAAATGCAGATGTAGTAATGCTTTAGACATAGGCTACATCAACGCTTAATGAGCTATGTCGGCTTCGCCAAAGGTCCCTATCAAACGGCTATGTTTTAGCAATGGTCAGTTAGGTCTATGTTTAATGACCTATGTTGGGCTTGCTAAAGGTTCCTATTACTTTCAAGTTATAGCAGTCGTGGCCGAGTGGTTAAGGCGATGGACTAGAAATCCATTGGGCTCTGCCCGCGCAGGTTCGAATCCTGCCGACTGCGTTACTTTTGAGGAAACCCAAAGGAAAATGTCATTTGGGCAAAAAACTAATGTATTCGATGGATTTAGCAGTCAGAACTTAGCCTATGACATAAGACAATTGCCTAGTGAGTGCAATGTACAATAACAGTGTTTGGGGATATTAGATTGAATGCCCAAGTGCATGTGTGGTGCAGCCTAAAATCTCGCAGCCGGCAGGGTTCGAACCTGCGCGGGTAGAACCCATTGGATTTCAAGTCCAACGCCTTAACCACTCGGCCACGACTGCCCATGAGTACCTGCCACTTTTCTATATCCTTTCTACTATGAAGATGAATATATATTATATACTATTCAACCTCTTTTCATCATGCAGATACCTGGAATTTATATGACAGAATACCAGCAATTAAGTCCCCTCACGGTGGCTTTGGTCAAGACAGCTCAACTTTCAACAGGCACTCTTTTACTGCATTCCAGCTACTTGAACTACTATGTAGCATATCACCATGATGCCTGTAATGTTACAGCAGATATCATCAATTCTTCTGGATATTTGGAATCTATCACCTTTACATGTAAGCGTGGCAGTCGTGGCCGAGTGGTTAAGGCGATGGACTAGAAATCCATTGGGCTCTGCCCGCGCAGGTTCGAATCCTGCCGACTGCGCAAGTTTTAAGTTTGGCAAATGTGTAATATGTCACTTGATGAAAGAAAGATGATTTTTCAATTGCAACAGCTGCTCAAAAGATGTACCCAAATAGAAAGAAATTACCACCACAAAATGCTCGTCCAACATGTTTCCTTTAAACGTGGAATTCAATGCATGAACTTGGTTTCAGCAGATCTTAGGGTAATGTACATACAACCTTCTTTTACGTTTCGAAAGATTAGTTCAAAATCTCGCAGTTGACAGGGTTCGAACCTGTGCGGGTAGAACCCATTGGATTTCGAGTCCAACGCCTTAACCACTCGGCCACAACTGCTTGGTAAAAGGCTTTGAAATGACAGCTATATTTCAAAGTTACCAAGAATCTCAAACAAGTCTACAAGTTGTCCAAGCGTTGCTCTCACTAGGGACCTTTAGCAAGGCCAAGGTAGCTCATTAAATGCAGATGTAGCAATGCTTTAGACATAGGCTACATCAACGCTTAATGAGCTATGTCGGCTTCGCCAAAGGTCCCTATCAAACGGCTATGTTTTAGCACTGGTCAGTTAGGTCTATGTTTAATGACCTATGTTGGGCTTGCTAAAGGTTCCTATTACTTTCAAGTTATAGCAGTCGTGGCCGAGTGGTTAAGGCGATGGACTAGAAATCCATTGGGCTCTGCCCGCGCAGGTTCGAATCCTGCCGACTGCGTTACTTTTGAGGAAACCCAAAGGAAAATGTCATTTGGGCAAAAAACTAATGTATTCGATGGATTTAGCAGTCAGAACTTAGCCTATGACATAAGACAATTGCCTAGTGAGTGCAATGTACAATAACAGTGTTTGGGGATATTAGATTGAATGCCCAAGTGCATGTGTGGTGCAGCCTAAAATCTCGCAGCCGGCAGGGTTCGAACCTGCGCGGGTAGAACCCATTGGATTTCAAGTCCAACGCCTTAACCACTCGGCCACGACTGCCCATGAGTACCTGCCACTTTTCTATATCCTTTCTACTATGAAGATGAATATATATTATATACTATTCAACCTCTTTTCATCATGCAGATACCTGGAATTTATATGACAGAATACCAGCAATTAAGTCCCC
Organism: Harmothoe impar; assembly: GCA_947462335.1. Lineage (NCBI taxonomy): Eukaryota > Metazoa > Annelida > Polychaeta > Phyllodocida > Polynoidae > Harmothoe > Harmothoe impar. Next base: position 5,182,073 of record OX381716.1, on the reverse strand, counting down.
TCACGGTGGCTTTGGTCAAGACAGCTCAACTTTCAACAGGCACTCTTTTACTGCATTCCAGCTACTTGAACTACTATGTAGCATATCACCATAATGCCTGTAATGTTACAGCAGATATCATCAATTCTTCTGGATATTTGGAATCTATCACCTTTACATGTAAGCGTGGCAGTCGTGGCCGAGTGGTTAAGGCGATGGACTAGAAATCCATTGGGCTCTGCCCGCGCAGGTTCGAATCCTGCCGACTGCGCAAGTTTTAAGTTTGGCAAATGTGTAATATGTCACTTGATGAAAGAAAGATGATTTTTCAATTGCAACAGCTGCTCAAAAGATGTACCCAAATAGAAAGAAATTACCACCACAAAATGCTCTTCCAACATGTTTCCTTTAAACGTGGAATTCAATGCATGAACTTGGTTTCAGCAGATCTTAGGGTAATGTACATACAACCTTCTTTTACGTCTCGAAAGATTAGTTCAAAATCTCGCAGTTGACAGGGTTCGAACCTGTGCGGGTAGAACCCATTGGATTTCGAGTCCAACGCCTTAACCACTCGGCCACAACTGCTTGGTAAAAGGTTTTGAAATGACAGCTATATTTCAAAGTTACCAAGAATCTCAAACAAGTCTACAAGTTGTCCAAGCGTTGCTCTCACTAGGGACCTTTAGCAAGGCCAAGGTAGCTCATTAAATGCAGATGTAGCAATGCTTTAGACATAGGCTACATCAACGCTTAATGAGCTATGTCGGCTTCGCCAAAGGTCCCTATCAAACGGCTATGTTTTAGCACTGGTCAGTTAGGTCTATGTTTAATGACCTATGTTGGGCTTGCTAAAGGTTCCTATTACTTTCAAGTTATAGCAGTCGTGGCCGAGTGGTTAAGGCGATGGACTAGAAATCCATTGGGCTCTGCCCGCGCAGGTTCGAATCCTGCCGACTGCGTTACTTTTGAGGAAACCCAAAGGAAAATGTCATTTGGGCAAAAAACTAATGTATTCGATGGATTTAGCAGTCAGAACTTAGCCTATGACATAAGACAATTGCCTAGTGAGTGCAATGTACAATAACAGTGTTTGGGGATATTAGATTGAATGCCCAAGTGCATGTGTGGTGCAGCCTAAAATCTCGCAGCCGGCAGGGTTCGAACCTGCGCGGGTAGAACCCATTGGATTTCAAGTCCAACGCCTTAACCACTCGGCCACGACTGCCCATGAGTACCTGCCACTTTTCTATATCCTTTCTACTATGAAGATGAATATATATTATATACTATTCAACCTCTTTTCATCATGCAGATACCTGGAATTTATATGACAGAATACCAGCAATTAAGTCCCCTCACGGTGGCTTTGGTCAAGACAGCTCAACTTTCAACAGGCACTCTTTTACTGCATTCCAGCTACTTGAACTACTATGTAGCATATCACCATGATGCCTGTAATGTTACAGCAGATATCATCAATTCTTCTGGATATTTGGAATCTATCACCTTTACATGTAAGCGTGGCAGTCGTGGCCGAGTGGTTAAGGCGATGGACTAGAAATCCATTGGGCTCTGCCCGCGCAGGTTCGAATCCTGCCGACTGCGCAAGTTTTAAGTTTGGCAAATGTGTAATATGTCACTTGATGAAAGAAAGATGATTTTTCAATTGCAACAGCTGCTCAAAAGATGTACCCAAATAGAAAGAAATTACCACCACAAAATGCTCGTCCAACATGTTTCCTTTAAACGTGGAATTCAATGCATGAACTTGGTTTCAGCAGATCTTAGGGTAATGTACATACAACCTTCTTTTACGTCTCGAAAGATTAGTTCAAAATCTCGCAGTTGACAGGGTTCGAACCTGTGCGGGTAGAACCCATTGGATTTCGAGTCCAACTCCTTAACCACTCGGCCACAACTGCTTGGTAAAAGGTTTTGAAATGACAGCTATATTTCAAAGTTACCAAGAATCTCAAACAAGTCTACAAGTTGTCCAAGCGTTGCTCTCACTAGGGACCTTTAGCAAGGCCAAGGTAGCTCATTAAATGCAGATGTAGCAATGCTTTAGACATAGGCTACATCAACGCTTAATGAGCTATGTCGGCTTCGCCAAAGGTCCCTATCAAACGGCTATGTTTTAGCACTGGTCAGTTAGGTCTATGTTTAATGACCTATGTTGGGCTTGCTAAAGGTTCCTATTACTTTCAAGTTATAGCAGTCGTGGCCGAGTGGTTAAGGCGATGGACTAGAAATCCATTGGGCTCTGCCCGCGCAGGTTCGAATCCTGCCGACTGCGTTACTTTTGAGGAAACCCAAAGGAAAATGTCATTTGGGCAAAAAACTAATGTATTCGATGGATTTAGCAGTCAGAACTTAGCCTATGACATAAGACAATTGCCTAGTGAGTGCAATGTACAATAACAGTGTTTGGGGATATTAGATTGAATGCCCAAGTGCATGTGTGGTGCAGCCTAAAATCTCGCAGCCGGCAGGGTTCGAACCTGCGCGGGTAGAACCCATTGGATTTCAAGTCCAACGCCTTAACCACTCGGCCACGACTGCCCATGAGTACCTGCCACTTTTCTATATCCTTTCTACTATGAAGATGAATATATATTATATACTATTCAACCTCTTTTCATCATGCAGATACCTGGAATTTATATGACAGAATACCAGCAAATAGGGACCTTTAGCCACCCACGTAAAAGCTCAGTAAACGCAGACGTAGCAGTGCTGAAAGGATAGGATACGTCTGTGTTTAATGAGCTTTTACGTGGTTGCTAAAGGTCCCTATTAAGTCCCCTCACGGTGGCTTTGGTCAAGACAGCTCAACTTTCAACAGGCACTCTTTTACTGCATTCCAGCTACTTGAACTACTATGTAGCATATCACCATGATGCCTGTAATGTTACAGCAGATATCATCAATTCTTCTGGATATTTGGAATCTATCACCTTTACATGTAAGCGTGGCAGTCGTGGCCGAGTGGTTAAGGCGATGGACTAGAAATCCATTGGGCTCTGCCCGCGCAGGTTCGAATCCTGCCGACTGCGCAAGTTTTAAGTTTGGCAAATGTGTAATATGTCACTTGATGAAAGAAAGATGATTTTTCAATTGCAACAGCTGCTCAAAAGATGTACCCAAATAGAAAGAAATTACCACCACAAAATGCTCGTCCAACATGTTTCCTTTAAACGTGGAATTCAATGCATGAACTTGGTTTCAGCAGATCTTAGGGTAATGTACATACAACCTTCTTTTACGTTTCGAAAGATTAGTTCAAAATCTCGCAGTTGACAGGGTTCGAACCTGTGCGGGTAGAACCCATTGGATTTCGAGTCCAACGCCTTAACCACTCGGCCACAACTGCTTGGTAAAAGGTTTTGAAATGACAGCTATATTTCAAAGTTACCAAGAATCTCAAACAAGTCTACAAGTTGTCCAAGCGTTGCTCTCACTAGGGACCTTTAGCAAGGCCAAGGTAGCTCATTAAATGCAGATGTAGCAATGCTTTAGACATAGGCTACATCAACGCTTAATGAGCTATGTCGGCTTCGCCAAAGGTCCCTATCAAACGGCTATGTTTTAGCAATGGTCAGTTAGGTCTATGTTTAATGACCTATGTTGGGCTTGCTAAAGGTTCCTATTACTTTCAAGTTATAGCAGTCGTGGCCGAGTGGTTAAGGCGATGGACTAGAAATCCATTGGGCTCTGCCCGCGCAGGTTCGAATCCTGCCGACTGCGTTACTTTTGAGGAAACCCAAAGGAAAATGTCATTTGGGCAAAAAACTAATGTATTCGATGGATTTAGCAGTCAGAACTTAGCCTATGACATAAGACAATTGCCTAGTGAGTGCAATGTACAATAACAGTGTTTGGGGATATTAGATTGAATGCCCAAGTGCATGTGTGGTGCAGCCTAAAATCTCGCAGCCGGCAGGGTTCGAACCTGCGCGGGTAGAACCCATTGGATTTCAAGTCCAACGCCTTAACCACTCGGCCAAGACTGCCCATGAGTACCTGCCACTTTTCTATATCCTTTCTACTATGAAGATGAATATATATTATATACTATTCAACCTCTTTTCATCATGCAGATACCTGGAATTTATATGACAGAATACCAGCAATTAAGTCCCCTCACGGTGGCTTTGGTAAAGACAGCTCAACTTTCAACAGGCACTCTTTTACTGCATTCCAGCTACTTGAACTACTATGTAGCATATCACCATGATGCCTGTAATGTTACAGCAGATATCATCAATTCTTCTGGATATTTGGAATCTTTCACCTTTACATGTAAGCGTGGCAGTCGTGGCCGAGTGGTTAAGGCGATGGACTAGAAATCCATTGGGCTCTGCCCGCGCAGGTTCGAATCCTGCCGACTGCGCAAGTTTTAAGTTTGGCAAATGTGTAATATGTCACTTGATGAAAGAAAGATGATTTTTCAATTGCAACAGCTGCTCAAAAGATGTACCCAAATAGAAAGAAATTACCACCACAAAATGCTCGTCCAACATGTTTCCTTTAAACGTGGAATTCAATGCATGAACTTGGTTTCAGCAGATCTTAGGGTAATGTACATACAACCTTCTTTTACGTCTCGAAAGATTAGTTCAAAATCTCGCAGTTGACAGGGTTCGAACCTGTGCGGGTAGAACCCATTGGATTTCGAGTCCAACGCCTTAACCACTCAGCCACAACTGCTTGGTAAAAGGTTTTGAAATGACAGCTATATTTCAAAGTTACCAAGAATCTCAAACAAGTCTACAAGTTGTCCAAGCGTTGCTCTCACTAGGGACCTTTAGCAAGGCCAAGGTAGCTCATTAAATGCAGATGTAGCAATGCTTTAGACATAGGCTACATCAACGCTTAATGAGCTATGTCGGCTTCGCCAAAGGTCCCTATCAAACGGCTATGTTTTAGCACTGGTCAGTTAGGTCTATGTTTAATGACCTATGTTGGGCTTGCTAAAGGTTCCTATTACTTTCAAGTTATAGCAGTCGTGGCCGAGTGGTTAAGGCGATGGACTAGAAATCCATTGGGCTCTGCCCGCGCAGGTTCGAATCCTGCCGACTGCGTTACTTTTGAGGAAACCCAAAGGAAAATGTCATTTGGGCAAAAAACTAATGTATTCGATGGATTTAGCAGTCAGAACTTAGCCTATGACATAAGACAATTGCCTAGTGAGTGCAATGTACAATAACAGTGTTTGGGGATATTAGATTGAATGCCCAAGTGCATGTGTGGTGCAGCCTAAAATCTCGCAGCCGGCAGGGTTCGAACCTGCGCGGGTAGAACCCATTGGATTTCAAGTCCAACGCCTTAACCACTCGGCCACGACTGCCCATGAGTACCTGCCACTTTTCTATATCCTTTCTACTATGAAGATGAATATATATTATATACTATTCAACCTCTTTTCATCATGCAGATACCTGGAATTTATATGACAGAATACCAGCAATTAAGTCCCCTCACGGTGGCTTTGGTCAAGACAGCTCAACTTTCAACAGGCACTCTTTTACTGCATTCCAGCTACTTGAACTACTATGTAGCATATCACCATGATGCCTGTAATGTTACAGCAGATATCATCAATTCTTCTGGATATTTGGAATCTATCACCTTTACATGTAAGCGTGGCAGTCGTGGCCGAGTGGTTAAGGCGATGGACTAGAAATCCATTGGGCTCTGCCCGCGCAGGTTCGAATCCTGCCGACTGCGCAAGTTTTAAGTTTGGCAAATGTGTAATATGTCACTTGATGAAAGAAAGATGATTTTTCAATTGCAACAGCTGCTCAAAAGATGTACCCAAATAGAAAGAAATTACCACCACAAAATGCTCGTCCAACATGTTTCCTTTAAACGTGGAATTCAATGCATGAACTTGGTTTCAGCAGATCTTAGGGTAATGTACATACAACCTTCTTTTACGTTTCGAAAGATTAGTTCAAAATCTCGCAGTTGACAGGGTTCGAACCTGTGCGGGTAGAACCCATTGGATTTCGAGTCCAACGCCTTAACCACTCGGCCACAACTGCTTGGTAAAAGGTTTTGAAATGACAGCTATATTTCAAAGTTACCAAGAATCTCAAACAAGTCTACAAGTTGTCCAAGCGTTGCTCTCACTAGGGACCTTTAGCAAGGCCAAGGTAGCTCATTAAATGCAGATGTAGCAATGCTTTAGACATAGGCTACATCAACGCTTAATGAGCTATGTCGGCTTCGCCAAAGGTCCCTATCAAACGGCTATGTTTTAGCACTGGTCAGTTAGGTCTATGTTTAATGACCTATGTTGGGCTTGCTAAAGGTTCCTATTACTTTCAAGTTATAGCAGTCGTGGCCGAGTGGTTAAGGCGATGGACTAGAAATCCATTGGGCTCTGCCCGCGCAGGTTCGAATCCTGCCGACTGCGTTACTTTTGAGGAAACCCAAAGGAAAATGTCATTTGGGCAAAAAACTAATGTATTCGATGGATTTAGCAGTCAGAACTTAGCCTATGACATAAGACAATTGCCTAGTGAGTGCAATAACGCAATAATGGCAGCTCGGGAAAGCACGCGTGAGGTATATCTGGCAATAATGCACGAGCCGAAGGCGAGTGCATTATTAGACAGATATACCTCACAAGTGCTTTCCCGAGCAGCCATTAATGCGTTTATACCACTATTTCTTCAAATATATGAATATAATATCGTATAAGGCCTACCTTTTTCAATTGTCCATTTTGTCTCGCCGATCGACTGGCAGACTCAGCGCATAGCGGAGCGCCATGATTCTCCAAGCGGTACCAAATACGTAGTGAATAACATCCAAATGTAGCGAAATTAGACCATGACAGGGTTAATCCTTCAATCTGATACATGCTAAGATCTCCTTGTTGATGTTTCCGTGCAGAAATAGCCTTTTAATTGCGTAAAATCCTCATATTTCGACATTTTGTGAGGGGTGCCAGCCTGGTTAGATTTGTAAACAGCGGGACGCGTCCGATCACGTGACCGACTGGCGCGACCGACTGACCTAGTTTCCGCGGTGGCTTCGATCAGCTGATCGTCCTCCGCCCGCTGGCAGCATGTACAAAATGTCGAATTATGAGGATTTTACGCAATTAAAAGGCAAATACAGCACGGGAACATCAAGAAGGAGCTCTAAACATGTACTGGTTTGAAGGAATAAGCTTGACAAGATCTAATTTCGCCACATTTGGATGTTATTCACTACGTATTTGGTACCGCTGGGAGAATCATGGCGCCAAGGTAAGTTAGTATTAGCTTTCTACCAGTCGGCTCTGTGGCCGATGAGGTTAGGCGCTGGCGTTTGGCTTCTGCGGCCGGGGTTCGCGTCCCGAACGAGTCTCACTAATTTCGTAGCCAAAATGGCTATGCCTACCTTTCATTACCTTGTTAAAATATATAGAAGCGTCTTGGTGTAAAAAATAAATTCTGAGCGTGCGTATATCCTGAGATAACCGAACGGCAAATATCCACTCTCGGCACGGGAAACGCCAGAAACGTGGTATAATGTACAATAACAGTGTTTGGGGATATTAGATTGAATGCCCAAGTGCATGTGTGGTGCAGCCTAAAATCTCGCAGCCGGCAGGGTTCGAACCTGCGCGGGTAGAACCCATTGGATTTCAAGTCCAACGCCTTAACCACTCGGCCACGACTGCCCATGAGTACCTGCCACTTTTCTATATCCTTTCTACTATGAAGATGAATATATATTATATACTATTCAACCTCTTTTCATCATGCAGATACCTGGAATTTATATGACAGAATACCAGCAATTAAGTCCCCTCACGGTGGCTTTGGTCAAGACAGCTCAACTTTCAACAGGCACTCTTTTACTGCATTCCAGCTACTTGAACTACTATGTAGCATATCACCATGATGCCTGTAATGTTACAGCAGATATCATCAATTCTTCTGGATATTTGGAATCTATCACCTTTACATGTAAGCGTGGCAGTCGTGGCCGAGTGGTTAAGGCGATGGACTAGAAATCCATTGGGCTCTGCCCGCGCAGGTTCGAATCCTGCCGACTGCGCAAGTTTTAAGTTTGGCAAATGTGTAATATGTCACTTGATGAAAGAAAGATGATTTTTCAATTGCAACAGCTGCTCAAAAGATGTACCCAAATAGAAAGAAATTACCACCACAAAATGCTCGTCCAACATGTTTCCTTTAAACGTGGAATTCAATGCATGAACTTGGTTTCAGCAGATCTTAGGGTAATGTACATACAACCTTCTTTTACGTTTCGAAAGATTAGTTCAAAATCTCGCAGTTGACAGGGTTCGAACCTGTGCGGGTAGAACCCATTGGATTTCGAGTCCAACGCCTTAACCACTCGGCCACAACTGCTTGGTAAAAGGTTTTGAAATGACAGCTATATTTCAAAGTTACCAAGAATCTCAAACAAGTCTACAAGTTGTCCAAGCGTTGCTCTCACTAGGGACCTTTAGCAAGGCCAAGGTAGCTCATTAAATGCAGATGTAGCAATGCTTTAGACATAGGCTACATCAACGCTTAATGAGCTATGTCGGCTTCGCCAAAGGTCCCTATCAAACGGCTATGTTTTAGCACTGGTCAGTTAGGTCTATGTTTAATGACCTATGTTGGGCTTGCTAAAGGTTCCTATTACTTTCAAGTTATAGCAGTCGTGGCCGAGTGGTTAAGGCGATGGACTAGAAATCCATTGGGCTCTGCCCGCGCAGGTTCGAATCCTGCCGACTGCGTTACTTTTGAGGAAACCCAAAGGAAAATGTCATTTGGGCAAAAAACTAATGTATTCGATGGATTTAGCAGTCAGAACTTAGCCTATGACATAAGACAATTGCCTAGTGAGTGCAATGTACAATAACAGTGTTTGGGGATATTAGATTGAATGCCCAAGTGCATGTGTGGTGCAGCCTAAAATCTCGCAGCCGGCAGGGTTCGAACCTGCGCGGGTAGAACCCATTGGATTTCAAGTCCAACGCCTTAACCACTCGGCCACGACTGCCCATGAGTACCTGCCACTTTTCTATATCCTTTCTACTATGAAGATGAATATATATTATATACTATTCAACCTCTTTTCATCATGCAGATACCTGGAATTTATATGACAGAATACCAGCAATTAAGTCCCCTCACGGTGGCTTTGGTCAAGACAGCTCAACTTTCAACAGGCACTCTTTTACTGCATTCCAGCTACTTGAACTACTATGTAGCATATCACCATGATGCCTGTAATGTTACAGCAGATATCATCAATTCTTCTGGATATTTGGAATCTATCACCTTTACATGTAAGCGTGGCAGTCGTGGCCGAGTGGTTAAGGCGATGGACTAGAAATCCATTGGGCTCTGCCCGCGCAGGTTCGAATCCTGCCGACTGCGCAAGTTTTAAGTTTGGCAAATGTGTAATATGTCACTTGATGAAAGAAAGATGATTTTTCAATTGCAACAGCTGCTCAAAAGATGTACCCAAATAGAAAGAAATTACCACCACAAAATGCTCGTCCAACATGTTTCCTTTAAACGTGGAATTCAATGCATGAACTTGGTTTCAGCAGATCTTAGGGTAATGTACATACAACCTTCTTTTACGTCTCGAAAGATTAGTTCAAAATCTCGCAGTTGACAGGGTTCGAACCTGTGCGGGTAGAACCCATTGGATTTCGAGTCCAACGCCTTAACCACTCAGCCACAACTGCTTGGTAAAAGGTTTTGAAATGACAGCTATATTTCAAAGTTACCAAGAATCTCAAACAAGTCTACAAGTTGTCCAAGCGTTGCTCTCACTAGGGACCTTTAGCAAGGCCAAGGTAGCTCATTAAATGCAGATGTAGCAATGCTTTAGACATAGGCTACATCAACGCTTAATGAGCTATGTCGGCTTCGCCAAAGGTCCCTATCAAACGGCTATGTTTTAGCACTGGTCAGTTAGGTCTATGTTTAATGACCTATGTTGGGCTTGCTAAAGGTTCCTATTAATTTCAAGTTATAGCAGTCGTGGCCGAGTGGTTAAGGCGATGGACTAGAAATCCATTGGGCTCTGCCCGCGCAGGTTCGAATCCTGCCGACTGCGTTACTTTTGAGGAAACCCAAAGGAAAATGTCATTTGGGCAAAAAACTAATGTATTCGATGGATTTAGCAGTCAGAACTTAGCCTATGACATAAGACAATTGCCTAGTGAGTGCAATGTACAATAACAGTGTTTGGGGATATTAGATTGAATGCCCAAGTGCATGTGTGGTGCAGCCTAAAATCTCGCAGCCGGCAGGGTTCGAACCTGCGCGGGTAGAACCCATTGGATTTCAAGTCCAACGCCTTAACCACTCGGCCACGACTGCCCATGAGTACCTGCCACTTTTCTATATCCTTTCTACTATGAAGATGAATATATATTATATACTATTCAACCTCTTTTCATCATGCAGATACCTGGAATTTATATGACAGAATACCAGCAATTAAGTCCCCTCACGGTGGCTTTGGTCAAGACAGCTCAACTTTCAACAGGCACTCTTTTACTGCATTCCAGCTACTTGAACTACTATGTAGCATATCACCATGATGCCTGTAATGTTACAGCAGATATCATCAATTCTTCTGGATATTTGGAATCTATCACCTTTACATGTAAGCGTGGCAGTCGTGGCCGAGTGGTTAAGGCGATGGACTAGAAATCCATTGGGCTCTGCCCGCGCAGGTTCGAATCCTGCCGACTGCGCAAGTTTTAAGTTTGGCAAATGTGTAATATGTCACTTGATGAAAGAAAGATGATTTTTCAATTGCAACAGCTGCTCAAAAGATGTACCCAAATAGAAAGAAATTACCACCACAAAATGCTCGTCCAACATGTTTCCTTTAAACGTGGAATTCAATGCATGAACTTGGTTTCAGCAGATCTTAGGGTAATGTACATACAACCTTCTTTTACGTTTCGAAAGATTAGTTCAAAATCTCGCAGTTGACAGGGTTCGAACCTGTGCGGGTAGAACCCATTGGATTTCGAGTCCAACGCCTTAACCACTCGGCCACAACTGCTTGGTAAAAGGTTTTGAAATGACAGCTATATTTCAAAGTTACCAAGAATCTCAAACAAGTCTACAAGTTGTCCAAGCGTTGCTCTCACTAGGGACCTTTAGCAAGGCCAAGGTAGCTCATTAAATGCAGATGTAGCAATGCTTTAGACATAGGCTACATCAACGCTTAATGAGCTATGTCGGCTTCGCCAAAGGTCCCTATCAAACGGCTATGTTTTAGCAATGGTCAGTTAGGTCTATGTTTAATGACCTATGTTGGGCTTGCTAAAGGTTCCTATTACTTTCAAGTTATAGCAGTCGTGGCCGAGTGGTTAAGGCGATGGACTAGAAATCCATTGGGCTCTGCCCGCGCAGGTTCGAATCCTGCCGACTGCGTTACTTTTGAGGAAACCCAAAGGAAAATGTCATTTGGGCAAAAAACTAATGTATTCGATGGATTTAGCAGTCAGAACTTAGCCTATGACATAAGACAATTGCCTAGTGAGTGCAATGTACAATAACAGTGTTTGGGGATATTAGATTGAATGCCCAAGTGCATGTGTGGTGCAGCCTAAAATCTCGCAGCCGGCAGGGTTCGAACCTGCGCGGGTAGAACCCATTGGATTTCAAGTCCAACGCCTTAACCACTCGGCCACGACTGCCCATGAGTACCTGCCACTTTTCTATATCCTTTCTACTATGAAGATGAATATATATTATATACTATTCAACCTCTTTTCATCATGCAGATACCTGGAATTTATATGACAGAATACCAGCAATTAAGTCCCCTCACGGTGGCTTTGGTCAAGACAGCTCAACTTTCAACAGGCACTCTTTTACTGCATTCCAGCTACTTGAACTACTATGTAGCATATCACCATGATGCCTGTAATGTTACAGCAGATATCATCAATTCTTCTGGATATTTGGAATCTATCACCTTTACATGTAAGCGTGGCAGTCGTGGCCGAGTGGTTAAGGCGATGGACTAGAAATCCATTGGGCTCTGCCCGCGCAGGTTCGAATCCTGCCGACTGCGCAAGTTTTAAGTTTGGCAAATGTGTAATATGTCACTTGATGAAAGAAAGATGATTTTTCAATTGCAACAGCTGCTCAAAAGATGTACCCAAATAGAAAGAAATTACCACCACAAAATGCTCGTCCAACATGTTTCCTTTAAACGTGGAATTCAATGCATGAACTTGGTTTCAGCAGATCTTAGGGTAATGTACATACAACCTTCTTTTACGTTTCGAAAGATTAGTTCAAAATCTCGCAGTTGACAGGGTTCGAACCTGTGCGGGTAGAACCCATTGGATTTCGAGTCCAACGCCTTAACCACTCGGCCACAACTGCTTGGTAAAAGGTTTTGAAATGACAGCTATATTTCAAAGTTACCAAGAATCTCAAACAAGTCTACAAGTTGTCCAAGCGTTGCTCTCACTAGGGACCTTTAGCAAGGCCAAGGTAGCTCATTAAATGCAGATGTAGCAATGCTTTAGACATAGGCTACATCAACGCTTAATGAGCTATGTCGGCTTCGCCAAAGGTCCCTATCAAACGGCTATGTTTTAGCAATGGTCAGTTAGGTCTATGTTTAATGACCTATGTTGGGCTTGCTAAAGGTTCCTATTACTTTCAAGTTATAGCAGTCGTGGCCGAGTGGTTAAGGCGATGGACTAGAAATCCATTGGGCTCTGCCCGCGCAGGTTCGAATCCTGCCGACTGCGTTACTTTTGAGGAAACCCAAAGGAAAATGTCATTTGGGCAAAAAACTAATGTATTCGATGGATTTAGCAGTCAGAACTTAGCCTATGACATAAGACAATTGCCTAGTGAGTGCAATGTACAATAACAGTGTTTGGGGATATTAGATTGAATGCCCAAGTGCATGTGTGGTGCAGCCTAAAATCTCGCAGCCGGCAGGGTTCGAACCTGCGCGGGTAGAACCCATTGGATTTCAAGTCCAACGCCTTAACCACTCGGCCACGACTGCCCATGAGTACCTGCCACTTTTCTATATCCTTTCTACTATGAAGATGAATATATATTATATACTATTCAACCTCTTTTCATCATGCAGATACCTGGAATTTATATGACAGAATACCAGCAATTAAGTCCCCTCACGGTGGCTTTGGTCAAGACAGCTCAACTTTCAACAGGCACTCTTTTACTGCATTCCAGCTACTTGAACTACTATGTAGCATATCACCATGATGCCTGTAATGTTACAGCAGATATCATCAATTCTTCTGGATATTTGGAATCTATCACCTTTACATGTAAGCGTGGCAGTCGTGGCCGAGTGGTTAAGGCGATGGACTAGAAATCCATTGGGCTCTGCCCGCGCAGGTTCGAATCCTGCCGACTGCGCAAGTTTTAAGTTTGGCAAATGTGTAATATGTCACTTGATGAAAGAAAGATGATTTTTCAATTGCAACAGCTGCTCAAAAGATGTACCCAAATAGAAAGAAATTACCACCACAAAATGCTCGTCCAACATGTTTCCTTTAAACGTGGAATTCAATGCATGAACTTGGTTTCAGCAGATCTTAGGGTAATGTACATACAACCTTCTTTTACGTCTCGAAAGATTAGTTCAAAATCTCGCAGTTGACAGGGTTCGAACCTGTGCGGGTAGAACCCATTGGATTTCGAGTCCAACGCCTTAACCACTCAGCCACAACTGCTTGGTAAAAGGTTTTGAAATGACAGCTATATTTCAAAGTTACCAAGAATCTCAAACAAGTCTACAAGTTGTCCAAGCGTTGCTCTCACTAGGGACCTTTAGCAAGGCCAAGGTAGCTCATTAAATGCAGATGTAGCAATGCTTTAGACATAGGCTACATCAACGCTTAATGAGCTATGTCGGCTTCGCCAAAGGTCCCTATCAAACGGCTATGTTTTAGCAATGGTCAGTTAGGTCTATGTTTAATGACCTATGTTGGGCTTGCTAAAGGTTCCTATTACTTTCAAGTTATAGCAGTCGTGGCCGAGTGGTTAAGGCGATGGACTAGAAATCCATTGGGCTCTGCCCGCGCAGGTTCGAATCCTGCCGACTGCGTTACTTTTGAGGAAACCCAAAGGAAAATGTCATTTGGGCAAAAAACTAATGTATTCGATGGATTTAGCAGTCAGAACTTAGCCTATGACATAAGACAATTGCCTAGTGAGTGCAATGTACAATAACAGTGTTTGGGGATATTAGATTGAATGCCCAAGTGCATGTGTGGTGCAGCCTAAAATCTCGCAGCCGGCAGGGTTCGAACCTGCGCGGGTAGAACCCATTGGATTTCAAGTCCAACGCCTTAACCACTCGGCCACGACTGCCCATGAGTACCTGCCACTTTTCTATATCCTTTCTACTATGAAGATGAATATATATTATATACTATTCAACCTCTTTTCATCATGCAGATACCTGGAATTTATATGACAGAATACCAGCAATTAAGTCCCCTCACGGTGGCTTTGGTCAAGACAGCTCAACTTTCAACAGGCACTCTTTTACTGCATTCCAGCTACTTGAACTACTATGTAGCATATCACCATGATGCCTGTAATGTTACAGCAGATATCATCAATTCTTCTGGATATTTGGAATCTATCACCTTTACATGTAAGCGTGGCAGTCGTGGCCGAGTGGTTAAGGCGATGGACTAGAAATCCATTGGGCTCTGCCCGCGCAGGTTCGAATCCTGCCGACTGCGCAAGTTTTAAGTTTGGCAAATGTGTAATATGTCACTTGATGAAAGAAAGATGATTTTTCAATTGCAACAGCTGCTCAAAAGATGTACCCAAATAGAAAGAAATTACCACCACAAAATGCTCGTCCAACATGTTTCCTTTAAACGTGGAATTCAATGCATGAACTTGGTTTCAGCAGATCTTAGGGTAATGTACATACAACCTTCTTTTACGTTTCGAAAGATTAGTTCAAAATCTCGCAGTTGACAGGGTTCGAACCTGTGCGGGTAGAACCCATTGGATTTCGAGTCCAACGCCTTAACCACTCGGCCACAACTGCTTGGTAAAAGGTTTTGAAATGACAGCTATATTTCAAAGTTACCAAGAATCTCAAACAAGTCTACAAGTTGTCCAAGCGTTGCTCTCACTAGGGACCTTTAGCAAGGCCAAGGTAGCTCATTAAATGCAGATGTAGCAATGCTTTAGACATAGGCTACATCAACGCTTAATGAGCTATGTCGGCTTCGCCAAAGGTCCCTATCAAACGGCTATGTTTTAGCAATGGTCAGTTAGGTCTATGTTTAATGACCTATGTTGGGCTTGCTAAAGGTTCCTATTACTTTCAAGTTATAGCAGTCGTGGCCGAGTGGTTAAGGCGATGGACTAGAAATCCATTGGGCTCTGCCCGCGCAGGTTCGAATCCTGCCGACTGCGTTACTTTTGAGGAAACCCAAAGGAAAATGTCATTTGGGCAAAAAACTAATGTATTCGATGGATTTAGCAGTCAGAACTTAGCCTATGACATAAGACAATTGCCTAGTGAGTGCAATGTACAATAACAGTGTTTGGGGATATTAGATTGAATGCCCAAGTGCATGTGTGGTGCAGCCTAAAATCTCGCAGCCGGCAGGGTTCGAACCTGCGTGGGTAGAACCCATTGGATTTCAAGTCCAACGCCTTAACCACTCGGCCACGACTGCCCATGAGTACCTGCCACTTTTCTATATCCTTTCTACTATGAAGATGAATATATATTATATACTATTCAACCTCTTTTCATCATGCAGATACCTGGAATTTATATGACAGAATACCAGCAATTAAGTCCCCTCACGGTGGCTTTGGTCAAGACAGCTCAACTTTCAACAGGCACTCTTTTACTGCATTCCAGCTACTTGAACTACTATGTAGCATATCACCATGATGCCTGTAATGTTACAGCAGATATCATCAATTCTTCTGGATATTTGGAATCTATCACCTTTACATGTAAGCGTGGCAGTCGTGGCCGAGTGGTTAAGGCGATGGACTAGAAATCCATTGGGCTCTGCCCGCGCAGGTTCGAATCCTGCCGACTGCGCAAGTTTTAAGTTTGGCAAATGTGTAATATGTCACTTGATGAAAGAAAGATGATTTTTCAATTGCAACAGCTGCTCAAAAGATGTACCCAAATAGAAAGAAATTACCACCACAAAATGCTCGTCCAACATGTTTCCTTTAAACGTGGAATTCAATGCATGAACTTGGTTTCAGCAGATCTTAGGGTAATGTACATACAACCTTCTTTTACGTTTCGAAAGATTAGTTCAAAATCTCGCAGTTGACAGGGTTCGAACCTGTGCGGGTAGAACCCATTGGATTTCGAGTCCAACGCCTTAACCACTCGGCCACAACTGCTTGGTAAAAGGTTTTGAAATGACAGCTATATTTCAAAGTTACCAAGAATCTCAAACAAGTCTACAAGTTGTCCAAGCGTTGCTCTCACTAGGGACCTTTAGCAAGGCCAAGGTAGCTCATTAAATGCAGATGTAGCAATGCTTTAGACATAGGCTACATCAACGCTTAATGAGCTATGTCGGCTTCGCCAAAGGTCCCTATCAAACGGCTATGTTTTAGCAATGGTCAGTTAGGTCTATGTTTAATGACCTATGTTGGGCTTGCTAAAGGTTCCTATTACTTTCAAGTTATAGCAGTCGTGGCCGAGTGGTTAAGGCGATGGACTAGAAATCCATTGGGCTCTGCCCGCGCAGGTTCGAATCCTGCCGACTGCGTTACTTTTGAGGAAACCCAAAGGAAAATGTCATTTGGGCAAAAAACTAATGTATTCGATGGATTTAGCAGTCAGAACTTAGCCTATGACATAAGACAATTGCCTAGTGAGTGCAATGTACAATAACAGTGTTTGGGGATATTAGATTGAATGCCCAAGTGCATGTGTGGTGCAGCCTAAAATCTCGCAGCCGGCAGGGTTCGAACCTGCGCGGGTAGAACCCATTGGATTTCAAGTCCAACGCCTTAACCACTCGGCCACGACTGCCCATGAGTACCTGCCACTTTTCTATATCCTTTCTACTATGAAGATGAATATATATTATATACTATTCAACCTCTTTTCATCATGCAGATACCTGGAATTTATATGACAGAATACCAGCAATTAAGTCCCCTCACGGTGGCTTTGGTCAAGACAGCTCAACTTTCAACAGGCACTCTTTTACTGCATTCCAGCTACTTGAACTACTATGTAGCATATCACCATGATGCCTGTAATGTTACAGCAGATATCATCAATTCTTCTGGATATTTGGAATCTATCACCTTTACATGTAAGCGTGGCAGTCGTGGCCGAGTGGTTAAGGCGATGGACTAGAAATCCATTGGGCTCTGCCCGCGCAGGTTCGAATCCTGCCGACTGCGCAAGTTTTAAGTTTGGCAAATGTGTAATATGTCACTTGATGAAAGAAAGATGATTTTTCAATTGCAACAGCTGCTCAAAAGATGTACCCAAATAGAAAGAAATTACCACCACAAAATGCTCGTCCAACATGTTTCCTTTAAACGTGGAATTCAATGCATGAACTTGGTTTCAGCAGATCTTAGGGTAATGTACATACAACCTTCTTTTACGTTTCGAAAGATTAGTTCAAAATCTCGCAGTTGACAGGGTTCGAACCTGTGCGGGTAGAACCCATTGGATTTCGAGTCCAACGCCTTAACCACTCAGCCACAACTGCTTGGTAAAAGGTTTTGAAATGACAGCTATATTTCAAAGTTACCAAGAATCTCAAACAAGTCTACAAGTTGTCCAAGCGTTGCTCTCACTAGGGACCTTTAGCAAGGCCAAGGTAGCTCATTAAATGCAGATGTAGCAATGCTTTAGACATAGGCTACATCAACGCTTAATGAGCTATGTCGGCTTCGCCAAAGGTCCCTATCAAACGGCTATGTTTTAGCAATGGTCAGTTAGGTCTATGTTTAATGACCTATGTTGGGCTTGCTAAAGGTTCCTATTACTTTCAAGTTATAGCAGTCGTGGCCGAGTGGTTAAGGCGATGGACTAGAAATCCATTGGGCTCTGCCCGCGCAGGTTCGAATCCTGCCGACTGCGTTACTTTTGAGGAAACCCAAAGGAAAATGTCATTTGGGCAAAAAACTAATGTATTCGATGGATTTAGCAGTCAGAACTTAGCCTATGACATAAGACAATTGCCTAGTGAGTGCAATGTACAATAACAGTGTTTGGGGATATTAGATTGAATGCCCAAGTGCATGTGTGGTGCAGCCTAAAATCTCGCAGCCGGCAGGGTTCGAACCTGCGCGGGTAGAACCCATTGGATTTCAAGTCCAACGCCTTAACCACTCGGCCACGACTGCCCATGAGTACCTGCCACTTTTCTATATCCTTTCTACTATGAAGATGAATATATATTATATACTATTCAACCTCTTTTCATCATGCAGATACCTGGAATTTATATGACAGAATACCAGCAATTAAGTCCCCTCACGGTGGCTTTGGTCAAGACAGCTCAACTTTCAACAGGCACTCTTTTACTGCATTCCAGCTACTTGAACTACTATGTAGCATATCACCATGATGCCTGTAATGTTAGAGCAGATATCATCAATTCTTCTGGATATTTGGAATCTATCACCTTTACATGTAAGCGTGGCAGTCGTGGCCGAGTGGTTAAGGCGATGGACTAGAAATCCATTGGGCTCTGCCCGCGCAGGTTCGAATCCTGCCGACTGCGCAAGTTTTAAGTTTGGCAAATGTGTAATATGTCACTTGATGAAAGAAAGATGATTTTTCAATTGCAACAGCTGCTCAAAAGATGTACCCAAATAGAAAGAAATTACCACCACAAAATGCTCGTCCAACATGTTTCCTTTAAACGTGGAATTCAATGCATGAACTTGGTTTCAGCAGATCTTAGGGTAATGTACATACAACCTTCTTTTACGTTTCGAAAGATTAGTTCAAAATCTCGCAGTTGACAGGGTTCGAACCTGTGCGGGTAGAACCCATTGGATTTCGAGTCCAACGCCTTAACCACTCGGCCACAACTGCTTGGTAAAAGGTTTTGAAATGACAGCTATATTTCAAAGTTACCAAGAATCTCAAACAAGTCTACAAGTTGTCCAAGCGTTGCTCTCACTAGGGACCTTTAGCAAGGCCAAGGTAGCTCATTAAATGCAGATGTAGCAATGCTTTAGACATAGGCTACATCAACGCTTAATGAGCTATGTCGGCTTCGCCAAAGGTCCCTATCAAACGGCTATGTTTTAGCAATGGTCAGTTAGGTCTATGTTTAATGACCTATGTTGGGCTTGCTAAAGGTTCCTATTACTTTCAAGTTATAGCAGTCGTGGCCGAGTGGTTAAGGCGATGGACTAGAAATCCATTGGGCTCTGCCCGCGCAGGTTCGAATCCTGCCGACTGCGTTACTTTTGAGGAAACCCAAAGGAAAATGTCATTTGGGCAAAAAACTAATGTATTCGATGGATTTAGCAGTCAGAACTTAGCCTATGACATAAGACAATTGCCTAGTGAGTGCAATGTACAATAACAGTGTTTGGGGATATTAGATTGAATGCCCAAGTGCATGTGTGGTGCAGCCTAAAATCTCGCAGCCGGCAGGGTTCGAACCTGCGCGGGTAGAACCCATTGGATTTCAAGTCCAACGCCTTAACCACTCGGCCACGACTGCCCATGAGTACCTGCCACTTTTCTATATCCTTTCTACTATGAAGATGAATATATATTATATACTATTCAACCTCTTTTCATCATGCAGATACCTGGAATTTATATGACAGAATACCAGCAATTAAGTCCCCTCACGGTGGCTTTGGTCAAGACAGCTCAACTTTCAACAGGCACTCTTTTACTGCATTCCAGCTACTTGAACTACTATGTAGCATATCACCATGATGCCTGTAATGTTACAGCAGATATCATCAATTCTTCTGGATATTTGGAATCTATCACCTTTACATGTAAGCGTGGCAGTCGTGGCCGAGTGGTTAAGGCGATGGACTAGAAATCCATTGGGCTCTGCCCGCGCAGGTTCGAATCCTGCCGACTGCGCAAGTTTTAAGTTTGGCAAATGTGTAATATGTCACTTGATGAAAGAAAGATGATTTTTCAATTGCAACAGCTGCTCAAAAGATGTACCCAAATAGAAAGAAATTACCACCACAAAATGCTCGTCCAACATGTTTCCTTTAAACGTGGAATTCAATGCATGAACTTGGTTTCAGCAGATCTTAGGGTAATGTACATACAACCTTCTTTTACGTTTCGAAAGATTAGTTCAAAATCTCGCAGTTGACAGGGTTCGAACCTGTGCGGGTAGAACCCATTGGATTTCGAGTCCAACGCCTTAACCACTCGGCCACAACTGCTTGGTAAAAGGTTTTGAAATGACAGCTATATTTCAAAGTTACCAAGAATCTCAAACAAGTCTACAAGTTGTCCAAGCGTTGCTCTCACTAGGGACCTTTAGCAAGGCCAAGGTAGCTCATTAAATGCAGATGTAGCAATGCTTTAGACATAGGCTACATCAACGCTTAATGAGCTATGTCGGCTTCGCCAAAGGTCCCTATCAAACGGCTATGTTTTAGCAATGGTCAGTTAGGTCTATGTTTAATGACCTATGTTGGGCTTGCTAAAGGTTCCTATTACTTTCAAGTTATAGCAGTCGTGGCCGAGTGGTTAAGGCGATGGACTAGAAATCCATTGGGCTCTGCCCGCGCAGGTTCGAATCCTGCCGACTGCGTTACTTTTGAGGAAACCCAAAGGAAAATGTCATTTGGGCAAAAAACTAATGTATTCGATGGATTTAGCAGTCAGAACTTAGCCTATGACATAAGACAATTGCCTAGTGAGTGCAATGTACAATAACAGTGTTTGGGGATATTAGATTGAATGCCCAAGTGCATGTGTGGTGCAGCCTAAAATCTCGCAGCCGGCAGGGTTCGAACCTGCGCGGGTAGAACCCATTGGATTTCAAGTCCAACGCCTTAACCACTCGGCCACGACTGCCCATGAGTACCTGCCACTTTTCTATATCCTTTCTACTATGAAGATGAATATATATTATATACTATTCAACCTCTTTTCATCATGCAGATACCTGGAATTTATATGACAGAATACCAGCAATTAAGTCCCCTCACGGTGGCTTTGGTCAAGACAGCTCAACTTTCAACAGGCACTCTTTTACTGCATTCCAGCTACTTGAACTACTATGTAGCATATCACCATGATGCCTGTAATGTTAGAGCAGATATCATCAATTCTTCTGGATATTTGGAATCTATCACCTTTACATGTAAGCGTGGCAGTCGTGGCCGAGTGGTTAAGGCGATGGACTAGAAATCCATTGGGCTCTGCCCGCGCAGGTTCGAATCCTGCCGACTGCGCAAGTTTTAAGTTTGGCAAATGTGTAATATGTCACTTGATGAAAGAAAGATGATTTTTCAATTGCAACAGCTGCTCAAAAGATGTACCCAAATAGAAAGAAATTACCACCACAAAATGCTCGTCCAACATGTTTCCTTTAAACGTGGAATTCAATGCATGAACTTGGTTTCAGCAGATCTTAGGGTAATGTACATACAACCTTCTTTTACGTTTCGAAAGATTAGTTCAAAATCTCGCAGTTGACAGGGTTCGAACCTGTGCGGGTAGAACCCATTGGATTTCGAGTCCAACGCCTTAACCACTCGGCCACAACTGCTTGGTAAAAGGTTTTGAAATGACAGCTATATTTCAAAGTTACCAAGAATCTCAAACAAGTCTACAAGTTGTCCAAGCGTTGCTCTCACTAGGGACCTTTAGCAAGGCCAAGGTAGCTCATTAAATGCAGATGTAGCAATGCTTTAGACATAGGCTACATCAACGCTTAATGAGCTATGTCGGCTTCGCCAAAGGTCCCTATCAAACGGCTATGTTTTAGCACTGGTCAGTTAGGTCTATGTTTAATGACCTATGTTGGGCTTGCTAAAGGTTCCTATTACTTTCAAGTTATAGCAGTCGTGGCCGAGTGGTTAAGGCGATGGACTAGAAATCCATTGGGCTCTGCCCGCGCAGGTTCGAATCCTGCCGACTGCGTTACTTTTGAGGAAACCCAAAGGAAAATGTCATTTGGGCAAAAAACTAATGTATTCGATGGATTTAGCAGTCAGAACTTAGCCTATGACATAAGACAATTGCCTAGTGAGTGCAATGTACAATAACAGTGTTTGGGGATATTAGATTGAATGCCCAAGTGCATGTGTGGTGCAGCCTAAAATCTCGCAGCCGGCAGGGTTCGAACCTGCGCGGGTAGAACCCATTGGATTTCAAGTCCAACGCCTTAACCACTCGGCCACGACTGCCCATGAGTACCTGCCACTTTTCTATATCCTTTCTACTATGAAGATGAATATATATTATATACTATTCAACCTCTTTTCATCATGCAGATACCTGGAATTTATATGACAGAATACCAGCAATTAAGTCCCCTCACGGTGGCTTTGGTCAAGACAGCTCAACTTTCAACAGGCACTCTTTTACTGCATTCCAGCTACTTGAACTACTAGGGACCTTTAGCAAACCCAACGTAGCTCATTTAACGCAAACGTATCCTATCCTTTCAGCACTGCTACGTCTGCGTTTCTTGAGGTTTTACGTGGTTGCTAAAGGTCCCTATTATGTAGCATATCACCATGATGCCTGTAATGTTACAGCAGATATCATCAATTCTTCTGGATATTTGGAATCTATCACCTTTACATGTAAGCGTGGCAGTCGTGGCCGAGTGGTTAAGGCGATGGACTAGAAATCCATTGGGCTCTGCCCGCGCAGGTTCGAATCCTGCCGACTGCGCAAGTTTTAAGTTTGGCAAATGTGTAATATGTCACTTGATGAAAGAAAGATGATTTTTCAATTGCAACAGCTGCTCAAAAGATGTACCCAAATAGAAAGAAATTACCACCACAAAATGCTCGTCCAACATGTTTCCTTTAAACGTGGAATTCAATGCATGAACTTGGTTTCAGCAGATCTTAGGGTAATGTACATACAACCTTCTTTTACGTTTCGAAAGATTAGTTCAAAATCTCGCAGTTGACAGGGTTCGAACCTGTGCGGGTAGAACCCATTGGATTTCGAGTCCAACGCCTTAACCACTCGGCCACAACTGCTTGGTAAAAGGTTTTGAAATGACAGCTATATTTCAAAGTTACCAAGAATCTCAAACAAGTCTACAAGTTGTCCAAGCGTTGCTCTCACTAGGGACCTTTAGCAAGGCCAAGGTAGCTCATTAAATGCAGATGTAGCAATGCTTTAGACATAGGCTACATCAACGCTTAATGAGCTATGTCGGCTTCGCCAAAGGTCCCTATCAAACGGCTATGTTTTAGCAATGGTCAGTTAGGTCTATGTTTAATGACCTATGTTGGGCTTGCTAAAGGTTCCTATTACTTTCAAGTTATAGCAGTCGTGGCCGAGGGGTTAAGGCGATGGACTAGAAATCCATTGGGCTCTGCCCGCGCAGGTTCGAATCCTGCCGACTGCGTTACTTTTGAGGAAACCCAAAGGAAAATGTCATTTGGGCAAAAAACTAATGTATTCGATGGATTTAGCAGTCAGAACTTAGCCTATGACATAAGACAATTGCCTAGTGAGTGCAATGTACAATAACAGTGTTTGGGGATATTAGATTGAATGCCCAAGTGCATGTGTGGTGCAGCCTAAAATCTCGCAGCCGGCAGGGTTCGAACCTGCGCGGGTAGAACCCATTGGATTTCAAGTCCAACGCCTTAACCACTCGGCCACGACTGCCCATGAGTACCTGCCACTTTTCTATATCCTTTCTACTATGAAGATGAATATATATTATATACTATTCAACCTCTTTTCATCATGCAGATACCTGGAATTTATATGACAGAATACCAGCAATTAAGTCCCCTCACGGTGGCTTTGGTCAAGACAGCTCAACTTTCAACAGGCACTCTTTTACTGCATTCCAGCTACTTGAACTACTAGGGACCTTTAGCAAACCCGACGTAGCTCATTAAACGCAGACGTAGTAGTGCTAAAGGGATAGGCTACGTCTACGTGTATTGAGCTTTTACGTGGTTGCTAAAGGTCCCTACTATGTAGCATATCACCATGATGCCTGTAATGTTACAGCAGATATCATCAATTCTTCTGGATATTTGGAATCTATCACCTTTACATGTAAGCGTGGCAGTCGTGGCCGAGTGGTTAAGGCGATGGACTAGAAATCCATTGGGCTCTGCCCGCGCAGGTTCGAATCCTGCCGACTGCGCAAGTTTTAAGTTTGGCAAATGTGTAATATGTCACTTGATGAAAGAAAGATGATTTTTCAATTGCAACAGCTGCTCAAAAGATGTACCCAAATAGAAAGAAATTACCACCACAAAATGCTCGTCCAACATGTTTCCTTTAAACGTGGAATTCAATGCATGAACTTGGTTTCAGCAGATCTTAGGGTAATGTACATACAACCTTCTTTTACGTTTCGAAAGATTAGTTCAAAATCTCGCAGTTGACAGGGTTCGAACCTGTGCGGGTAGAACCCATTGGATTTCGAGTCCAACGCCTTAACCACTCGGCCACAACTGCTTGGTAAAAGGTTTTGAAATGACAGCTATATTTCAAAGTTACCAAGAATCTCAAACAAGTCTACAAGTTGTCCAAGCGTTGCTCTCACTAGGGACCTTTAGCAAGGCCAAGGTAGCTCATTAAATGCAGATGTAGCAATGCTTTAGACATAGGCTACATCAACGCTTAATGAGCTATGTCGGCTTCGCCAAAGGTCCCTATCAAACGGCTATGTTTTAGCAATGGTCAGTTAGGTCTATGTTTAATGACCTATGTTGGGCTTGCTAAAGGTTCCTATTACTTTCAAGTTATAGCAGTCGTGGCCGAGGGGTTAAGGCGATGGACTAGAAATCCATTGGGCTCTGCCCGCGCAGGTTCGAATCCTGCCGACTGCGTTACTTTTGAGGAAACCCAAAGGAAAATGTCATTTGGGCAAAAAACTAATGTATTCGATGGATTTAGCAGTCAGAACTTAGCCTATGACATAAGACAATTGCCTAGTGAGTGCAATGTACAATAACAGTGTTTGGGGATATTAGATTGAATGCCCAAGTGCATGTGTGGTGCAGCCTAAAATCTCGCAGCCGGCAGGGTTCGAACCTGCGCGGGTAGAACCCATTGGATTTCAAGTCCAACGCCTTAACCACTCGGCCACGACTGCCCATGAGTACCTGCCACTTTTCTATATCCTTTCTACTATGAAGATGAATATATATTATATACTATTCAACCTCTTTTCATCATGCAGATACCTGGAATTTATATGACAGAATACCAGCAATTAAGTCCCCTCACGGTGGCTTTGGTCAAGACAGCTCAACTTTCAACAGGCACTCTTTTACTGCATTCCAGCTACTTGAACTACTATGTAGCATATCACCATGATGCCTGTAATGTTACAGCAGATATCATCAATTCTTCTGGATATTTGGAATCTATCACCTTTACATGTAAGCGTGGCAGTCGTGGCCGAGTGGTTAAGGCGATGGACTAGAAATCCATTGGGCTCTGCCCGCGCAGGTTCGAATCCTGCCGACTGCGCAAGTTTTAAGTTTGGCAAATGTGTAATATGTCACTTGATGAAAGAAAGATGATTTTTCAATTGCAACAGCTGCTCAAAAGATGTACCCAAATAGAAAGAAATTACCACCACAAAATGCTCGTCCAACATGTTTCCTTTAAACGTGGAATTCAATGCATGAACTTGGTTTCAGCAGATCTTAGGGTAATGTACATACAACCTTCTTTTACGTTTCGAAAGATTAGTTCAAAATCTCGCAGTTGACAGGGTTCGAACCTGTGCGGGTAGAACCCATTGGATTTCGAGTCCAACGCCTTAACCACTCGGCCACAACTGCTTGGTAAAAGGTTTTGAAATGACAGCTATATTTCAAAGTTACCAAGAATCTCAAACAAGTCTACAAGTTGTCCAAGCGTTGCTCTCACTAGGGACCTTTAGCAAGGCCAAGGTAGCTCATTAAATGCAGATGTAGCAATGCTTTAGACATAGGCTACATCAACGCTTAATGAGCTATGTCGGCTTCGCCAAAGGTCCCTATCAAACGGCTATGTTTTAGCAATGGTCAGTTAGGTCTATGTTTAATGACCTATGTTGGGCTTGCTAAAGGTTCCTATTACTTTCAAGTTATAGCAGTCGTGGCCGAGTGGTTAAGGCGATGGACTAGAAATCCATTGGGCTCTGCCCGAGCAGGTTCGAATCCTGCCGACTGCGTTACTTTTGAGGAAACCCAAAGGAAAATGTCATTTGGGCAAAAAACTAATGTATTCGATGGATTTAGCAGTCAGAACTTAGCCTATGACATAAGACAATTGCCTAGTGAGTGCAATGTACAATAACAGTGTTTGGGGATATTAGATTGAATGCCCAAGTGCATGTGTGGTGCAGCCTAAAATCTCGCAGCCGGCAGGGTTCGAACCTGCGCGGGTAGAACCCATTGGATTTCAAGTCCAACGCCTTAACCACTCGGCCACGACTGCCCATGAGTACCTGCCACTTTTCTATATCCTTTCTACTATGAAGATGAATATATATTATATACTATTCAACCTCTTTTCATCATGCAGATACCTGGAATTTATATGACAGAATACCAGCAATTAAGTCCCCTCACGGTGGCTTTGGTCAAGACAGCTCAACTTTCAACAGGCACTCTTTTACTGCATTCCAGCTACTTGAACTACTATGTAGCATATCACCATGATGCCTGTAATGTTACAGCAGATATCATCAATTCTTCTGGATATTTGGAATCTATCACCTTTACATGTAAGCGTGGCAGTCGTGGCCGAGTGGTTAAGGC
Organism: Harmothoe impar; assembly: GCA_947462335.1. Taxonomy (NCBI): domain Eukaryota; kingdom Metazoa; phylum Annelida; class Polychaeta; order Phyllodocida; family Polynoidae; genus Harmothoe; species Harmothoe impar. The sequence continues at coordinate 5,155,146 of OX381716.1, read as the reverse complement.
GATGGACTAGAAATCCATTGGGCTCTGCCCGCGCAGGTTCGAATCCTGCCGACTGCGCAAGTTTTAAGTTTGGCAAATGTGTAATATGTCACTTGATGAAAGAAAGATGATTTTTCAATTGCAACAGCTGCTCAAAAGATGTACCCAAATAGAAAGAAATTACCACCACAAAATGCTCGTCCAACATGTTTCCTTTAAACGTGGAATTCAATGCATGAACTTGGTTTCAGCAGATCTTAGGGTAATGTACATACAACCTTCTTTTACGTCTCGAAAGATTAGTTCAAAATCTCGCAGTTGACAGGGTTCGAACCTGTGCGGGTAGAACCCATTGGATTTCGAGTCCAACGCCTTAACCACTCAGCCACAACTGCTTGGTAAAAGGTTTTGAAATGACAGCTATATTTCAAAGTTACCAAGAATCTCAAACAAGTCTACAAGTTGTCCAAGCGTTGCTCTCACTAGGGACCTTTAGCAAGGCCAAGGTAGCTCATTAAATGCAGATGTAGCAATGCTTTAGACATAGGCTACATCAACGCTTAATGAGCTATGTCGGCTTCGCCAAAGGTCCCTATCAAACGGCTATGTTTTAGCAATGGTCAGTTAGGTCTATGTTTAATGACCTATGTTGGGCTTGCTAAAGGTTCCTATTAATTTCAAGTTATAGCAGTCGTGGCCGAGTGGTTAAGGCGATGGACTAGAAATCCATTGGGCTCTGCCCGCGCAGGTTCGAATCCTGCCGACTGCGTTACTTTTGAGGAAACCCAAAGGAAAATGTCATTTGGGCAAAAAACTAATGTATTCGATGGATTTAGCAGTCAGAACTTAGCCTATGACATAAGACAATTGCCTAGTGAGTGCAATGTACAATAACAGTGTTTGGGGATATTAGATTGAATGCCCAAGTGCATGTGTGGTGCAGCCTAAAATCTCGCAGCCGGCAGGGTTCGAACCTGCGCGGGTAGAACCCATTGGATTTCAAGTCCAACGCCTTAACCACTCGGCCACGACTGCTCATGAGTACCTGCCACTTTTCTATATCCTTTCTACTATGAAGATGAATATATTATATACTATTCAACCTCTTTTCATCATGCAGATACCTGGAATTTATACGACAGAATACCAGCAATTAAGTCCCCTCACGGTGGCTTTGGTCAAGACAGCTCAACTTTCAACAGGCACTCTTTTACTGCATTCCAGCTACTTGAACTACTATGTAGCATATCACCATGATGCCTGTAATGTTACAGCAGATATCATCAATTCTTCTGGATATTTGGAATCTATCACCTTTACATGTAAGCGTGGCAGTCGTGGCCGAGTGGTTAAGGCGATGGACTAGAAATCCATTGGGCTCTGCCCGCGCAGGTTCGAATCCTGCCGACTGCGCAAGTTTTAAGTTTGGCAAATGTGTAATATGTCACTTGATGAAAGAAAGATGATTTTTCAATTGCAACAGCTGCTCAAAAGATGTACCCAAATAGAAAGAAATTACCACCACAAAATGCTCGTCCAACATGTTTCCTTTAAACGTGGAATTCAATGCATGAACTTGGTTTCAGCAGATCTTAGGGTAATGTACATACAACCTTCTTTTACGTCTCGAAAGATTAGTTCAAAATCTCGCAGTTGACAGGGTTCGAACCTGTGCGGGTAGAACCCATTGGATTTCGAGTCCAACGCCTTAACCACTCGGCCACAACTGCTTGGTAAAAGGTTTTGAAATGACAGCTATATTTCAAAGTTACCAAGAATCTCAAACAAGTCTACAAGTTGTCCAAGCGTTGCTCTCACTAGGGACCTTTAGCAAGGCCAAGGTAGCTCATTAAATGCAGATGTAGCAATGCTTTAGACATAGGCTACATCAACGCTTAATGAGCTATGTCGGCTTCGCCAAAGGTCCCTATCAAACGGCTATGTTTTAGCACTGGTCAGTTAGGTCTATGTTTAATGACCTATGTTGGGCTTGCTAAAGGTTCCTATTACTTTCAAGTTATAGCAGTCGTGGCCGAGTGGTTAAGGCGATGGACTAGAAATCCATTGGGCTCTGCCCGCGCAGGTTCGAATCCTGCCGACTGCGTTACTTTTGAGGAAACCCAAAGGAAAATGTCATTTGGGCAAAAAACTAATGTATTCGATGGATTTAGCAGTCAGAACTTAGCCTATGACATAAGACAATTGCCTAGTGAGTGCAATGTACAATAACAGTGTTTGATTGTTGATTATGAAGCATTAAAATGATCAAGGAGTGTTGTAGGCACCCTCTGGAGCACAGATAAGTTAATTATTAGTGAGGATTTGCCTGCTGCTACTTAAAAGCACGGAGTAACACCGCAACTTAAAAGCACGGAGTAACACCATCCGGGATTCAAATTTGTCATAGTGAAGCATTTGGGTGTGCATGGGTGAATGCATGGTCTACCATAGCTATCAAGCACTAAGCCCCTGTCACCACAAGTCCTTTTGGAACATAATAACGCAATATATAGCCAGAAATAACCACAGGAGAGAAAGAAATGGCAATTGTTACTCCGTGCTTTTATGTTGTATCAAATATGCATCTGCTCCTGGAGCCTAGAGGATTGGATTTTTTTGAAAATTTTCTTTTTCCAGTATAAGGCCCACATGTTACCTCAACATGAGGGGTAAAATAGTTATGCTGTGGTATCTCTCTAATTACTGTATGCGGACACCAATATAATAACATAGATTGACAATAAGTGACAAATTCACAGCAAAAAGTCTACAGTAAAAAATAAAAGATACATATCATGGTAAAATCTCTTGAATCCATCTACTATAACATAGGCCTATTGGTAAAAATTAATTGGGATGGGCTATTGATTCCTTAGATTAAATGATTGGCATGTAAAATATGTCATTTCTGTCATTTTTGTCATTTTTTAGGGCTTTTTTGGCTTCGGGGGGCCATAAAAGACAATATCTTGGTCCAATACACAAAAATATTTTTTTCCCTGAAATGTTAGGATGTTTTGTCACACATGCCAAAGAATATAAGCATTTGAAGCAAAAGTCTTAATTCTGTAGGCTTATAAAGCTTAAAAGGCCTGAAAAGACCAAACCTACATAAGTCAGCGGCTTGACCCATATATATTATATACTATTCAACCTCTTTTCATCATGCAGATACCTGGAATTTATACGACAGAATACCAGCAATTAAGTCCCCTCACGGTGGCTTTGGTCAAGACAGCTCAACTTTCAACAGGCACTCTTTTACTGCATTCCAGCTACTTGAACTACTATGTAGCATATCACCATGATGCCTGTAATGTTACAGCAGATATCATCAATTCTTCTGGATATTTGGAATCTATCACCTTTACATGTAAGCGTGGCAGTCGTGGCCGAGTGGTTAAGGCGATGGACTAGAAATCCATTGGGCTCTGCCCGCGCAGGTTCGAATCCTGCCGACTGCGCAAGTTTTAAGTTTGGCAAATGTGTAATATGTCACTTGATGAAAGAAAGATGATTTTTCAATTGCAACAGCTGCTCAAAAGATGTACCCAAATAGAAAGAAATTACCACCACAAAATGCTCGTCCAACATGTTTCCTTTAAACGTGGAATTCAATGCATGAACTTGGTTTCAGCAGATCTTAGGGTAATGTACATACAACCTTCTTTTACGTCTCGAAAGATTAGTTCAAAATCTCGCAGTTGACAGGGTTCGAACCTGTGCGGGTAGAACCCATTGGATTTCGAGTCCAACGCCTTAACCACTCAGCCACAACTGCTTGGTAAAAGGTTTTGAAATGACAGCTATATTTCAAAGTTACCAAGAATCTCAAACAAGTCTACAAGTTGTCCAAGCGTTGCTCTCACTAGGGACCTTTAGCAAGGCCAAGGTAGCTCATTAAATGCAGATGTAGCAATGCTTTAGACATCAGCCTCGAGCCCTCCAGGCCCATTACAGCCGTCAGGCTGTAATGGGCCTGGACAAATTCGTATCTAAAAACTGTGACCTAGTTAGAAAATGATCCAGGATCCTGGATCATTTCTTAATGACATAGCTCAACCACTGATTGGTTAACAATGGTCACATGACCATGAATGAGGTTGTGTATGGCCTCATGGGTTCGAATCCCACCTTGGGAAAACGTAGGTTCGTTTTTTTTACATCATTTATTTGGCCTTTTTTAAGCAAAAATACCCCAATGCTGGTATAGTAATAACACATATTACATATTAGGATAGGGACAATAGTGTAATAGAGGGCCATTGAACAGATACCAAAATTACTACCCATTGTGCCATGGTGGGACTCGAACCCATGATGTCCAGATTGGTGACATCCATTACAACCCAATACATAAGCATTCTCCCAGACTGTATACTTACAGTCGGGGTCCGAGACTGTTTAGACATAGGCTACATCAACGCTTAATGAGCTATGTCGGCTTCGCCAAAGGTCCCTATCAAACGGCTATGTTTTAGCACTGGTCCTTGCACCTAGTGAGTGCAATGTACAATAACAGTGTTTGGGGATATTAGATTGAATGCCCAAGTGCATGTGTGGTGCAGCCTAAAATCTCGCAGCCGGCAGGGTTCGAACCTGCGCGGGTAGAACCCATTGGATTTCAAGTCCAACGCCTTAACCACTCGGCCACGACTGCCCATGAGTACCTGCCACTTTTCTATATCCTTTCTACTATGAAGATGAATATATATTATATACTATTCAACCTCTTTTCATCATGCAGATACCTGGAATTTATATGACAGAATACCAGCAATTAAGTCCCCTCACGGTGGCTTTAGTCAAGACAGCTCAACTTTCAACAGGCACTCTTTTACTGCATTCCAGCTACTTGAACTACTATGTAGCATATCACCATGATGCCTGTAATGTTACAGCAGATATCATCAATTCTTCTGGATATTTGGAATCTATCACCTTTACATGTAAGCGTGGCAGTCGTGGCCGAGTGGTTAAGGCGATGGACTAGAAATCCATTGGGCTCTGCCCGCGCAGGTTCGAATCCTGCCGACTGCGCAAGTTTTAAGTTTGGCAAATGTGTAATATGTCACTTGATGAAAGAAAGATGATTTTTCAATTGCAACAGCTGCTCAAAAGATGTACCCAAATAGAAAGAAATTACCACCACAAAATGCTCGTCCAACATGTTTCCTTTAAACGTGGAATTCAATGCATGAACTTGGTTTCAGCAGATCTTAGGGTAATGTACATACAACCTTCTTTTACGTCTCGAAAGATTAGTTCAAAATCTCGCAGTTGACAGGGTTCGAACCTGTGCGGGTAGAACCCATTGGATTTCGAGTCCAACGCCTTAACCACTCGGCCACAACTGCTTGGTAAAAGGTTTTGAAATGACAGCTATATTTCAAAGTTACCAAGAATCTCAAACAAGTCTACAAGTTGTTCAAGCGTTGCTCTCACTAGGGACCTTTAGCAAGGCCAAGGTAGCTCATTAAATGCAGATGTAGCAATGCTTTAGACATAGGCTACATCAACGCTTAATGAGCTATGTCGGCTTCGCCAAAGGTCCCTATCAAACGGCTATGTTTTAGCACTGGTCAGTTAGGTCTATGTTTAATGACCTATGTTGGGCTTGCTAAAGGTTCCTATTACTTTCAAGTTATAGCAGTCGTGGCCGAGTGGTTAAGGCGATGGACTAGAAATCCATTGGGCTCTGCCCGCGCAGGTTCGAATCCTGCCGACTGCGTTACTTTTGAGGAAACCCAAAGGAAAATGTCATTTGGGCAAAAAACTAATGTATTCGATGGATTTAGCAGTCAGAACTTAGCCTATGACATAAGACAATTGCCTAGTGAGTGCAATGTACAATAACAGTGTTTGGGGATATTAGATTGAATGCCCAAGTGCATGTGTGGTGCAGCCTAAAATCTCGCAGCCGGCAGGGTTCGAACCTGCGCGGGTAGAACCCATTGGATTTCAAGTCCAACGCCTTAACCACTCGGCCACGACTGCCCATGAGTACCTGCCACTTTTCTATATCCTTTCTACTATGAAGATGAATATATGTTATATACTATTCAACCTCTTTTCATCATGCAGATACCTGGAATTTATATGACAGAATAGGGACCTTTAGCAAACCCAACGTAGCTCAATAAACGCAGACGTAGGCACTTTTACGTGCATTGGTGGCAATGGTAAAGACCTACGTTACGTCCACGTTTTATGAGCTGTTACGTGGTTGCTAAAGGTCCCTAATACCAGCAATTAAGTCCCCTCAAAGTGGCTTTGGTCAAGACAGCTCAACTTTCAACAGGCACTCTTTTACTGCATTCCAGCTACTTGAACTACTATGTAGCATATCACCATGATGCCTGTAATGTTACAGCAGATATCATCAATTCTTCTGGATATTTGGAATCTATCACCTTTACATGTAAGCGTGGCAGTCGTGGCCGAGTGGTTAAGGCGATGGACTAGAAATCCATTGGGCTCTGCCCGCGCAGGTTCGAATCCTGCCGACTGCGCAAGTTTTAAGTTTGGCAAATGTGTAATATGTCACTTGATGAAAGAAAGATGATTTTTCAATTGCAACAGCTGCTCAAAAGATGTACCCAAATAGAAAGAAATTACCACCACAAAATGCTCGTCCAACATGTTTCCTTTAAACGTGGAATTCAATGCATGAACTTGGTTTCAGCAGATCTTAGGGTAATGTACATACAACCTTCTTTTACGTCTCGAAAGATTAGTTCAAAATCTCGCAGTTGACAGGGTTCAAACCTGTGCGGGTAGAACCCATTGGATTTCGAGTCCAACGCCTTAACCACTCGGCCACAACTGCCTGGTTAAAGGTTTTGAAATGACAGCTATATTTCAAAGTTACCAAGAATCTCAAACAAGTCTACAAGTTGTCCAAGCGTTGCTCTCACTAGGGACCTTTAGCAAGGCCAAGGTAGCTCATTAAATGCAGATGTAGCAATGCTTTAGACATAGGCTACATCAACGCTTAATGAGCTATGTCGGCTTCGCCAAAGGTCCCTATCAAACGGCTATGTTTTAGCACTGGTCAGTTAGGTCTATGTTTAATGACCTATGTTGGGCTTGCTAAAGGTTCCTATTACTTTCAAGTTATAGCAGTCGTGGCCGAGTGGTTAAGGCGATGGACTAGAAATCCATTGGGCTCTGCCCGCGCAGGTTCGAATCCTGCCGACTGCTTTACTTTTGTGGAAACCCAAAGGAAAATGTCATTTGGGCAAAAAACTAATGTATTCGATGGATTTAGCAGTCAGAACTTAGCCTATGACATAAGACAATTGCCTAGTGAGTGCAATGTACAATAACAGTGTTTGGGGATATTAGATTGAATGCCCAAGTGCATGTGTGGTGCAGCCTAAAATCTCGCAGCCGGCAGGGTTCGAACCTGCGCGGGTAGAACCCATTGGATTTCAAGTCCAACGCCTTAACCACTCGGCCACGACTGCCCATGAGTACCTGCCACTTTTCTATATCCTTTCTACTATGAAGATGAATATATATTATATACTATTCAACCTCTTTTCATCATGCAGATACCTGGAATTTATATGACAGAATACCAGCAATTAAGTCCCCTCACGGTGGCTTTGGTCAAGACAGCTCAACTTTCAACAGGCACTCTTTTACTGCATTCCAGCTACTTGAACTACTATGTAGCATATCACCATGATGCCTGTAATGTTACAGCAGATATCATCAATTCTTCTGGATATTTGGAATCTATCACCTTTACATGTAAGCGTGGCAGTCGTGGCCGAGTGGTTAAGGCGATGGACTAGAAATCCATTGGGCTCTGCCCGCGCAGGTTCGAATCCTGCCGACTGCGCAAGTTTTAAGTTTGGCAAATGTGTAATATGTCACTTGATGAAAGAAAGATGATTTTTCAATTGCAACAGCTGCTCAAAAGATGTACCCAAATAGAAAGAAATTACCACCACAAAATGCTCGTCCAACATGTTTCCTTTAAACGTGGAATTCAATGCATGAACTTGGTTTCAGCAGATCTTAGGGTAATGTACATACAACCTTCTTTTACGTCTCGAAAGATTAGTTCAAAATCTCGCAGTTGACAGGGTTCGAACCTGTGCGGGTAGAACCCATTGGATTTCGAGTCCAACGCCTTAACCACTCGGCCACAACTGCCTGGTTAAAGGTTTTGAAATGACAGCTATATTTCAAAGTTACCAAGAATCTCAAACAAGTCTACAAGTTGTCCAAGCGTTGCTCTCACTAGGGACCTTTAGCAAGGCCAAGGTAGCTCATTAAATGCAGATGTAGCAATGCTTTAGACATAGGCTACATCAACGCTTAATGAGCTATGTCGGCTTCGCCAAAGGTCCCTATCAAACGGCTATGTTTTAGCAATGGTCAGTTAGGTCTATGTTTAATGACCTATGTTGGGCTTGCTAAAGGTTCCTATTACTTTCAAGTTATAGCAGTCGTGGCCGAGTGGTTAAGGCGATGGACTAGAAATCCATTGGGCTCTGCCCGCGCAGGTTCGAATCCTGCCGACTGCGTTACTTTTGAGGAAACCCAAAGGAAAATGTCATTTGGGCAAAAAACTAATGTATTCGATGGATTTAGCAGTCAGAACTTAGCCTATGACATAAGACAATTGCCTAGTGAGTGCAATGTACAATAACAGTGTTTGGGGATATTAGATTGAATGCCCAAGTGCATGTGTGGTGCAGCCTAAAATCTCGCAGCCGGCAGGGTTCGAACCTGCGCGGGTAGAACCCATTGGATTTCAAGTCCAACGCCTTAACCACTCGGCCACGACTGCCCATGAGTACCTGCCACTTTTCTATATCCTTTCTACTATGAAGATGAATATATATTATATACTATTCAACCTCTTTTCATCATGCAGATACCTGGAATTTATATGACAGAATACCAGCAATTAAGTCCCCTCACGGTGGCTTTGGTCAAGACAGCTCAACTTTCAACAGGCACTCTTTTACTGCATTCCAGCTACTTGAACTACTATGTAGCATATCACCATGATGCCTGTAATGTTACAGCAGATATCATCAATTCTTCTGGATATTTGGAATCTATCACCTTTACATGTAAGCGTGGCAGTCGTGGCCGAGTGGTTAAGGCGATGGACTAGAAATCCATTGGGCTCTGCCCGCGCAGGTTCGAATCCTGCCGACTGCGCAAGTTTTAAGTTTGGCAAATGTGTAATATGTCACTTGATGAAAGAAAGATGATTTTTCAATTGCAACAGCTGCTCAAAAGATGTACCCAAATAGAAAGAAATTACCACCACAAAATGCTCGTCCAACATGTTTCCTTTAAACGTGGAATTCAATGCATGAACTTGGTTTCAGCAGATCTTAGGGTAATGTACATACAACCTTCTTTTACGTTTCGAAAGATTAGTTCAAAATCTCGCAGTTGACAGGGTTCGAACCTGTGCGGGTAGAACCCATTGGATTTCGAGTCCAACGCCTTAACCACTCGGCCACAACTGCTTGGTAAAAGGTTTTGAAATGACAGCTATATTTCAAAGTTACCAAGAATCTCAAACAAGTCTACAAGTTGTCCAAGCGTTGCTCTCACTAGGGACCTTTAGCAAGGCCAAGGTAGCTCATTAAATGCAGATGTAGCAATGCTTTAGACATAGGCTACATCAACGCTTAATGAGCTATGTCGGCTTCGCCAAAGGTCCCTATCAAACGGCTATGTTTTAGCAATGGTCAGTTAGGTCTATGTTTAATGACCTATGTTGGGCTTGCTAAAGGTTCCTATTACTTTCAAGTTATAGCAGTCGTGGCCGAGTGGTTAAGGCGATGGACTAGAAATCCATTGGGCTCTGCCCGCGCAGGTTCGAATCCTGCCGACTGCGTTACTTTTGAGGAAACCCAAAGGAAAATGTCATTTGGGCAAAAAACTAATGTATTCGATGGATTTAGCAGTCAGAACTTAGCCTATGACATAAGACAATTGCCTAGTGAGTGCAATGTACAATAACAGTGTTTGGGGATATTAGATTGAATGCCCAAGTGCATGTGTGGTGCAGCCTAAAATCTCGCAGCCGGCAGGGTTCGAACCTGCGCGGGTAGAACCCATTGGATTTCAAGTCCAACGCCTTAACCACTCGGCCACGACTGCCCATGAGTACCTGCCACTTTTCTATATCCTTTCTACTATGAAGATGAATATATATTATATACTATTCAACCTCTTTTCATCATGCAGATACCTGGAATTTATATGACAGAATACCAGGATACCTGTGATATATATCATAGTAGAAATAATATTTCCATGATTCATTTAGGCCCTACCGTGACAATCAAAAATCAAATTGCATTGCTTACATACCCATTGTCTAATTTGGACCAATAATGTTTGGACAACACCATCCAGTGCGGGACTGCAAGGGTGCTCCTGCTGCCACCTATGTAGCACAGTGCAACCTAATATGTGATATCTAACGGTCTTAGTGAAGGAAATGGTTCTTCTACATGTATATACAGCTTTTACTGCATAACAACTATTGGGACAATTACAATATCTGAAAGTCATCCCTGATGTAATGGATACAGCCTTCCTATGGAACCGAATTACTGTAAATGTAGATAATTTCGCGTGTATAAATTTTTGCGAATCTGCTAAAAGGGACATTTTCGCTTGTACTAAAATTCGCGAATTTCAGAGATTTGTCTATTTAATTCAATACTGTATAAATATTCGCTCTGTACATATTTTCGCGGATATTTAAAAGTCGCAAAAATATGAACGTTTACAGTAACTACTGACCACGGAATATTTGAACACTAGTCTGTAGCCTAAAAGCACTTGAATTTCGCCAGAATTTACAGTGTGCTGATTCTGCGTCTTGCCTTTGAAAAATATGTAATCTCGCTGTGAATCTCTTTCCTATTATTTGATTCACCTTGGCATGTGTACTACCGTAAAACCTCGCGTAGAAGCCGCGGCTAGTACGCGAGTCAGATCGGCGGTGCGGCTTATAGGATCGGCCCAGGGTCAGGGTGCGGCTTATACGCGAGTTTTTGCTACTATGGTACAGTGCTAAAATCGGTACATTCAGATCGCCAGTGCGGCTTATAGGATCGGCCCAAACTCAGGGTGCGGCTTATACGCGAGTTAGGCTTATACGCGAGGTTTTACGGTAGTTTTTATAATATTGGCTTACTTTATAACTTAATTATTGACCATTCAGTGCTCCCCCAGTATTTAATTCCGACCACAATCATGTATGACTTTCAGTTTGCGACGGGATTTGCCCCAGTGAGTCCTGATGGTAAATCTCGTAATACCAGCTTGCATCCTTCAGAGCTGTGTGTAGACTTAATTGTTACATCTAAGATATAAACTGAACAATTGACTTGATTTCTTGAGTGTGTATGTCTTAAGCTTAAGTTATTTGTATTGATCAAACAAAGAAAAGGCAAGCCAGGGATGGGTATAATTACATTTATTTATTTCTCCCCATCATTGTACAAACATGTACCCTCTTGAGGCCATAACCGGCGTCAGACTGGTCTGTTCACGCACTCACAGTTAAACGTCTATCTGAGACAGATATAAGTCACTAACATGATACACACACACTTCTCTCATACCCTATACCTTCCACACAATAATGATGATTTAGATGATAAGTACTTTTTACTTCTTGTCCTGAAAAAATGAGCCCCCTGCATTTCACATTCAGCTATTGAGGTCTCAGATCTTTGTAATTAATTATAACATGAGGGGATGTGATGGGGATTTACACGACTGGGTTTGTACGGTTTGTGGCAGTCAGTGCAGCCCCCTGGAGGGGGTTTACTGAACCACCACCTGGTGATGACTCATACCCAGCCTGACCGGTTACGTCCTGTGACGTCACCACGTGGCCTTGTGACGTCATGACGCTGCTGTGCTGCCTCTGATGCACGGAATGAACCCTGGATTGTCACGTTACAATCACGACGTAAACGTCATGATATCTTGATTTAATGCTGTCATTTACGTCATGATTTTACTGTTACATTAAGACGTCACTTTTGATGTAGGTCATGACGTCACTTTTTACTGATGATCCTTAATGACGTTACTCTTTACAGATATGACGTCATTCCTTGCTGCTATGGCATGGCCAGTGACGTCATAAGCCCTGACCTCATAACATGACCCGTAACGTCATAACATGGCCCTTGACGTCATAACGTGACGTCACCACCCCCTGCAGTGCGGCGGCCATTACTTGGTGCTGGTGGAGAAGAGAGCGAGGAGGCCGCCGGCCGAGCCGACAGACAGGATGTAGTTAAAGGTGGGGCTGAAGGAGCGCAGGACGTAGAAGGAGGCCACGATGATGAGAACCAGGTACAGCGCGTTGTTGTAGAAGATGGCAAAGGTGGTCGCCTCGTAGTCAGCTACGTCATTCTTCTTCCACAGGACCCTGTAATATAGACATGTAGGGGGTATCAGTACATTACATAGACAGATATACAGGGGGGGGGGGGGGGGTGAGGTGGTCGCCTTGTAGTCAGCGACGTCATTCTTCTTCCACAGGACCCTGTAATATAGACATGTATAGAGGTATCAGTACATTACATAGACAGATATACAGGGGGGGGGGGGTGAGGTGGTCGCCTTGTAGTCAGCGACGTCATTCTTCTTCCACAGGACCCTGTAATATAGACATGTATAGGGGTATCAGTACATTACATAGACAGATATACAGGGGGGGGGGGGGTGGTCGCCTTGTAGTCAGCGACGTCATTCTTCTTCCACAGGACCCTGTAATATAGACATGTATAGGGGTATCAGTACATTACATAGACAGATATACAGGGGGGGGGGGGGGTGGGGGGTGGTCGCCTCGTAGTCAGCTACGTCATTCTTCTTCCACAGGACCCTGTAATATAGACATGTATAGGGGTATCAGTACATTACATAGACAGATATACAGGGGGGGGGGAGGGGGGTGGGGTGAGGTGGTCGCCTCGTAGTCAGCTACGTCATTCTTCTTCCACAGGACCCTGTAATATAGACATGTATAGGGGTATCAGTACATTACATAGACAGATATACGGGGGGGGGGGGGGTGAGATGGTCGCCTCGTAGTCCGCCACGTCATTCTTCTTCCACAGGACCCTGTAATATAGACATGTATAGGGGTATCAGTACATTACATAGACAGATATACAGGGGGGGGGGGGTGAGGTGGTCGCCTCGTAGTCAGCTACGTCATTCTTCTTCCACAGGACCCTGTAATATAGACATGTAGGGGGTATCAGTACATTACATAGACAGATATACAGGGGGGGGGGGGGTGAGGTGGTCGCCTCATCGTCAGCTACGTCGTTCTTCTTCCACAGGACCCTGGGGGTGTAAGACGAGGGGGGGGGGATCAGTAGCATGTAATACAGGGGGAATAGGGTAGGCACTTGGATAAATTTTCAGAATTGTGTAGATTCTGTATTTTATTGTGCTTTCAGGCCTCCCACCACCCCACGGACCACCTTAAAGGAATTTTAAAGGAATCTTTTCCCTGAATATAAAGGAATTTTAAAGGAATTCTAAAGGAATCTCGGTCAAAATAAAGGAAATGAAATGCAATATTTACTGACATTACAGCATGTAATACAGTGAAACTTCGTTATAAGGAACTCTGATATAAGGAGACCTTGCCTATTAGGCTCTAACACGTTAAGGGGTGGTGCCACCTGGTGGCATACAGCAGATCTAAATGGTAGGACAAGATGGCACTGAGCCTCTTTGTATAGTCTACTTGGGACACTTCTTACTGTGTATTTCTGATTAATAAATTTATGGTTTATGCATATATGAAAACTGTATATCATCCTGTATGCATCTACCAAGTCATTTTTTTAAATTTCTTATCATAAAACTGAAATAAATAAGAATTAAAAAACTAAATTCTGCTTGGAGAGTGACCAAATAACTGCATGGAGAGTGAAGCCATGCAGGTAGGACAGAGCCAGTGAGTCTAGCCTCATTGTTGTTAGTACACTGAGTGGGTGCTGTTACTACAGACAGGGTGTGCATTTATCAGGTGTGGTCACTCAGGAGGACCCCTAAAACAATGGCCATCCCATTAACACTTGGGCTCAGAGGTATGTACAGTGGTCAGCTGCTGGTAGGTGTGAGTGCTCTACACACACACCCCTACCCTCCCTCATGCTAAGAAAGCTGTGAAATCTCGCCAAATGAGCGAGAAATCTTGCCAAAGGAGCGAGATTTCATGTCCTACAAGATGGCTGCCCCCTTCCAGAGGCTCCACTGGACCATCGTGTTAGAGCCTAATAAGGAGCAGATTTGTTGTCCCGTTTTTTCCGTATACATTTATATAGTAAGAAAACTCTCTTAGAAAGAGGTGTTTTTACCTTAACCTCTGATATAAGGAGGTAATTTTGGCTCATTTCCTTATTTCATACGTGCAACCCTTACCCAGGGAAGTAATTTCTCAGGATTACAGTCACATACTGCTTAAAATTGCCCACTGCCCCATCCCATAGAGGTGGGGAAAATACGTTTGTAGCCTTTCTAGGGAGGAAGGGAGATCAAAAGCTCCATGAAGGGGATCTAGAAGGGTTTTGACTTGAAATAATATACACACCCATCTGAATTGTATTCAAATCAAGTCTATAAGGGTATAAGAGACACATGTAGGGAGTGTTCTGTTGCTGGACCTTTATAAGGATGACCTTGCTTATAAGGAGACCTTGCTTATAAGGAGCAAATTGCACTGGTCCCAAGGTCCTCCTTATAACGAAGTTTTACTGTATTGACCATCGTATTCAAATCTATAGAATAGTCTGCAGTATTTTACATGTCACAGACATCCTCAATCCTTGCACAGTTTTACACTATCAGGGATATTGTGAGGGCCACCCCCTGCGCCATTGGACACATTCAAATCTTAATTGGCGCATTAAATGACCATAGAGTGCGCCTATTGGCCATCATGGATATTGTGACAAAGAATAAAATCACTTGAATAGATTGGGAATTATAACACATGGATTGTTATATCTCGTTGGAAAGCTAAGGTCAAGACTAATATAACTGTTTAACTATAACTACATAGAGTCCACATAACTACATAGTGAACACACTGTCAGAGGATGAATGTTGAAAGGAGATCGGGATGGGGGTGCGACTGTGAGTGGTAGAGGTGAGCTTAATTCAGAGATGCAAGAGATAAGGAATTTACCTGAAAATAGGGTTTTCCACAAATAGTGCCGCATTTAAGTGCAAAATAGCGCTTTGTTCTTGTTTATGGATGCGCCCATTGCAAGAAAACCTATCAATATCCCTGCACTATGGTAAGAATATTAACTGCACAGCTCTGCTTCAGTTCTGAAGAGATGCAATCCTATCTCTGCCTATGAAAATTTTGCAATTCTAGAACTCATATGGTGCGCTTTGACAGATTTTGATGGAAAATTTAAGTTTGAAGACCTAACCATAAAAGATGAATTCATGGTCTCCTCAACAGTGCTAAGGTGGTTTGGTCAATTTGGAAAGACTAGACTTGCAAGGGGCATTCTGGTGCATTTTGGCACAAAATATGTTAAAGCTCAGTTTCTATCCTCTGTGATTGGGACTGGAACCTTGTTTTAAGAGGTAAAGTTTTAAGCATGTTGGAAATGTCAGACTTAACATGGTGTATGCTGGTGCATTTTGGCAAAGAAGTTTAATCCCCATATTTGTCTTATTCTTTATGACTGTGGCTGGATCCTTGTATTAGGAAGGAAAGCTTTTGGAAGCTAGATTTGGAAATGCTAGACCTGAAATGGTATAAAACTGGTACAAAATTTAAGCCTTACATCTATGACTGGGGCTGGAACCTTGAAAGCTTTTGAAGAATTCTGAAATTCTAGACTTAATGGTGCAATCTTGGGGATTTTGGCACCCTATCTATTTAGGCAGAGATCAGTTTCTTCCCGGCCTTAAATACTGGATTGGATTGGATCTGAACGAATCACAAGAATTACCAATTTGCAAAGAAATAAATCTATGAAATGTGAGGAGTGAATGTGTATGAGATTTACAGATAGTCATGCTTATTCTCTCACATGTATGGGCTATCATTACAATCACTATTTCCTCTGTATCGATTTTTTTTTGGAAAATCTAGACTTGAAATGGGGCATTCTGGTGCATCATGGTGGCTGTGTTGCCCGAGCCGATTTTTAGCCCTTTTAGAGGTGTGTGACCATGCAGCCACTACCAGTTCTCTACCTGTATGGATCTCTTTAGGCTGTTATATTATATATAGGGGCTAGGCCTACAAAAACACACTTAAAAAATTCCTGAAAATTGTCTACAGAAGTCGTAATGGCTGTTATTGGGTCAAAAATCGTAAAATTACAAAAGAAATCACTTACCGCTCGTCCTTCTCCTTCTTAGACATGCGTTTGTCATCAGCGACTTTCTTCATGACCTCCCGTGACACGGCGTCCTCTCTCCTCTGTGCAATTCTACAACGGCCACAAATAACAATTTAACCACACGTTAGAAGGAAAGGAGGAGTTTTTTAAAATATTAAAGTGTAATGAGATATCTACAACAGCAGGGTTTGGAGCTAATTTGGGGTCGATTTAAAAAATTTTAGCTACACGTCTCCCAGTGTATTCCAGTTCATCCAGGGTTCTCCCCACACTGCAACGACGCCGGCGGGCCGCCGGCGTACTTTTCATTGCCGCTGGCGTCAAATTACCCCAGAATCGCCACCGGTGTCATTTAAGCTTTCTATAGGTTTTTGAATTTTGAAAATCCATCAATTAGAACAGAAGTTATTGCAGTTTTAGTTCTTTTTATCCAAAAGAAAAGACTTTTATACATCGATTCGGATCAGGTGCCATAAATTATTTGTATAAGCCTCAAGCCCAGCTCTATTGAAGAATCCTATAAGCCGCACCTCGCGTCTGACTCGTAAAAGCCGCTACTTCTAAGCGAGAATTTACGGCGCGACTTTTGAGTCTGAGGAGAACCCTGGATGAATCATCCATATGAATATGTGTGTAGCTTTTCTAATCATTCTCATACTTGTAAACACAAAATATACAGAGAAAACCACTTCAAACCTATTTTGAGTATGATTTCTTCTATATTTGGTGGATTTATGAGCACTAGAAAGATTAAAAAAGCTATACACATATTTATATGGACATTATGAGCTCAAATACGATGTGTGAGTAAAAAAAAAAGAAGTATAGCCTTAATTAGCTCCTAACCCTACTTTAACACGTCGATATTCTAGTCCCACAAAACTGACAAAAATTTGGGTACAGCATTTGACATACCGGTTTTTAATTTTCTAAAATAAAAGCAGAGATTTTATTCACCATACTGATGATAGTTGACATCATAGGCAAAAAGAGAGCTGTACAAGGTTTCGAGTTGCTCATTTAAAACATCAAATATTGTGTTTAAGCGCCCGGTTTGTATAAGTTAAAGTGTAGGTTATAAAGTGACATGTACTTGTATTAAAATAAGTGTCATTGTCACAGTGGTCTATCGTATACAGACTAACAAACTTGTGTTTGAGGAGGAATTTGTAGGAGTCTAATTCTTCTATTTACTGGTGTGTTTAAACTTGGCGCCCTTGTAGAAGTTTATCCCTTCCCAGGGCTGCATTCAAACATCACAGGAGTTTATTTACCCTGCAGGGTCGGCATGATGCTTACCCCTTTATTAAGGACGGCATGATACCTTAATGCATCATGACCTTGGTCGTCATGATACATGAATGCAGCCCTGGCAAGTAACTCACCAGTGCCGCATTCAAGCATCATGCTGACCATGACCCCTACATGGTTGAGACACTCCCACAGCGTAATCATGATGTACCAATGCAGCCCCAGCGAGTAACTCGCCAATGCAATGCAGAACCTGCGAGTTACTCACCGGGGCTGCATTGGTGCATCATGATGACAAATATCCTTTAGCCTCCCCCCATCGATGTTAAATGCTCTTGTAGCGTAACTTACTTGTGTTTGAGGAGGAACTTGACGTTCTTGTAGGAGAGCGCGACCAGGTAGGTGCTGACCAACGTCATGAGCACAAACAGGATCCCCGACTGGTAGGGGTCCATCTGGTGGATGCGCCAGAACAACCCTACAACAACAACAATAAAGGGTTACAATAACAACAACAACAACAACAACACAACAAAAACTTATATATTTTAATAACAAGGTAGAGGGGGTCGTGACTTTTTTTCACACCCCCTCTCCCTGCTCCGGTCAAGGGGTCGAGAGATTGGACTAAATAAATCGTTGGTTTTTTTCTCTGAAAATTGCAATTTTGTCTCATCATTTTAAAGGAATGGTGAAAAAAATCTACCTACAGACCCTATTTGTTGGGACCTGACCTGGCCTAATTACCTGTTGAACACGATGCGGCAGGTGTCCAGGCTCCCTCCCCATCAGGGATTAGCCTGGACACCTGCCCCACTGGTGTCAGCGGTCAGCTCCTCCCACTGGGGCCTCACAAGGTGTGACTAGGGTAGATTCACCCAGTTTTTCACCTTGCAGGATATTCGGTCCTGCAGATTTGTAAATCTGCAGGCCCAGCTTAATGTTTGCAGTCCAGGATACCCCGGGAAATGTTTGTATCCAGAAATGTGGTAAAAAGTAAGAAATTGACATAGGAAATGATGTTCAATAGAGGTTACTGGCATATCTAAATCATTTTAATAATCATAATTTGTTAACTTTTGTGGGTTTTTTTACATAATATTCAGGCTTTCTAGTTAACTGTCTACACAGAACAAGGAATATATATCTATAGTGCTTCCCATGTCTCTGCTGTCTAGAAACCTTAATAATGGTCCGATTTAAAAGCTGTAAAAACTGGCATGTAGCCCAGGATCACAGCTAGTCATTGGGACTGGCAGACACAGACTTTCTGTCGGACCAGCAGGCTTTGAGACGCCTATAGTTGGTGTCCGGCACGTTTTCGTATAGACTGGTACAGAGTAAGAGGTTGTCTGTGAGGTTCTACATTGTACAAACTACGGTACATGTATATTTATAAACCTCATGTATCATTTATAATCTAAATGAGGTCAGGTTTTTACCAAGCGGAATAGGGCATATTTGTAGATCTGAATTCTGTCATGTGGAATTTATACAATATACATTTAGTATTTTTAGGTTAGGGAGTGATCATTTATTATCAACAGGGGGGGGGTGGTTGGGTTGGGGGGGGGGCAAAAAAATTTGGACCCCTTGACCGGGGGGGGCAAAAAAATTTGGACCCCTCTTGGGGGGGGGGCAAAAAAATTTGACCTGTTTTGAGCCAAAAAGCCCGCGCGTTACTATGCTTCAAAGGGCCCGCGCGCGAGCCGATTTTCGACCCTAAGGGGGGGGGGGGTAAAAAATTTTGACCCCTTGACCGGGGGGGGGGGTGTAAAAAATTTCGCACGCTCCGCGCGGAAACCCACCACCCCCCCTGTTGTTAAAAAATGATCACTCCCTTATCTAGTATTAAAAGGGCAATACTATTCAATACACAGCTTAATGCAGAGACAGTCCAATACTACAGACCAGGGCCCTCTCTTCTGGGGGTTTATAACATCTTTGTGGAACATGTAAACTTTTGTGAACATAATGATAAAAGACCCACATTCACACTCACAGTCTCATCCCCTCTGGCTCTGCCAACAAGCGACTATTCGGACATGTGTGATGTAGACATATTGCTCTGTTGTAAACATTATTGTTTACTTCTTAAAAACGTTGAGGTATATTATGTACACCTCTATTCTTACTGTCTGAGCCAGTTCATTGCTTTTAACTTAATAAATTATAACGCTACGTTGACATGGATTAGGTATGTGAACGTCCGCGCCTGCTGTGGCTGCAGGGCCGTTGTGCTAATCTGTGCCAGTTTTTGAGCACTGTGCAGGGGTAGCTCTCTGTAATGACCTGTTAAATAGGGGTAGTATTATAGGCACATTGCCCCTTATAATTTATATATCAAGTATACAGAATTTCCTTCATCCCAGTATTTTAAAATTAGTTAAATTCTAATTGGTTAATTAATTACACGCTTAATTAAGTCAACATCTAATTGATACCTCAGCTTTTACATGAAGATACTTTTGGCCTAAAATAAAAACATATAGGCCTACTAGAATATAGTCTTAACTTCATCTTGGCCAAATATAAAGAAAATCTATGGACGAGCACTATGTTTTCTAGGAGCAGCAGATTTTGGTAATTAATTAATTTCGCGAATAATCAGGGATTTTCCTAACTTTTTATCATAAAAATTCTATAATTCTGGTTCTAGATGCCAGAATCTCTCCAAACAACCTGCAATATATCCGCAATGTTGCTGCCTTTCAGGAAATATATACATTAAAGGGGTATTTCTAAGGTTTAATTTGAGCCTAAATTCATGAAAAGGTCACAGGCCATCCTTCTTTGTAGAGTTTAAAATAATGACGAAAATATGCCCAACCTTGGCCTATTCAAAGTGCTCTAGTTTCCCTGAAACTTATGATAACTGAGAAATTCCAAAAGAATATGATTTCTAACATGTTACTCCAAATGGCTATCATAAAAGGAAGAATTCACCTTGCTTTTAATTTTTTTTGTCACATACCTACATGGATGTGGTTATTGAACAGTGGCTTTTTCAGTTCAGGCAGACGAGTGAACTTCAACAGCTGGCTGGGCCGAACAGGTCGCCCTAACTACCTTTCAAGCAGCACACCAGTAATAAACACGTATCACTCAACAATTCCAGCCACAAACCACGCTAAACTACCACCATATTGAGCCCCAAGCAGGCCCTCCTCCCGGCCCCTGTTGACGTTGAGTTTTGAGGGTGTGGACGTGGCAGCCGGCCAGACCCCGGCCCCAAGCCGGCTACAATTTACGCTGTTTCTACAAAAATTACTAACCAACTTACATATCGGGATGGCAGACACGATGAAGGCATTGCCGTAGAACAACGCCGACGACTTTGTGGTCACATTTCGGCTGAAATCTTGAAGAAGGAGCTCTTCTTCGCGAGTAAGTTTCTTGTTGCCGCCTGCCATGTTGGAAGTTTGAACCGGAAGAGGAAAATGAGCCGAGAAGGAGGCTGGGTGCGACTGGTGCCCGGTGCGTGACGTCACGCGGCACGCGGCAGGCCGTGACGACGCGCCACGTGTAGGACGGGCTAATCCCCTGGACGCAGCTGGTGTTTGGCAGGGGGATTAATTTTGGCTATACTGTATAACGCATCTATACCTTGTCTGGCATATCCTGGCAAGCCCCCTGACTGTGAGGGGGGGGCATTAGGGAGTGTTCATTTATTAGTTACAGGGGGGGGGGGCCTAAAAACTTCCGACCCTTCCTGAGGGGGGGGCGTAAAAAATCCAGAACCCTCTTTAAAAAGGGGGTATGTAAAAAATTCAGCCGCTTTTAAGCAAACCAGAGGCCGAAGCCTCTGGCGAGTGGCATCGCTACTGACTGACCATACCCCCCCCCCCCCCGCCCTCCAGGGTGAGACGTCCGTGCTCTACTTATAGCTGTCCCTTGACCTAGTTGCCTCGGACAACATGGCGGCCCCCATAGTGAATCTGGTCACGTGCTTTCGCGGAGAAGATATAATAGTAGTCTCTAAAAAGTTTGCGCACTACTATAGTTGGGGCCCTTGATGGGGGGGGTCCCCATGTCGCATGTCGATTTTAAGAAATGGCCATGTTGCATGTCTATGTCGCTTAAAGGCGCACTGAACCCACGACGTCATTTGCGTACAAAACTCGGCAGGGCTAGGTCCTGAGCTCAGTGCGCCTTTAAAAATGCTCATGTCCCATGTCGATTTTAAGAACTGTCCATGTCCCATGTCACTATCTTTTTAAGCCTCATGTCGCATGTCACTAGGCCTCATGTCGCATGTCGAATTTAAGAAATGCCCATGTCGCCATGTCGAATTTAGGGGTCTAGGGCCATATAGTTCAAAAGTGGGGGCGAAAAATTGTCGGCGCCTTGGCGAGATGGGCGCAAAATGTTCTAAGCACTCTCGAGGGGGGGGGTGTGTAAAAATTGTTCGCACCTCCGCACGAAATCTCACCACGCCCGCTGCTGTAATTAATAAATGAACACTCCCTACCTTTAATAGTATTAATATTAGTAGGCTACCTACAGGAGAAAGCCGGCCTCATCCGTTTTGTGGTACCATTTATAGACCTATAGGCCATACAACTTTGGGAAAAGAGGGGTGGTTTCATTAATGATTAACACTTCAATTACATTCACTGGAGGAAGGCCCCCCCCCCTTAGGTTCGAAAATCGGCGCGAGGGCCTTTTGAAGCATAATAAGGCGTGGGCCTTTTCACTCAGAAAAAGGTTGATTTTTTTGTTTTTATCCCCCTACATTGCTCCAAAGAGGGGTTGAATTTTTTAATGCCGAAAGGCCCCAGAGGGGCCCTGGTGGTGAGCCTGCGAACTACCAGAATGAGGCATTATATTGTTTTCACTTGACAGGAAGTCAGTATGGGTGCCGCCATTTTGTTTTAAGGGGTGCCGCCATTTTGTTTTAAGGTGTCACAACACAAATTTATGCATTATAATGATAACATTAATATTAATCAACCTTTGATAGGTCCTGAGGTTGATTATAATCATAGCTATCCCCTCTAACATGGACCCAAGGAATTCAATGGTTCTATTGGTTTGTTGCTAAGACAGCTGGTTGCCTAGCAACAGCTATTCTAATTGTTTATCTGCCTAGCAACACACATTTCCATGCTCCTGAGGTTGATTATAATCATACCTACGCCCCCTTAAATGGACCCAAGGAATTCAATGGTTCTATTGGTTTGTTGCTAAGACAGCTGGTTGCCTAGCAACAGCTCTTCTAATTGTTTATCTGCCTAGCCACACACATTTCCATGCTCCTGAGGTTGATTATAATCATACCTAACCCCCCTTAAATGGACCCAAGGAATTCATAGTAACTACCATATTTGAAGTTATATTATCCTCCTGCTCTGTTTATTTGGTGTCTTGAATGGGTCACCTTCAAATATACCAACCATGTAGACATTATGTTCCTTCAAATGCAAGAATTGCAGTTGTTGCCGCGTATAAAAATGCCTGAGGCATTTTTTTACGCGGCAACAACCACAATTCTTGTTTAAACACCCCGCATCCCCCACCCCACCCCTCCCGGTCAAGGTGTCCAAATATTCTTAAACATTATCAGGTGTACTATAGTCTATACCTAGGCCTTCCATGATAGTAAGCCTAGGCCCTATCCATATTTTCACATTTTGGCATTTCAGGGCTGGGCAACTGTCGCATTGTCGCAAAAAATGTGCGACAGAGGTCTTGGAAAATGCGACAGGGGCATTAAGGAAAGTCTGGGCTTTCTAAAGCTGAAAGAATTTTGTAAATATTCCAATTAGAACCAAAGTTAGGACTATTTCAATAGATTTCACAGTGTTCCCAGTGCAATATTCCCTAGGCTAAGCCCACATAACAATGGGTTTTCAAAACCCCTCAGAGTACACCAATCCCAAGGTGGAATTCCAAATTTTTCCGGAGCAATATGCAACATTTTACTTTCAGATTGGAGCAACATGCCCAAAAACTATAAATTTTCCTGAACAATATGCTCCCCAAACCATGGTAAATCTTGGGTGAGCAGTATGCTCCCAAACCCCTCAGAATATACCATTCTAAAAATAGAAATCCAACATTTTCCTGGAGCAATAAGAGTCTATATACCCCCAATAAGGTCATAGAAACACACATATAAAAGTAGAATCCCAAAATTTTCCTAGAGCAATGTGTCAACAAACTCTCAGAATGCACCATTCTAAACTTATTTTTCGGGAGCAGTCGCTGCAATGTGCCCAAAGCAGAATGCACAAATCTATTAAAAAGGTAGAATTTAGAGAATTCCTATTAGCAATGTGCCCTGAAACCCCTCAGAGCACACCAAGCTAAAAACAGAAATATAAAAATGTCTCTTTATTTCACACCCAAAATTCACCTCAAGGAGTTGGGTTTTTTTGGGGGTTTTTTGTGGGATTTTTTTTTTTGGGGGGGGGGGGGCACCACACACACATCTAATTATCAAATGTGTGCTTGTCTGAAA
Source organism: Harmothoe impar (assembly GCA_947462335.1). Lineage (NCBI taxonomy): Eukaryota > Metazoa > Annelida > Polychaeta > Phyllodocida > Polynoidae > Harmothoe > Harmothoe impar. The sequence continues at coordinate 5,131,050 of OX381716.1, read as the reverse complement.
TACTTTGCTCCAAAGATTTCTAGGTTTGCTCCAGCATATCACAATATGCCCAGCCCTGCATTTGGCATTTTGGTACATTGTATTTCGTACCGGCCTCCCATACATCACGAATTTCTAGCAAAGGACAAGTTGTAAACAGCATGTCGTACCGGCTTTAATTTGACCCGGGGACCAGTTCAACAATTACGAGGTGGCGCCGACTGGTGTTAAAAACCAGAACTGAGGTAGCGGCTACTGTAAAATATTACACAGGATTTACAGGTAAACGTAACTAGTAAATAACTCTAATCGATGTTACGTGTAATCAGTTTGTGTCCAAGATGTAGAGTACATGTTTAATTTGAAGAATCAGAGCAGAGACACATTCATTGTAGTTGTTATTCAGCACTGGTTTGTTTAAAACTCCTATTATCACTCATGTAAACATCATGACTCAATACTCACTGTAACGATGCAAATAGACACCCTGAAACTGGGAGGCAGCGGTGCTGCTGTTGCAATGCACTTAGGGAGTGCTCATTATTTAACAACAGGGGGGGGTGGTGGATTTGGGGGGGGGGTAAAAAATTTGGACCCCTTGACCGGGGGGGGGGTAAAAAATTTAGACCCCTCTTGGGGGGGGGTGAAAAAAATTCAACCTGTTTTGAGGGAAAAAGCCCGCGCGTTACTATGCTACAAAGGGGCGCGAACGCGCACGATTTTCGGCCAGCCGGGGGGGGGGGGTAAAAAATTTAGACCCCTCTTGGGGGGGGGGTGAAAAAATTTCGCGCGCTCCGCGCGAAATCTCACCGCCCCCCCCTGTTGTTAAAAAATGAGCACTCCCTTACTCAGTTACTGACTTGCTGGGGTGATGACAGAGTAGGCTACGTGTCTCTCAGAGCAAGCACCACGTACAGAATCATACACCAGGGAATGATCATTTTTAACAAAGGAGGTGTGGAGACTGGAGTAAAAAATGTCGACCTGTTTTCAGAGAAAATGCTATTATTAAAGACTATAAAGTTCGAATTTGCGCCCGGTTAGATTTTCCTCACGATGGTGGAGTGGAGGGGGAGGGGGAGGGGGAGGGTTTTAACCCCTTGACAAGGGGGAGGGGGTGAAAAAAGGTGCGCTCTCCATGCCAATTTTTCTAGGGACCCCCCCCCCCCCCCCCCCGTTGTTAAGAAATGAGCACTCCTGAAGGGTGCCTTGATACGGTACTACATGTATTACTCTAGTCTCGAATGGGAATACACACTCAGGATCAGAAGAACAGTTCTAGTGGTTTATAACGTACAGTACCCGGTACCAGTACATGTTTAAACCGCTACTAAAATACTATACTAGTATCTAGAATCAGGACCACCTATCAAAACGTTCAGGAATCCAGAAAGGACACCAACTGTGACAAAGAACATTTGATTCTGGCACCGATAGAGAGCCAGCTGGAGCTGCTGCCAGGTCTGAAGTAGCATCTATCAAGTATCTCTAGCAGAACTCGTGCCATTCTCGTATCAAAACTCAAGGTTTTTTGAATATTTTTGGAAATTTTCTTGTGTCATAAATTCATATTCCGTGTCACATCTTGTAGTGAATGAAATTCATGAAATACAGATCTTCATTCTACCGGGTCCTTGTGGAATTTCTAGTTATTTGCGCAAGTAAAACTTGGGAAACACACGTCAACATTGAACATGTCGCTATCAATGTTCACTATTCTCAAGAATCTCCCTTGTCTATTTTGTGTCTACAGCTTGTGCGTTTCTGGGGAAATAAGAACGTTTCTAGCTTGTGCCATTCTTGAGTTCTGTTTGGAGGGTATGTTTGCTGTCATTTTGTTTTATCTTCAGAAATTAAAGAACTTAAATCAAAAAGAAAAATGTGGCTTTGACCACCCCGCCTGGTCAAAGCTATCTTTTACTTTTCCTACCTCCAGGTTCTTTTCTTTTTGAACTACCGGGACTTGAACCCGAACCCTCCAACATCAAAGCCAATGCTCTACCATTATGCTACAGACCCCTTACTTTCCTACCTCCAGGTTCTATTATTGGAACTACTGGGACTTGAACCCGGGACCCTCCAACATCAAGGCGAGTGTTCTACCATTATGCTACAGACCCCTTACTTTCCTACCTCCAGGTTCTATTTATTGGAACTACCGGGACTTGAACCCGGGACCCTCCAACATCAAGGCGAGTGTTCTACCATTAAGCTACAGCCCCCTTACTTTCCTACCCCCAGGTGCCGCACCATGGCTGTACAGGGCTTCCTGAAGGGCTCCATGCTTCTCGTCATTCTCGGCATCTTGCTCGCCCAGATCCCACCCTTGTTCCGCAAACCTCCACCAGGGGGTGCCTCAGGGTTTGCCGCCCCCGGGTGGCGTAAAGTGGCCGACACCTTCAGGTAATGATAATACACACGCTGCGACGAATTCAGAAGTGAGCCTTGACAAAAAGCATATACCCTGTAGTCTTAAAAAGCATATACCCTGTAATCTTAAACAGCATACACCGTGTATATAATCATTTTTCAGTGAACTTTAATAGACTCAGTCGTATGTTTTGTGAATCACCTAAGTGTTTAATCTTTAACCTTGTTTCTTTTACACCTTGTTTTTTTGATAAATAAATAAATTCCCCCTCCCCCCTCCCCCAGGAGGAGTCTGGATAGCGGTCAGGAGGCGGGGGCAGCCTTCGCCCTGTACCACCAGGGGGAGCTGGTGGTGGAGTTCTCAGGGGGGTACGCCGACTACGAGGCCGAGGTGAGTCTGACACCAAATGTGAATCTTAATGTTAACCCTTTAAGGATGGCATAATGTCTTCATGCATCATTGTCTTGGTTAGCATGATGTATGAATGCAGCCCTGGCGAGTTACCTGCTGGGGCTGCATTTAAGCATCATGCCGACCCTATGGGTTTGAGACACTCCCGAAGGCCCTGGCGAGTTACTCACTGGGGCTGTATTGGTGCATCATGACGACCAATGTCATCTTTTAGCAACATGTGTTCATGCTCTAAAGGTTGTGGTAGCTTATAGCATATGTTATTTTGTGTAATTATTATTGTATTTCGTCTTTATCTCACCTGTACATAAATTCATCTCTATCGCATCCTTATATTACTGAAAATGTAAACATTCTTCATTTTATTTGTCATAATCTATAACACATGTTTATAACCTGTGATTTGGAAAATAAAGATAGTTTCAAAAACAAGGTGCCGTGGACGAAGGAGACGCTGTGTCAGATCTTCTCGTCCACTAAAGGTGTGGCGGCCGTCACCATGGCCGTGCTCGTAGACAGGTGGGTCACCTTAGGCTCTTTTATTCTGATAACTTGGATTACGCATCCACCGATTGGATATTTGGCATTTGCATACTGTAAGGTTAATTGAAGATTTTGAAGAAATAAAATTTGGGAAAAAAAAAAATTGAAAATAAAGAAAAAGATTTTGCGGCCGCCCGAATGAGTTATTTTTAGCCCACCTGCTCCACCGGAAACAGACTTTTTTTAAAGTGTGGCCTTGTGCTACCATAATTTACTGCAAATCAAACCTCAGAAAGGGAGAAAAGTTTGTTCTTTTAAGTCTACCAAAATATTTTTTATGTTGCAGCTTCCATATACGTTATTTAAGATATCTCATAAAATGTAAAAAGATTCAAGTTCCAAGGACGATAAGAAAATTAGAAAAAAATATATGATTCCTAAAGAATTACACACCACACCTTTATTGCAGGGGTTTACTCGACTACTCCCAACGCGTGGCGTTTTACTGGCCCGAGTTTGCCCAGAATGGGAAGGAAGACATCACCGTGGAACAGCTCCTCAGTCATCAGGTAACCCTACTCAGGGGGAGTCAATTCTGGGGCGCAGAAGCTCTGCTTGCTTGGGAGAGACACAGGGTCTAGCTGCGTAAGCAATATACTAGGAAAGTCACCTTTTTGCTATTTTCTCTGCAAATCATGGCAATAGAATACAGCGCCACTCCATTCTAAAGCATATTATGAATATCCTCCAGATTTTGCAATCCTTTTTGTTGTGGGTAAACTAGATCTCTTGCGATAACGATTTTAACACATTTTCCTTGTACATTGCCTATGATCTAGGATGTGTTATTGGCTTTGGGACCTTGTCTCCAAAGCCATTGACACCACACACAGAGAGTTGGAAAAAGTAGCAAGAAAAGACTAGCATAGGTCCCCTTGTTCATTGTTAAATTAAGCCCTAGCTGGCCCTTAAACATTGCCTAGGACTGTTATCCCCATGTGTCCTTGCAGGTGTGTGCAAGACTAATTTAACCTAGATATGGTTTTCAGTTACTGCATGTATTACCAGTGTACCTTGTGGTAAGGCCTAGACATCTTGTGAACAGCCATATTTTGAGTTCTCTAATGTGGCTGTCAATGGCAAGGATAGGTACCAGCCTAATAACTATTGACTCCTATGTCAAGCCAAGCTGTCAATGTCAATGCCAATTCCCATACTATGCACATACAGGACCTGTACTAGAAGTTGAGTGGTCCAGGGTGGCTCTTGAAATCGCTCAAGCCCGCCCAAAGACAAACTGTGAAGTCCAACATGATTACCCCTCCCCACCCCCCACACACATGCAAGAAACCACATGCAACAACCTTAAAATAATATGTTGCCAACACAAGTCCTCCTTATGCCCCCTCCTTCTCCTCCCTGTGCCCCCTCCTCCTCCTCCTCCCTCTGCCCTCTCCTCCTCCTGCTCCCTCTGCCCTCTCCTCCCTCTGCCCTCTCCTCCTTCCTCTGCCCTCTCCTACTACCCCATCTTTCCCCTCCCCCCTCTACCCCATTTTCCTCCTTCCTGTTACCTACTCCCCCTCTGCCCCCTCCTCCTCCCTCTGCCCTCCCTTCTCCCTCTGCCCCCTCCTCCTCCCTCTGCCCCTCCCTCTGGCTGCCAAGATGGCTGTCGAAAACTCAGGATTGTCTGATTTCCTTGTGTGATAAATGCATAATAGGGTTTTTACAGGATGTAAAATCCATTTTCAGGCTTAGATTTTCAGTCCGGGAAATTTCCAAGATGGCTGCCAAGATGGCCACCAAAAACTCAAAATTGTCTGATTTCCTTGTGTGATACATGGATTGTAGGGTTTTCTGGGATGCAGAATCCATTTTCATGCTCAGATTTTCAATCCGGGAAATTTCCAAGATGGTTGCCAAGATGGCCGCCAAAAACTCAAGATTGTCTGATTTCCTTGTGTGATACATGGATAATAGGGTTTTCTAGGATGTAGAATCCATTTTCAGGCTTAGATTTTCAATCCGGGAAATTTCCAAGATGGCTGCCAAGATGGCCTCCAAAAACTATACCAGCAGCAGTAAAACCAATAAAAATCAAAAAGATTTAGCTAAGTGCATGTAAGTTAACTGACCATGCAGTATTGCTGCAAACCATCACATATGAATTGCATTAGAACCCTAGACACACCAAAAAGCATAAATCTATGCCCCTTCGTTTTCTCACCTGTAGTTCATAACAATCCTATAAAAACCCAAAGCCACTACGGCTTTGCCGTAAAATCCTTGAATTTGTCCCCTTGTCTGAAAAGAGATAAGCCTGATTAAGGGCCACACCGTACTATGTGACATAGGTTCTGCTCCAGAGAACAGTAGTAGTGTTGGGTCCGGGCCGCAGTTTTCTCAGGAATAACCTTCCTACATCGCGGATGGATCACAGGGCTGGATGGATATGTTTCTAGGAGAATATGTCTTTATCAATACATTCATGTTATATTTCGTTAGAAACAGACAATCACTAGGAACTGGCCACTCTGGTCATGTATTGGTTTGAATTAACCAGGGATGGCCATTTTTTTCCCTTTTAAAATCACCGATATCACATGAATAAAAAATAATCTAGGGTTTAATCACAGCTACTTTAGTACTGTAGTTTACACCCTATGTAGGAATATTTGGTATCAAATGAAAGCTGGCTCTGTTTCACGCAGAAGCCGCGGCTTTTACAGATTGTATGGCACTGTTTCACTGTAAATGTGTTGCTGTTGTGTCTGCAGGCAGGCTTGGCGGTCATCGATGAGAAGTTCTCAGAGCGCGACCTTCTCACCGACTTTGACAAAGTGAGTCGCATCCTGGCGGCCCAGGCACCAAACTGGACTCCCGGTGAGTGGCGTTAACAGACCCATGTGTCAAGAAAGGGGGACTTTTTCATAATAAAGTTTTGTTTACATTGGTTTTAGTAAAATCCTCATAATATTGTTTGTAATGGCTGTGTTTTTAAGCGTCTCATATCATTAGAATCACAAAAGCATGCAGGATTTTGAGGGTATGCTTTCATCTTAGTCAGAAGTAGACTTGAGAAATATAAAAAACATTATCAACAACTTTTCTGAGAAGTCACTCTTTCTTGCATTGATTTATAAAATAAAACTACATTTATATTCATTTGGGTTTATTGTCTCTTCTATTGACGAAGTAAATCCTACATTTGATATAAAAAGTTTCCTGGCAGCTGATGTGCTAGAAGTCATGTTATAAATTGAATTTGAGGCATAAATCTTGATATACAATAAATAATTTTGATACACCGTATTTGACATAATAAACGCCCTAGACGCTCATGAAATTATTTTAATTGTATTTTAGTAGTTAAGACTTTAAATGTCTCAAAAAATCGTCAAGATGTGTTCTTTTACTAGAAATGCACAGGGATGAAAGTTTTTAACTTTTTTCCTGATTTCATTTTTTTTTATGTCCCAAAGACTAAATAACCTTTATTCAGGGACCTGGTTTGAACATTTCAAGCTCGTTTGAGATTGTTCACTTTCATCCCTGAATGCACCAAAGAAGGGGGGCGTGCTTATTCTGTTGTACACAGTCTTTGCCAAAACATGCAGGACAGTGGCAATGTCCTCCTAAAATGCCACTGGTCCAACAGATTTACAAGTGTAGCAGGACCGAATGTCCAGTTGCATGTTGGGCTTTTCTGAACTAGAAGAATTCAGTTGGACTTCTAAAGCTGAAATATGTGTGTCAATATACTGTGTATACTGATTTGGCAATAAATGTTTACATATAAATTGTATTTTTAATGGACAAACCTCTTTTGTACTTGAAATACAGAAGTCATTAGATATGTGGCTATCAGTTCCTCCAAATATGTAGCCGGTCCTTCAACATTGAATGTTTGAAGGACCGAATGTCCTGTGGGATGAACAAGTTTTCGCAAAGACTGTAGTCCATGTTAATACACGTTACTGTCTCCCCGTACAGGAGCGTCTATCGGTTACCATGGCCACACGTTGGGGCTGTATATGGACCAGTTGGTGAGACGTGTCGACCCGCGACGACGCAGCCTGCCCGACTTCTTCAGACACGAGATAGCCAATCCACTCAGTGAGTTGAGGTTAAACTCTACTTTATTTCTACAGAAAAGTAATTCTTTTGGCTCTTACATTAAGACAGACCGCTTCTTAGTCTGTTCAGAGACTAATATTGAATTCAACGACCCTGGTTACTGTAACCTTGCATATAACACGTGTAAAAGCTGCCCCCCCCCCCCCGAGTTCGGGCCGATCCTATAAGCCGCACCAAGGGTCTAATTATGGTGACTAGCATACTAGCCGCGGCTTCTATGGGAGGTTTCATGGTATATCCAATTTTTACCCAATTCTAAGTCCTACCTTTAGATGTTCCAAAGACCGTAAAAGCATATTATCATGTCGCTGATATTATTAAGGGGATGGCGGCATTCAAAGGTCATCCATGGTCAGAGAACTCAGGAAGAGGCCCTGCCATAGGCTTTTACAGTGTAGTTTCAATGGGGAGAATAAAAGCATGCAAACCTTTATGCCACCCAGTGACCATAATTGGCTAATAACTTAGGGGGATAATAATTAAGTTGAGGAAAACGATAGGTAATACACATGAATGGTATAGGTAAAAAAGGAAGTATGGTTTTGGTCAACACCCTTGATACATTTTTAGAGGAATTTTGAGTCCAAATCATCAGATATACCATGGAATTGGACAGGTCCATGGATATACTCACCGATTATCAATGCTGCATCATGACAACCCTTCAGGAGTGTATCAACCTTGAAAGGTTGAGTTACTCGCCAGGGCTGCATTCATGCATCGTGATGACAAGGGACATGGTGTGTTTAAGCACTACAAGCTGCACCTGCGATATCTGACTTGCGTACTACAATGTAGCCGTTTTCCGGTAGGTTGACTCCCAGTATGAGCAGGCCCTATTGACAGGAGTTGAGAAAAGTGATTGTTTTTCATTTGTGAAGTCAGGCAGCCGCTCGGGGCTCCCGTCAAAAATTGATTCGCATCTAACAAGAAACGAACAATAATCAGCCGAGTTGGGGTGTGTGGTAGACAAGTATAGTATGTGTGATTCCCAGAAGTGAGGTGTGTGTGTGTAGACTACAGCCTTGTATGGCATGTAGCACTAAGGGACAGTCACCTACATGACTACAGCAGTGTTAACGTGCTGTAACTTAAATGTAAGTGGGGTATACACGTTAACTATAACTATAACCAGGCTGCAGGGCGGCATGGAGACTGCTACTATGGGTGGTGTGGGACGCAGCATCTCCTCACTGCATAGTGGCGCCATCTGGTGTCAAACTGGGGAACCTGGTGGACGGAACTGGAACTATTGTTCAGTATTCTGAATTGATTGGTGACGTGGTCATTTTGTTACATATACCGTAGGGGGAGGGGCTGTTGACCACTCCCAATGTATTTCTGGTCTTACACACACCTTCATGTGTACCTCGGGTTAAACCGTATTATAACCCTGTGCATTAGGAAGTATCAGGGAGCATATAAAGATATATGCTCCCTGGCAGTATGAATAAAATTATTTTGAAAATAATATATTTCTGTCCTCAGACCTGGATGTTTATACGGTATTATGAATAATGTAATGTGAAAAAACATAAATACATCTATTGTATTTATGTTCTCATACCGTAATATTGTAGATAATGCAGTGTAAAAAACTAATTAGAAAATTATGTCGGGCATAACTTCCATTGGGGAAGTTATTCCCATATTAGTGTACATACCAGTGCCACCTAGTGCCTCCCACCGGCACCAGCCGCGGAACTCTTCTCCAGGGGAGGGGAGGTACCAGCAGCAAGCAAGCAGGCAGCAAGGCCAGCAGCAGGCCAGCAGAGACTTTGGTTTTTTTTAATGTGGTGGGTTTCATTTCTTGGTGAAAAAATTCCCCACACTGCCAAGCCTAATGTCTGACCTCCTACTATGGGATCTACCGTAAAACCTGGCTTATAAGTTGTTTTTTATTTGGAGTTTATATATGTTATAAGTCTAATTTTGTCCTCTAAATTATAATTCGACTCAATTCAGTGAGGTTTTGGAAAAGATGAAATTATTTAAGGGCCCAAAATGGGTTAACCTTCATGCAGTAAAATACACCTCTTTTTGTGGATTGTTTTTCCATGTTTCCTTGTCATCCCCCACAAGTAGAAGATCGTCTTTAAGACAGAATATCATGAATTTTAATTACTTTGGCCCAGGGAGTGCCTTTCCGCAAAAATAAAATAAGGGAGTGATCATTTTTTAACAACGGGGGGGGGGGGGATGGTGGGTTTGGGGGGGGGGGCAAAAAAAATTGGACCCCTTGACCGAGGTGGGGGGGCAAACAAATTTGGACCCCTATTGGGGGGTGGGGGCTCAAAATAATTTAACCTGTTTTGAGCCAAAAAGCCTGCACGTTTAATACTATGCTTTAAAGGCCCCGCGCGGGAGCCGATTTTCGGCCCTAAGGGTGGGGTAAAAAATGTTGACCCCCCCCGGAAACCCGCCACCCCCCCTGTTGTTAAAAAATGATCACTCTCATATAATGAGAGATAACTTTTTATAAATGCTGTATTTGTGTCGTCAGACCTGGACGTGTACATGGGGCTGCCCCGGGAGGAGAACGACCGCGTGGCCCGTGTGTACGACCTTGACCTCTTTAGTCTGCAGCCGCTGTTAGCGACCCGCTACTGGCCGGTCATCTTCACCTACCTCACCCAGCCCGACTCCCTCACCACCCGCTCCATAGAGAACCCCTCCTCCGTAAGTCTCTATTATTAAACCAAGTGTTTACTATCCTGCCTCTTTTTGTTTTAGTGATCCTATCTTTGAAAATATATTCCTCTTTTTAAAGATCAGAGATATAATATTATGATGATCGGATGGCCTGAGGTCACGCCTGCCGACCATCCAATCATTCCAAGTAACAATATCTGACCCTCTGTCCAAACTCATCCCCAACTACTGTGGATGCCAATTTCAATTGCTCACTAAAATTAAAACAATTTGTCTAGAGTAAAGCGCAAGCCAGAACAGAACACTTGTGTTCGATTCTGGCTTGTGAGAAGAATATTTCTCCCCTTTAAAGCATGAACTATTATCAAACTGTGTTTGTACCAAACCCAGTTTATAAATCCATAATCTACGTGTATTTTGGGCAGTGGAGATAGTGACAGAAATGTGAATATCTGTTCCTCTTTGCTGCAGGGTAATTCCAACAACCCAGCCTTCCAGGACATTTGGAACCCGTCCACTCATGGTTTTGGTATGTATGGAGCCCCACAAGGGGCAAGACTGTAAACCTATTTTATTTCGCGTTTTGGTTTTCGCGGATTTTCGCGGACATAAAAATCCATAAAAATATCTACAACACGAATATTTATCCAGTGTAGTTATACAACTACCATATACCAGAATGCACGAATTTACACGCCAAATTGTATTTTTTTTTGTAATTTGATAAGTATTATATTGAACCTAATAAACACCCAATTTTTCTTACATTAACTGTAACTAAGCAATCCATACGGGTCAGTCAGAAAATTACTCCGGAAGACCGTGTTGCGCAGTATGAAGACTAAATTGTTTTTAAACAAAATTTTTAAAAAATCATGTAGATCTAACGTTTTAATAGATTCATAGACTCAAAAAGGTATGAAAATTATATTTTTACCAAAAATTGTACTATCTAATTACACAAAAATGGTAATTAAAAACTAAGCTAATTTTTGTTTGTCCCTTGTGGGGTTAGGTACGGCGGTGTCACTGGCTCGGCTGTTTGGGGTGGTGGCTGACGGTGGTCGGCACCACGCGGGGCCCGTCCTGTCTGCAGAGGCTGCTCACAGACTGGTACACCCCGTCACCACCGGGCACGACCTCATCCTCAAGATGAACCTCACCTACGGGTTGGGGACTACCGTACGCGACACGCCACTCGTGAGTTATTCAATCTTTTTTTTTTATGTTTGATGATGAAACTTCACCAGCTTTTATTCACTCGCGTTTTTATGTTTCTGTCTTTCTTTTTGTTGTAGTTCAGAGATACCACTTTTCCTACTTTTGCAGGAATTACTATTCTTTTGCTAGAATTGAATTAAGGTTATTTTTGACCAAACTCTTAGGATTTCCTACTTTTTGCCGACAATGGAGTGGCATCTGGTAGATTAAGGGACAAGGGCCATCGTTGTCATATTGAGCACCCCTTTTTTGCAGGATGCTAGGCTGATTGGGTACATGCAAAAAGAAGTAATAAGGCTTGTTGTTTATCTTATGTTTATACACTATACATATGAGATTACACTTTCTGATTACATGGTCTTATACATTTAAAATTTAGAAATATTTCAACGCCAAAATCTCACAGTAAAGATCTGAATCAATCTTACATGTATATATATATATGTATTTACATGTATGTGATTATAAATTTTCCAAGTTTGTAAACTTTTTCAGATATTAATACTTATTTGATAATATCTCCAAATCGTTGACTTCATTAGTGTTTTCCACATTGCAGGGTACGCGTGCGTTTGGCACCCCGGGGGCGGGTGGCCAGATGGTGTACGGAGACCCGGTGTACAGGTTGGGGTGGGCCTACATCACTAACCACCACTCAGTGTACGCCATAGGGGACGACCCGAGGTACCTGGCGCTGGAACAGGCCGTGTACGACTGTGTGCAGGGGGTAGAGGGGAGACAACAGCGGGAGGGGAGACAGCGTCATACGGGGTAACCGTCTATATGTAGACAGACGACCCCCGCTACATGGCGCTGGAACAGGCGGTGTATGACTGTGTGCAGGGGGTAGAGGGGAGACAACAGAGGGAGGGGAGACACCTCAACACGGGAATGTAACATTGTTATACATCCTACACAGAACAAGAACAGATCAGCTGCCAACGTAACATCTACAGCCCCCCTACCCCCCCCCCCCCCCCCCCCCACTACTGGCCACTGAAACAGGCGATCTACCACTGTGTGCAGGGGAGACACTACAACACGGGAACAGTGTATTATTTCAATACATGACCCCCCTACAGAGAACAAGAATAGACCATCTACCAACATAACATCTACACACGACCCCCGCTAACTGGCATTGGTAGAGGGGAGATCAGCAGCGGGAGGGCACACACAGGAACAGTGTCAACGTTTACCGTATTCGACGTAATAAGCGCATACCCCCTAATAAGCGCACACCCCCCGTTTTTGGCCGTTTCTTATACTAGAAATATCTCCATTCTTTACCCTAATTAAACTCTACTACTAAAAGGTGTAAACAATAATTTTTTAAGCGCACTGTGCACTTATTACGTCGAATACGGTACTTGTAAATAAACAACCTGTGAATAATGGTGCTAGGGGAGATAAGTACTGCGACACAGGACCAGTGTAACCATCTATAGGCGTCTAGCTGGATATATTATCAACCAATGAGATAATTCCCTGGCCTTCACTGCGGAATGTTTAGGGTGCATTATGTAATAGCCTGTACCCATTGTGATGGCTGTATCAGTGCTTGTCTCGCCGGTACAAGTTTAAGTAATGGAGCCGCCCACAGGACAACCAGCCTGACCCCTATACACACCATAACCCCCACTACCTGGTACACAACACTGGGACAGGCCATCTACGACTCATTTACCGTATCGTCGCATATAGGTGCCCGGGCAGCTATTTATCTGGGAACCCCTGTACCCCCGGCACTAGAACAGGCGATACGGTTTACAAATAATGTGCTGAAAAACAATCTCAATCTACAATATGACTCCTTGTCAGACCCAGCCGGGCGGGCGGGTCTGGTGATGGAAGACTATCTTCACATTATACAAGATGGATGCTTATTCAAGACCCTATCTTAGTTGTTAACTCTTTAAGGACGGCATGATGCTTTAATTCATGCCCTTGGTCATGCCGCTGGTCGTCATGATGCATGAATGCAGCACCGACGAGTAGGGATGTCATTGGTATCCCAGGCATACATTGCTATATTTTATGTATCAGATAACTAAATTGACAATCAATGGGTATCGATACGCCGCCATCTTGGATTTTTCTTGGCCTACATGTCAGTTTTTACGGTTTTTAAATCGGACCATTATTAAGATTTTCAGGGAGTAAAATGTGAAAAACTAAATTTAGTTTTACGTAAATCATGTCAGTTTATAAATCTGTGTAAAGCAGACCGGTTTTGAGGGAGTAACACGTGAAAAATTAATTCTATTTCACTCAAAATTTCTTTAATTTCAACCTCTGTACTCTATACCCAAAAAAATACAAAAATAGAGTGACCTAACCTACCTTTTTCAAAAATTATATTGAATAACTGATATATTGCTTAAATCGACACAAAAATGGTGGATAACTGATAACCTATAAAATTTGATACCAATGACATCCCTACCGGCGAGTAAGCTACATTGGTGCATCATAACGACAAATTTAATCTTTTAGCGACATCCGTCCTTAAAGGGTTAAGAGCATATTTCCCTTTACCCAGGGGCTTATACAGACGTCGCTACACAGCGCTGAAACAGACCATATGCGCCTGTATGAAAGCCTATTGTGACTTTACAAAGTGTTTCCAATATCTGTATATTTCACGCTGCTTTAAGCTTTAACATGAGCTGCATTTCAGACAAAAGCCAGTTCAGCATTCTGTTAGTTTTGAGCTGCTATTTCTTTTTTGTTGATATAATTATTCTAGAGAAATTGTTGAAGCAGTTCTCGCAACTTTCTGCAATTCACCCCACCAAAAACAAAAATATGATATCAGAATGTTACGGTTTAATATACAATGATTTATCTTTTTCAACATGATATATGGGTTTTGCATGTGTCAACGATACGGATCCGTTTAGCCCCGGACCCTGAACCTCGGAGAAGTTGTTTGGAAATGTTGTATACAAAATGAACTGTGATAGTAGCACCTAAGTTCGATTCATTAGTAGTTCATTTGGCAAAGAAGCTGGAAGTGCATGTATAAAATGCTGAGAGTGTGAGTGATTGAATATGCATAGAAGCGTAAGGACGGCATGGTGCTCGAGGCTTCATGTTAACCCTTTAAGGATGGCATGATGCTTCATGTTAACCCTTTAAGGATGGCATGATGCATCAAGGCTTCATGTTAACCCTTTAAGGATGGCATGATGCTTCATGTTAACCCTTTAAGGATGGCATGATGCATCAAGGCTTCATGTTAACCCTTTAAGGATGGCATGATGCTTCATGTTAACCCTTTAAGGATGGCATGATGCTTCATGTTAACCCTTTAAGGATGGCATGATGCTTCATGTTAACCCTTTAAGGATGGCATGATGCATCAAGGCTTCATGTTAACCCTGTAAGGACGGCATGGTGCTCGAGGCTTCATGTTAACCCTTTAAGGTTCCGGGTGCATGTATCATTGTGACCGTGCCCTGGTAAGGTACTTGGCAGGGCTGCAGACATGCGTCATGACAACAAAAGGGGATACTACAATAAACACTAAACCAATGCATCAAGAATAAGACGTTTTTATAAGAAAATTATGTTATCTTGATTTTAGTAGAATCCTTATGACCTTGCTTGTAATGGCTACGTTTGTAAACATCTCATATGAGGAGATACGCAGGAGAATTATCTTGTAAATATTGTGTAGTAGTATGCAGGATTTTGAGGTAATTTTTTATATATTTGTCAGTTGACCTTCAGAATTGTTCAAAAACTTTATTGACAATTTTTCTGAAAAGTCACCCTTTCTCACTGCATTGGTCACTTGCCGCATCTGGTGCAAATGCGCACAATATATCTATATATTTTTGTACCCATGCTCTACCAGTTATGTTTGTTAGATGTACCGTAAAACCTTGAATATCAGCCTAACTCGGGTATTACCCGCAGCCCTAATTTTGACAATAAGCCTCAGAGTATACTTATTAAAACTTGCATCTATAAGCCTCACCCTGACTTTGTCCTGATCCTATAAGTGGCATCGGCGATCTGACTTGCGTACTAGCCGCCTATATGCAAGGTTTTACGGTAGCAAGATTCCCAGTATCAACATATCAAGAAAATTGTCGACAAAATGGTGCTTACTATGCCACAGTATGTGCATCGTGTTTATTACAAGTAGGACGACTTTTTACAATTATCAAAAAGAAATATTGGAACAGCCTCTTTATTTGTAAGTTGTAAATGCATGTAAATTTTAGAAACTACAGAAAACCATAATTTATAACCACTTCATGTGGATTTGTCCTCAGCAAGGATGCTCTGTCGAATATGCATTTTGCTTAATATTGCATGTGATCCATGATTGTCATTTAAACATCGATCGTATCACCAATAAACAATCTTTGATTCGCAAATCGTATCTTTCTTCTTTAACGCATTCCTATAAGTGTAATTCAAGGTAAGAAAATATGGATAACAAAAAAGGATTCACTAGACATTTAAACAAATGAGCCAGGCAACCCCATGGGGGCCACTTTCGGATTTATGGAAACTACAGTACAGAGCACAGCAGCAGTCCATCTTTCCCATCTCTTATGTCAGCCTGTTATATAACCTACACTGGAGCCCTGTACCTGTCCCTTTCTCAGTGTCCCGGTCACCACAGGCGCTCTGGTCACAATACACATCCCAGCCTGGGACACTCTGAGACTGCTGTGCCGCTCTCTGACTATGTGCGTACGCAAATACTGGATAGCTCTCTCAGGTGAGAGGACAGACGTTTAGAGCGTTATCTTAATCTTATGTCTTAAAGTCTTAATTCAGTGTCTTACGTTGGGGCAGTGGTGTTATGTAGACCCTATTGAGACACCGTCACGATCTTCCCTCGGCATCCCAGAGAAACGATAAATAAATCCTTAACCTGCGGCTCCGCCGTCGGGATACTGGACGTACATTCAGGGGTGGATTTAGGGGAGGGGGGGGGGGGGGTCGGATCCACCCCTGAGTCATTTATATACGCAGGAAAACGAGGGATGGACGCACTGCCGAGTTGCGGGCGTCTCAGTAACCTACATACGCCAAAACTCTGCAAACGGTTTAGTGATTTTAGTAGATGTATGGAGATAAATCTTTTTGGAAATTAAATAAAAAAGTGCCTCATATGGTAAGATCCCCCCGCCCGCATATATGCCCCCCCCTGGAGAACTGACAGAACCATATAATCTGCAACAAGGGATGAACCTGCGGAGTCACTAGACGACGCCCATTCTGTGCGTAATCTTAAATCGCCACTTTTGGCGTAATCTTATTCCTTATTGGATACACCCCTTCCTTATATATAAGATTACGGGATGAATGTGTATTTTTCATACATATGTGCAAGCAGGGAAAAGAAGAGCGGGGAGTGGGGGGCAGAGCCCCCCATATCAACATAAGACACCATACATATTAAGATTATGGGAAAAGTGGGCTTTTTAAGATTACAGGTGGAATGGGTGGCTTCTAGTGACTTCACAGGTTCGTCCCCACGACCACGTGCATATAATCTGTGTGGCCAGAATAGTGGCACTTGAAGTAAGGGTACCTCCATCTGTCGGATTATGTAGAAGGTAAGGTGGCCACTTCAGGAACTAATGTGAAGACTATTAAGACTGTCTTAATAGTCTTATTAAGATAACGCTCTAAACGTTTGTCCTCTCACGTGGGAGAGCTAACCCGTGCGTGCATGTGCGTACATCACCTTGAATTCGGATCCCTTTATTATCTTAGTGTAAGATCGTCTACTGCAGCTGAGCAGCATTTGTCCTTGCTTTTGTCTGTTCTCTATTGTTTCACTCTTTTTTCTGTAGATCATATTCACATAGCTATTAATGCTGGCAGTATATAAATGATGAATATGAGCTCCAGTCATAGAACTCTTAGAAATGTCCACATTTTGGCCCTGTCAGATTAATGACAATTGCCAACGGAGAGAAAATAGCAAACAAGATAAGAATAAGAAAGACATCCTTATAGAATAGGTCGGCTAGCGTCTATGCACCATTGGAACTTTATATTGACCTTCATTGTACATGCAACGTAACATCAACTGTGTTCAAATACATGCAGTAGTATACCATAAAGATATATCATATTCACATACCAATATACACATGTGATAATAAACGAATACACATACCGTAAATTCTTGTGTTTATTTATAAGCCGTACTCGCATGTATTAAAGGCTCAGTCTCATGAGTTTGTAACAGTTGAAACGTCTTTGACCGGGTATCGTCTTTGACCGGTGTAGTCTTCGACCGGTGTAGTCTTTGACCGGTGTAGTCTTTGACCGGGTAGGGTTAAAGTACTATAATAGTAAAGAGATTGGGTAATTTATTGTATAATAAAAAGTCCCACCAAGTACATTACATCATATATATATATGATATTTAAAAAAAATGGAAAAAAATCTTTTCTAGATGCCCAGTCAAAGACGACAGTAGTATAGTATGTATCGGAACGGGACTATAGTTAACTACTGTTTATTACTCAATCGACCTGCAGCCAATCAGAGGCCTCCATTTGGTCACGTGACCGGAAGTGACCTACTTAGGGGATTAGTGGTGACGTCACGTGACCTAGTTAGCCAATCAGAGGCCGCCATTTGGTCACGTGACCGGAAGTGACGTCATATGACCTACTTATGGACCGGAAGTGACGTCATATGACCTACTTAGGGGACCGGAAGTGACGTCATATGACCTAATTTAGGATCACGTGACCGGAAGTGACCTGATGAGTCACGTGACCGGAAGTGACGTCACATGACCTAATGGCCAACCGGAAGTGAGTGACCTCATTGAGAATCACGTGACCGGAAGTGACCTGATTGACCACGTGATCGGAAGAAGAAGAAGAAGAAGAAGAAGAAGAAGAAGTTTTTTGTTTAGGAAGTGAGGGTCTTTAGGATCACGTGACTGGAAGCGACGTCGTCACATGAGTGACGCTTTAAGAGACTGCGCGACTTACTAGTAAAAGAAGACGTATGAAAATAAAAACACAACAATAATTTATTTTATTTTTTTTATTTCTTTTTTTTCAATCTTGATAAACACTCTATTTTTGAAAAGATGCACTCAATCAAGCAATAACACGCTTATTTTTTTTTTTCATATCTCTAAAGGACTCGTTGTCACACCGTCAGAATGCACGCGACGCTTATAATACAAGTAGCGCACGCCGTCTTTCTCTATGGTGTAGGTGACCATTTTGTTTCGCACCACTTTGAAATTTCTATTTACAGCAATGAGAGTTTTTCGTTGGCGAAGAACATCCAAGAAGTCGTCTGGTTCCTGAGGGTTTTGTTTCTTCTGTACGCCTTTTGCACTCCATTTTTTGGATTTTCTTTCACCGGTGTCGCTGACTCGATCGTAGCAAATGTAAGTCTTAGGGTTGAGACTTAGGATCCCGTCACCTTCCCACTCCGCTTTCATGAGCCCCGAAGTTCTCAGATCGTGAAGGTACCGTCTCTCACAACATCCGCCGGGCGGCGGACACCATTCTCGCACTCTTTCCGTTTTTGTCTTCACGAAAAGCTCTAAGTGATCATCGCACACCGCTGTCGGAAGCCACTTTCGTTTCTCTCTGAAGTACGTCTCTCTCAGGCGAGGTTTGACTAGGTCATCCAACGTGTCACCGCTGAGAGCCATGTAAAGACTGTCGGTGTCAATTTGACAAAGGGCATAATCGCGCCGATCGACGAATCTATCCAAGAAGTCGTATGTGAACTCTAACATTTTCAACTTCGCGTACTGGTATACCATGAACCCTATTTGAATAGGGAGGTTGTTCTTGACTGTTTTCGGTTGTAGTTCGACTTCAAACAGATCGGAACTCAACTCGGACGCCTTTTTGAAGCGCCACGAATTGGCCAATAGTTCGAACTTCCGACTGTCAGTGTATCTCACCGCCGTGTGTTTTTCTTTGTTGCAGATTGTTTTACCGTACGTAGCGTTTCCCATTAACTTGTAACAGTCTGACAGAATTTTCTCGTTCTCGTTCACGTCGCCACGTCTTCGCGCCGCCGTTACTTCGTCCGCGAAACCGGCAAAGGAGCGTTTAGGTAGGTATTCTACGACCAGCTGCACTTTGGTGACTATCAAACCGTGCTCTAAATACCACTTGAGAAGCGGCGTTCCCAAGAGAATATTTTTTCCGTGGTAACTCCCTATCAGACATCTCTGAGGCGTGTTCAACAGCTTTTCTTCCTGCGCAAAGTCTGACATGTGAGGTCCTATGTCCGATTTTGAAACGGTCACGTTCTTGAAAACGGGGGTCATTTCTTCGAAGTAGTCTCGTAGGTGAGGCGGCGTAGTGATGTCCACTTGAACTAAACCGAACATTTTCCCGTCTTTCACAGCGGAAAGGATGTCGCTCTCGCTCATCGCGTTTCGAGACACTTTCAAAGCGTCAACCTTCCAGCGTTGTTGGGAGGCCTTAACCCGCTCATCTCGACGCTTCATCTCTCTCCATTCGCACTCCCACACGACGACCAGCTTGTAACCTAGCGCTTTCAAGTACGCGCTTACTCTAGTCGTTCTGTCGCGTCTCTCCTCCCTCAGTGAAGCGCGCTGATATCGGTGCGACGGTATGCACTCGTGAGCGTGGAACCAACACCCGTGAAACTGGAAAACCGTATTAGAGGCCGCGTGAAACCCGTCCACGCGAATTCTCCGACAGCCTACAACCATCTCGCCGCCATTCAAAGCGTGGCGCAGTTTCACGTCGCGGTCGTGCTCTACGAAGCGTAACCACTCCAAATCGCTGTGAGAGTTTCTTTGCCTAATTTCGGGCTTGAACTCGGTCTCAGGTCGTCTCACCGCGTAATAGCCCGTGCAGTGCGCTTCGCTCATGCAGCGCAAGAACAGAGAGTTAGCGTCTAGTCCTAGGATGTGTTGGCACGGTCTCGCTTCTTCGCCGTACTTGTGCTCCCTTATCCGCGTGGTGCCCTTCTCGTGAAATCTATGGAAGATGATGGAAGGACCGCCGACTAGATTTTCTTTGATCAGAGCGTGGAGGACGGCGTCGAACTGGGGGAACGTTGTGAACGCGTCTTCTAGGTTTTGGAAGAGGAACCGTAAAGTCAAACCGGCGAGAGAAACTCCGTCTTTCAACATGTCAATGCCGCGATCTTGGAAAAATTTAGCGTGATTTTTCAGAGCTTCTATGAAAGATTTGACGTCTTTGTTGTTGTAGTGGATCAAGTAATCTTCCATAGTTTGCATCTTCTCGTCGGACCAAACTTTCTGACATGCGGCGTAGTCGGATTCGGACATTTTGACGCCCGTCAGTTTGCTGTCAAAAGCCGATCTCGGTGGCAGCGTTCTGTTTGCCAGTTTCCTGGTAGACGTCATCCATTCGTAAGGAAAGTGACCTTTCTCTTCGTTCCTGGTGAAAGCTCGCAAATAGGTCGCGTAGTTGTAACCGGGTGCCAAATAGTTGACTACGTCCAAGAAAACCGTGTGCTGTGTGTAAACCGCCAAGTATTGATTGCTTCTCTTTATGACGCTGAATTCTTGGTTTCTTCGGTCTCCGGAGGCAAAGAACGAGTGAAGGCGTATTTTGATCAGGTTCAAGTCGTAACGCCCCGAGTTGAAGCCCACGACTGGAGCTTGACGGATGTATCTCAGAAGACGCTTCTTCAGTTGAACTAACGGGTGTCTGGTCTGAGCCGCAGCGAAGCCGCCTGGAGAAGGGGTGAACGTCGCCTCCTCCAGCAGGAGAGCTTCACCTATCGCCGCATCTAACTTCGCTAACGTCGGTCGGTAAAGTTCTAGCACAGCTTCCCCGATGACTTTGGCGTTCTCGTTTATGTGATTTAAAACTCGGTCCAACAAGGGGTCGGAATCTGCGTCGGATTCTCTGACGAAGCAGACGGGCCCCTCCCACCCCGGAAAGTCGGATGCGACGCTAGCCGACAAAGGGACGTGATCCCACAGCAGGGACACGTGTTCCGTCGACGGTTCTTTGCACGGTCTGAAGAAAGCCTCGAAATCGAAGGCGATCTTGTAAGGGTAGATTCCGGAATGTCCGTCGGGGGGAAAAATGGAGAAGTCTGCTAGTGCTTCGAAAATCGTTCTCGAATTTTGGTAGATGCCACCTACGTAGCGCAACTTGACTTGTCGGCAAGAGGAAAGCTGGTTCCTGTGTCTCTTCAGCAAGAACTCGGTGGTGAACGCCGCCTTACACTTGCAACATTCGTATATGCCCGCGTACGCGTTGAAGTCCGTGACGAGAGAGACGTGCAAACCGCCTTTCGCCGTCAGGTGTAGGTTGACTTTACCTCGGGCGGCCAGAGTTCTGGAAGGCGGTCTGATCAGAGTAACGCGTCTTCTCAACTTCCGCCCCGGCACTTGACGCGACGCGGTGTAGACCGCTATTTGTACGTCAAACAAGTTCTCTAACGCGGGTAAGTCGCGGATGTTCAGACCCGGAAAGGATTCAGGTGTGGCAGCGGGACAGAACTGACGTAACAAATCTGAAGCGCGCTTGCTGGTGTTGTATAAGTGAAAGGAAATGCAGCGGAAGATGCAGAGGTTGTCCTTGTTGGGAAAATCTAACACGCCGCTTCTCTTTCCAACTCGACCGGCCTGAGTGATCCTACCGCCTATGGGGAATTCCCCCGGTCCCATGTAAACGCAAATGTTCAAATTGGTAGGAAAAAGAACGTGCCACTTTGTGTCAGCGTCGCAAAGTTTCCGTACTTCCTCGCAAGCGACGGTGTTTTCCATCTTTGAGAGGAGCTCTTCCAAAGTTTCTGAATTAGTTATAGTAGGGAGCGGTTGTATGAGAGTTGCGTTGTTCTGGGAGGCGTGAAAGTAGCGCAGTTTGCTCTTGTCTTCTCTGTGTTGTAAGAGTAAGCCTACCGAGAAACCCACTTTGTATCTGAATCTTTGTGTCAAGTGAATGCGACGCATAGTATCTACAGCGTCACTCAACTCGCCGGTTGGTAGCCTGAAGTTTGTTACACTCACGCGAGTCCCGTGCATCCTGACGCCCGTTTGTATCGCAGGCCAATTCGCCGTGAACGTTTCCTCCCCGTTCGGTACAGCACATATGCGCGGAGGGACGGTCACCCCGTCCAGAGATTCGCGTCGACAGGCGATCTTTCGGCAATCGCCTTCGCCGCATAGAGGGCAAAACTTAGGTATTACTCTACAACTTTCTACGTGTCTCTCGTGGTTGTCTTTTAAAAATCTTGAAACACTTTTCGCATACGTACTGTGTCATGTTTTTTTCACTCAGTTACTAACTACTTAGCCGTCTAACTATCTATCTATCTATCAATCTATCTGTCTATCTATCTATCTATCAATCTATTGTCTATCTATCTATCTATCTATCTGTCTGCTGTCTGTGTATCCGTCTGTCTGTCTCATACAGCGTACGTCAAACGCTGTGTGTGTGCGCGCGTGAGCGTTGAGCGTCTCTCATTCCGAATCTATACCGAGATATTTGAGAATAATCTCTGTTTTGTCATCCAACTCTTTGAGCGCTCTGGCGGACAGCGTCACCCCCTGCTGTGTGGGTTTTTTGTCAGGACCTTCGTACTTGCGCACGTGGACGAGGTTCTTACCGCTGTAGTAGCTCACAGCTGCGTACACTTCGCCCTCCTCATCCAGCACTGCGAACCAGGGGGTGTGATTAGGTCTTCCTTGCGCGGCCGCTGTGTCGCGTATGCGCACCACTGCGCGGATATCGGCGATGCGTGCTATTAGCTCGCGCAGCGCGTCGGCCGTGAAGTGCACTCGCTTGCTTCTGGTCAGAGACGCCTCTTTTGTAGCCCGGCCTCCTAGACAGTCTAGCCACGTCCTCCCAGATCTCCAGCGTCAAAGCTCCGTCTAAGCAGAACTCTAACCCGAGAAGACGGGAGAAGGGTTTCTCTGCTTCTTCTCGTCCATCTCGTTCTTTTTCTTGTATTTTTCTCTTCTTAGTAGGCCTTGTTGTTCTGGAACTCACCTTAGAACGTTTCACACCCGCAGGAAGAGTAACACCATCAGCGTGAGCTGAATCAGCAGCAGAACCGATAGCAGGAGCAGCGTCAGCGCTGGTGGTATCCGAGGCCTCGTTGTTGGAACAGAGCAGCCACACGCCGTCGGTGCTGAGTGTAGCGGTAGAAGATGAAGCGCCGCCGCCCTCGTAAGGTGGCGGTGAGGGCAGTCGCCACGGACCGGACGGGGCGCTACTAGTGGAAGTGAGGTCGAAAGGTCGAAGAGGGGAGCCGAAAAACGTACCGCCCACCCCTTTCCCTTCGGGTTCTTCGTACGCCTCGTCGTCAGCGTCGTTCTCTGTCTCACCCTGTTGCTGCTGCTCCTCCTCCTCCTCTTCTTCTCGGTTTAGGGGCTGAGTGTCCGAATAGCTGTCACTCTCAGCGCGAGCGGCGTCGAGGGCGTCGGTCGATGTAGTGGTGGAGGAGAGGGGCTGTGCAACGTGCGGCAGGTCATCAAAGTCATCAACAGTAGTGGGGAGGTAAAAACCCGGCGGCCATTCACAAAGAGAAACAAAAGACATAAGGCATGACGTTTTCAGCTGGATCCCTTTTCCCCCTTTTGAGAGATCGACTGTCATGAGCTAAGCCGCTTACCACCCTGTTCAGCAATTCAACGCGCATTAGCTGTATAAAGGATTAAGCGGTTGCTGCCGTCGACTGACCGGCGGCCATTCACAAAGACATAAGGTATGACGTTTTCAGCTGGATCCCTTTCCCCTCTTTTTTTGAGGGATCCACTGTCATGAGCTAAGCTACTTACCACCCTGTTCAGCAATTCAGCGCGCGTTAGCTGTATAAAGGATTAACAGTGATGAGCTTAGAGTGTGTATACAAAAAAAACTACAGGAGGCGTGTGGCGTGAAGCAGGACCCCCCCTAAGACGAACGTGTGGGTCTGTGAGTAGAGGCGTGTGCATGTGGTGAGCGACTTAAGTGTAAGACAAAAAAAAATCACCACCTCCTGCCGTGGTGAGTAGACCGGGCCGGCCAGGCGGCGGCCGGCTAGTTCAATAGGGAGGGGTGACAGCTGACTAAGGCTGTGCATGAAAAAAATCCGATTTTCACCTGACCTCTGACGTTTGTTACAATGAATGTCAGAGGGAGGGAGACGTCCTCAGGTAGGGGGTAGGAGGTAAGGCTATGGATGAGGAAGAAACACCGTTTTCAGCTGGTCTCCACGGATAGCGATGACATACCCCTCGTCATCTAAGCTCTTAAGGAGCGGAGCGGCTGAAAAAGCGTCATGCGGACAGGTCGCTAGACAGCTGGAGTGCTGTTGGAAATGGGATTAAACTCCCTCTGTATAAAAGCTCTGATTTCTGTTGGAAAAAAACCATATCGCCTCTGACCACAGTAACGTCTACTACCACCACCACCGCCACCACCGCCGCCGCCGCCGCCGCCGCCGCCGCCAAGACGAGACGAGATGGCTCAAGCTATTCCACTTTCAAGCTCGCCTTCACCGCCTTGTCCACCTGAAAAAAAGTTAATGCGGCTTGACGACGTGAGACGCGCGAGGCAGACCGATGGGGAGAACAGAGAGGTAGGACAGCGGCGGTTAGCCTATAGCGACGCCTTGCTTCGTCAACTAGGTAAAGAGTTGAGCGGCTGTTGGAGAGAGTTGGGCAGTAGCTTAAAAGTTACCACCGCCCGTATGGATGCTCTAGTAGAGCGCAGTGTCAAGACACCGGAGGAGCTGTGTACGGCGATGTTCCGAGTCTGGTGGGGTGAAACCCCGCATCGTCATAGATGGGGAGAGCTCGGTCGCGTCTTCACCCGCATTAGACGCGTGGAACTGTTGGCTCAGTGGATGTCCCTTCTCCACAGACAGGGGTTGGATTTCGAAAACCCCGACTCGCGCGCGATGCATTAGCACTTGGGCACCCTCGGCAGACGTCTAGGTAGCAGGTGGAAAGAGGTGGGGGACCATTTAAAATTGTCGCTTGAGAGGTTAGATAAGATCGCTGAAGAATGCGAATACGGAGGAAGTCCCGCTGAGTGGGCCTTCCGAGTGTTGAAAATGTGGCAAGATGATACTGACGGTGCCGGCGGTACACCTTTTGAACTCCTTCGAGTGTTGACTGAGGACATGGGAAAGTTTGACCTCGGCATCGCAATATTACTTGACTTTATCAAGCAAGAAACAACGAGAACGACGGACATGTGAATTGTTGTGTTTTATTTTCATACGTCTTCTTTATTAGTAAGTAAAAAATATCATAACAATTAAGACGCGCGCCCTCTTAAAGTGTCACTTCCTCCAGTCGCAGCTGATCGCCTCATCGAGGCACGTGATAAACAAAAAAAAATGAAGAGACACGCTTCTTCCTCTCGAGAGGAAGAAGCGTGTCTCTCGATTGAAATCTTTTTCTTTTCTTTTTTTCTTAAAAGAGACAAACGCCCCTTAGAGTGCCCCCCCACCCCCCTAGAGTGCCCCCCTCCCCCCTCCCCCCCCCTCCCCCCCCACCCGCCCCATGCATCCTAAAAGCGCCCCCCTCCCCATGCATCTTAAAGGGGCCCCCCTCCCCTTCCCTCCCCTCCCCTCCCCTCCCCCCCCCTTATACACTCTAAAGAACGCTTCTACCTAGTTCAATAAGTCACTTCCAGTCGCTCGTAAAACAATAAAAAATGAAAAAAAAAAAACAACGTATATCGTAGTGTTTTTTATTAGTTTACCGAAAAAAATAAGAGACTCGCCTCCTCCTCCTCTCCTTCTCCTCCTCCTCCTCCTCCTCCTCCTCCAAAAAAAAAGATATCACATTTTAAAGCGCGTGACCCCTTAAAGACGCTCATCTCTTCATTAAGTCGCGTGACGTCACTTCTTCTTCCGGTCACGTGATCAATCAGGTCACTTCCGGTCACGTGATCCTCAATGAGGTCACTCACTTCCGGTTGGCCATTAGGTCATGTGACGTCACTTCCGGTCACGTGACTCATCAGGTCACTTCCGGTCACGTGATCCTAAATTAGGTCATATGACGTCACTTCCGGTCCCCTAAGTAGGTCATATGACGTCACTTCCGGTCCATAAGTAGGTCATATGACGTCACTTCCGGTCACGTGACCAAATGGCGGCCTCTGATTGGCTAACTAGGTCACGTGACGTCACCACTAATCCCCTAAGTAGGTCACTTCCGGTCACGTGACCAAATGGAGGCCTCTGATTGGCTGCATGTCGATTGAGTCATAAACAGTACTTAACTATAGTCCCGTTCCGATACATACTATACTACTGACGACACCCGGTCAAAGACTACACCGGTCAAAGACGACACCTGGTCAAAGACGTTTCAACTGTTACAAACTCATGAGACTGAGCCTAAAGCTGCCCCTACATTTGGAGAATCCTATAAGACGAAGAGGGCATCTGATTATGGTGACTTCAGTACTGTAGTATACTTCTAAAAACTCTTGTTTAAGTAGTACCCTATATGGACATGTTTAGTATAAAATTAAAGATGAGTCTGACTCTTCTAGAAGCGTTATGATTTACGGTACTAAAACTTACAAGATAACCCCTGGTAGGAGATACATATGATACCAGAGGGCCTACTTTCTCTTTCTTGGCCTGTGTACTGTACATTTAGAATATATGTAACATACTACCGCGCTTAAAGAAGTTCAAGATATAATATGTCACATCATGTTGCCATGTAGTGGACTCATTTTTTCCACATATTTAGATAAGTATTGCTAGTAACGGAGAGACCATATCAGTACATTGACATTCATTAAAGTTGAACTTCCCTTATTATGAATCAACAAATACATGAAGGCATACACAACAAATATGACAAAGACAAACACGTATAGCAGTCATGTCATCTTTGATATCCCAGATTTTAAAGCAGTGTTATACGCTATATTTCTTACCAGATATGGTATCTTAAATCTAACATGACCTTAACCCTGTGTACGTCTCTGCTGACACGAAGATAACAATATCAGCACACATATATCAGACACAAGTGGTCCCCTGACCTCTACAAGTGAGTCAGGGAGGTGTGCCTAGACATGTACTGGGTAGCATAGACTAATATGCCTAGGTTTGTAGCAAGCTCTATAGACAATGATATATTATGATCCCAATATATATGTGTGTGTGCTGGAGTAACTAATGATAGCAAAGATAATTATATATAGGAGAAGTATCTGCCGATATCTTACTCTTTGTTGTCAGTACACCAAGGCAATAGAACAAATAAATGTAGAATATATGGTTTCTTATATACGGATGAATACCATATGTTCTGGAAAAAAGCATGGATTTAGATAGAACCATTACAGTATTGCTGTTGTACCAACATCTCTTATCAGTATATCATAACGTGGATCTCCTGCAACCTTACAAACAAACTAAGTACCCACTCAACTGATGAGACCAAGATTACAGCATAGCAATATGCACTATGACTCATATAAGTGGGTGAAGAAAGGTGAGCCTAGACATAATAGTCTCAAATGCGGCGCTATACAATAACAAGATAATATATAACTATCCTTATAGTTGCTCAATACAATAAAAGCGATGCTGTATAAAGATAAGAAGGACATATTGATGCGGAATGTTATAAAGTATAAAGTATCCAGGCCCACTTATAATATATCTTCATTAATTAGGCAGTAGGAATAACATGACTGTTTGTTTCATAATAATTCTGACTATAGCACAATTGAAATTGTCTGTCCTGTTTCCAGCCAAATGTGAATTGAAATAGAGCCAAGATTAGCCTTAAAGACTGTGCATGTATGTGCAGAGAATTCTCATAATGGGGAAAGTCTTCACGGATGTACCAAACAGATAAAAAGAGGTATGGTCATGACAACAATCAACGAGGAGCTACATTCAAGCAGCTCAAGAGTCTCAATATCCAAATCCATTGGCATGCAAATATCTTCCTAAGATGCACGCCCGGGATAGCTCTCCTAGGTGCGCGGACAAACATTCACAGCGCAATCTTAACACCGAATTAAGACTGTCTTTAATGATTATCTTAAAGTTAGTCTTAATCTTATCTTTACCTATCTTAATCCTATCTTAAACTACACAGTCCATTCTAGGATAGGCTAGTCAACTAGTATGTAATGGGGGGCAGACCCGACCCCCATTTTTTTGTGTGTTTTTCTTTCTGCTTTAGAGTAAGACATTGTAAGGAGTAAGATTAAGATTGCGCTGTTAACGTTTGTCCGCATACCTGGAAGACCTATCCCGTATTTGCCCTAAGATATGTGACAGGGTGGTTACACTGTTGGAGAATAAGGATGTATTTCAGGGGCGAATTTAGGGGGGGGCGGACCCGGCGTGCGCCCCCCCTATTTTTCTGTATATTTTAATGTGACAATTTCCAATACCCCCAGTACATTGCCTATTTCACGCCCCCCCTTTTTCAAAATCCTGGATCCGCCCCTGTATTTTCATGTCATCAAGTCTCTTAACAATGGATCCAGGATCAGTCGACAAGAGAATCATCAGGACATCTATGTGGTCCTGAAAAAACCCTCTATTCAGCTCATTAATCATATCTGCCAGAACCTTGTACATATGGAAGTGATCCCTTCTTTCCAATGAGGAACTCTCCAAGTAGAACTTGGATGTATGTTGCTCTGCAAAGAATTCCCTTTCTTGCCATTCTCCAGTCTCACCAGTATCAGATTTGAAACATGTATTGAGTTTCTCTACTGACAAAATCTGAATACTTTCCAGAACATTCTGCACCTGGGTAATTTTCTCTTCAATTACACCATGATGTTGCACTTGGCCCTTCGTGACCATGATGTGGTGTGTGAGCCGTTGGAATCCCTGCCTCATAACTTCTGACGCCAGACGTTCTTTCACCTCATCCGATGATTTTGTTGGCTTGGGCACTATTTCGTGGACCTCTTCTTTTACAACTGCTGCCAGAAGCTTTGGACGGTGTGATCTAGGGAAGGACTTTATAATTTTCTCAATGTTAACCTTCAGGTTAACATCCACAAGTAACTTCATATTCTTATCTTCTAGAGCTCTTTCTGCCCTATGGTCATTGCTGAAGATGATGTCATGTGATTTGTATAGACAGTTCGTCTTAGACAGAAGCCACAGACTACTGTCTACATCCAGGGAGGTGTCTCTATCCTGTTGAAGATCTGTTGTGTTGCCACCATAGCTGCCTTGATATCATTCCCAATTTTACATGAATCATGCTCATCGTGAATCATTCTTAACACCCTCTGATAGGTTCTGACAGTTGGCCTGTCAGCAAGGCCTACCAATCTAAGTACACTTTTGCTGTAGGCTAGATTGTCTGGTAGGCGGTAGAGATAAGGCTTGGCCTCCTCGTATCTCTCGAGGTTAAGGATGGTTTGGTCAGGTTTTACAAACCTTTTTGCTTGATCAACTGGAACACAGCAACGATCACTCATGATCGCCTGAAGATTCTCAATGTCATTATCTGGCATCTTCTCTGGAAGCTTTTCTGTGATGTAGTTGTAGCATGTGTCTATGTAGCTGCTCAGTTTACCCCGCAAAAGGTCATGGGGAAAACTTTGGTTTGCACAATGTGCACAAACTGTGACAATATTTCTGGCTACCAATGCACAGGAGGGGCTTGTAACAACACCTGCTGAAGCAAGTACATTCTCACTGAACCTGAGCCTGAGGTCTTCAATCAATGGAGCAACAGCCCAAACCAAGCCACTATGGCTTATACAGACGCTGCCTCTCAGTGTTACAAAGGGTTCTTCAGAACTATCCGGACAAATGGAAAAGTTCTCACTCTTACACCACGGAATGAACGGTATGTGAGACAAATATTGCAAATAGTCTGACTGCTCATCTGAGTCAATATACTTCTCCACATAGTCCAATATGAACTGGGCATTATTCCTCAGAGGTAGCCTTTTGGAATATGTCTTCAGCATATCCACGGTAGCAGTGCAGGTCATGCCAGCTTTTCTCAACACATCTAGTCTGGCTAAACTTGACAGATCTTCTGCTGGACGGTCTTGCTTGTGCATGTGTTCAAACAGGGGAATTGTGGGATCATACAGGTCAGATGGCTTGCAATACTTATTGCCAGTATTTCTCAGACAATTTAGATTCTTCATAGCATCTAACACTTTTAGACTTTTGCCAAGATTATCAAGCACATAGTGTATGTGCACTTTATGTCCAGGGTCTGAGAAGTCTGCCAGGTGTCTGAAAATATGTTTGATGTAAACATCCTCAGCACTAAGTAGATTACATCCAAGTTGAGTGTACAATTCTCCAAAGTCTGAGTTCTCCTTCAGGAAAATCATACGATCTTGTGTTTTAGTCCATATGGCTACATCCTCTGTTGGCACCTGTAAGGGAATAACATACACAGAGTTCCCTGTAAGTGGCACATGTTCCCCAGTCATTGTTTCAAACATGGGAAGGTCCGTGATCAGGTCATCTTGCTTTTTGAGTTGGTCAAAGTTCTGTGCAAAGTATTCTATCAACTTTCTATCCTTGAATATCTTTTCTTCAGACCCCTGTTCCTGTTGATAATGATGCAATGCATGCAGGACACTTCCCGGCTTTTCAAAGGAGGCAGTGATTTGGTTAGCCACAGTGCTTTCACTGACAGATACGGGAATGTCTGACTGACATATCTCAGAGTACAAGTGGGTGTTGTTAAGTCTTTTCTGAAACACTTTATCCATATCCTTTATGGGATACAGATGCAGCGCTGTCCGATTAGTCAGCCAGAGAGAGAGGTGACCACCATGTTTTTTTAGTAAGCCTATATCTGTGTTGGTAGTAATTCGGTCAATGCATTTCCACACTTCCTTAAGCCAGGACTGCTCAATCATGCTATCTTGAAAATTAATAGCCTGATTCTTGGCTAGTTGGGGATAATTCTTTGTTAGTTCCTTACAGAAACCCTCGATATCCAAGTCCTTGAAGACTGGACTTTCTACATCCCTGAATATGTCTATGAAATCTGGATGCAGGAACTGTGCTGAGTTCGGTTTCAAAATCTTCATGTCAGGGTTCTTGTAAACAGGAGTCTTCTGATCAAAAGTCCGAAGCACACCATCTGATGTAACCAAAAGTGCTACTTGGTCTAAATTTTCACTGGATGATTTATCAGCTAGGCAGAATTTGATTGTTTCCATAATCACTCTATTTTCAGGCTGTAAGTCATCCCTATTCATCTTACGAACCTTAGAGAGCCGTTTGATGTCACACCTTTGTAGGTTGCCTAGAATTTCTAACAGAAGTTCACTTGACAGAAATTGCAGCTTACAAAGACTGAATTCCTTAATCATCTTTTGCACTGGATATGGACATTGAACTACATTGAGCCCACATAGATTTGCTACTGCGATTGCATCTTTGTGGCTCATGTCACCCTCTGAGAGGAAGCATGCCTCAGAGGGTGAGGCCCATTTCATTCCAGTGTTGTCTGACACATATTCTGGCAGTATTGGCTCATCAGTCATCAATTCATAGAGCTGTTTCACCAGTGCCTTTGTTGCAGGTATTGGGGTACCTTGGCCATCAGGGAACAGCTTGAAGTACTGTCTGGAAACTGATCCACCAGAAGCTGTATTGGATTCCATGATTGATTTTATCAAGTCCAAGTAGGCCCTTGCAATTATTTCACTGATGACGTCATTCCAACTTGAGTTCAGAAAACCATGTTCAAAGGGGCCAAAAACTTGCACGGGTAGATTTGTCCTGTGATAAGATGGGAACAAAAGGTTTCCAACATATCTTTCATTCTTTTTCATGGATTTTAGATCAGCATAAGGACTATTGTATTTCTTTGCATCTTTGAGTACTGCCACTCCCCCTATTGGGAGATTGCGTACCTCCTGGTACTCAAGCCCAGAGGCCTTCTTACCCCCACTGGTGTAGTCAAGGCCATGATGTTGAATAACAGACCAGTTCTCATCTTCGCCATGTGTTTTCTTCAACCGAAGTCCATATGCTGCTTTCTTAAAATTGCCTATTATATTGTTTGCTGTTTGTTCCTGTCTTTGTGTCTTAATGTGTTGTATAAAGTCCTGAACGTCTGACTCATTTTTTGTTGTGATCTTGGAAGTTATCACTTCAGTTTCGAACTTTGACTGTATGCATCTAGTGATACTTATCTTCCTCAGAGATCTCATGAAAAGAAGCGCATGGTATCCTTCTTCTGTCATGTTTTCTAACATAACATCAACATCTTTATATATCTCTACGGGATTTCTCAGAGGAAATCTGAATTGTGTTCCACAGGCTCTTGCTGGATAGCACTCAAAGACATCAGGGAAAAGCTGTCTCAATAAAGGCACATCTTCATACTTCATTCCTGGCTCCTGAGGTGATGTTCCCTTCACATACTGACATGTAGGGTCATATACACAAAATGCCTCTGTCCCATCACTGAGTGTTGTAAGAACACTTGGTGTATCTGTGAGGTGGTACACACTCTGAATACCAGACCCAACTTGGTTTAAGCTGCTATCTCTGTTCCCAACAAGAAACAATCTTGCCAGAGAATCCTGATTCAATGTGGCATCATTCTCCACACACAAACTAGGTCCTTGCATTGCTTTCCATCCTTCACAAAACACTGTCTTTGTACTGTGTTTTCGTGGATCCAATTTGAAGTGTATTTCAGTGGCTCCTGCACGATCAGCCTGCTGCATCAATTCCATCAGTATCTGACTACGGCAAGGAGAGGTCTCTAACACTGAAGGTACGCTTACCAGGTTTGACTTCTTGTCAAAGGTTATACCATGACTTCTCTCTGAAAGCACACATGACTTCAGCCCTTTCGATCCAAGTACTGATGCAACATCATTTGCAATACAGGAGTTTACTAGAGGATGAGGCAACTCAGTGTCTAGCTGTGGACAGTCATTGTAACACAAGAGTTCAGCTCGTTTCAGAACACCCTCTGTATCTGGGAGGTAGATAGCTTTTCCAAGTTCAAGGTCTCCAATCCTCTTATCGTCTTTAGTCATCTGTTTGCATATTTCTCCTAGTGACCTTTTTACTGTAAGCAGAGTCCCATCCTCCAAAGGGAACCCATTTGTTTCATCTTTTATCATGGATATTGATGTTAAGAACCCCTTGCAACTGAAGTGTTCAGCAACTCCTACTTGCCTGTAGAACCGTTCGTATCTTCTTGAGACTCCATTCAAATATGGAAATTCTGTAAAGTCTGGGTTAAGTGCACAAACAGCTGCAGGAACAAACCTTCGTTCTGTGTTGCCTTCTACAAGAAGACACTGGTTTGAGAATTCCCGTTGCACTTTTTCAGCTCTAGCATCATCCTGACATGCTGCATTCAGGTATTCATATATGGCGTACAGGCTTTCCCTCACTGAATCATATTTAATTTTTTCTTGATTTGACATAATCTCCTGTAGTTGCATTTTTATCACCTCAATGCTTACAAATTCATTTGTGACTTCACCTTTGATTCCAAGAAGTGTTGCAACCTCAGCAGACATGGATTTAAAAGACCAGTGAAGAATAGGACGCTGCGTACAAGCAAGCTTTGGGTTTTCTGTGTGGTAAAGTTCACTACCACTATATAATGAAGAAGTTTCTCCTTTCCATTTGAGCGGCCAATCGTTTGGCTTGTCCTCACAGGGCAGAAATCTGACCTTCTGCAGTGCATGTTTGATATTGTCTGGTATTCGGTCATTTTCCTTGTTTTCTTTTACCTTCCAGTCCAAGTATTCTAGAAAAGTTTGGATGAGACTTTTATCATACGGAGGAGCTAACTTTGCAAGGTTATGAGCGTGTTCAAGCATGTCCTTCCAAAATAAATGGTCTTTGACCATCCCAAGCGTGCAAAGTCTCTCATAGACAGCATTCCTATCTTTGTCACCATCACATTTAATGACAGGAAACCTATAATACTCTTTGCTGTAAAGAATGGCTGCTTTACCTTTAGGGTTCACCAGACGGTTGGGACGTGCCATATGTTTACCATCTTCACTCACTGGAATACACGCTGTGGATTTCAACATCTTCTTAACATTGCAAGATGTTGATTTTAAAGCTTTCACCAGAAGACCATCTCTGTCTTCTGTATCTAGAGGTAAGGTTGACATGTTTGGTAGGAGGAAATCTGTGTAAAACCTCTCCTCAGTTACCATTCTGTCCTCCATCATTTCAGAATGTACTTCTCTCAAAGTGTCTTCTATATCCATTGTCAAGTTGACCAACCGTTTGTCACTTTCACCAAACACGGTTTTTATCACTTTAGTGATACTAGTCCTGGTTTTCTTGTCACATGATTTTGCAAAACGCTGATCAAGGAAGTATGCATTCCTCATTGATACCTTTTCCTGATCACACAGGAAGATCGCAAGCTCATCAGGATCCTCTATTATTCCTTGCCAAAACCTCTGACTCATTGAAGTAATGAGATCTCCCTTTCCAATGACAGGTAATAATCCTGCCACATCTTTATCAGGTGCAGTGAGCTTGATAACATCTGACAGGGCATTGATGTACGCTGTGCAGACAGGACCTTCCATCAGTCTTTTGTTCCACTCACCACCAGCCAAGTCGTGTTCTGTCTTTAATATGATAGACCTGCGTGATGAATCAAGAACAAAGGTGCCATTTATGTGAAATGGCAGGGGACATTTTCCTGGCAGGGGTAGGAATGAAAAGTATGATCCTTTGGAAGCCTCACTATTCCTTTCTTTGTGCTGTTTAATTTCAAAGCCGCCAATTTTCTTTTCCAGACTGATAGCAATTCCTCCCACAGCTGGTCGCTTTACACTTTCACCTTGTACAGGGGGAATGTCTTCATTGCTGTGTGATATAAGCCAGTATGAATGCCTCTCAGATTCATTAGCACTTCCTCCAAGTGCATCTTTCCCGTATTCCGAAATCTCAACCACTGACTTGATAATCATTGATGAATTCAGATCTTCCCTTTTATCAATGTCCTTTGTAACTGTGGCAGAGGCTTTTAGGATGCTGCTTTCATTGATAAATTTCTGTGTGAGATGTTCTTCTTTCTTTGCTGGACCAGACATTTCACACTGGACATGATGCTCTCTCAGGTACTCAACTGGTTCCTTATAAATGTTAAACAAATCTTTCAGATGCAGATCTGCATCATTCTCAGTGTCCTCTATCATAGACACTGACACCTTGAGGACATTCTGTGTAAAAAGGAGCAAACTGCTGCCGTGATTGTATATCATCTTCAACATATCATCAACATGATCTTTATCATAGACAATGTTGCAGATCTCACTAGACTTACCTTGCTCCTTCCCCCTGAGTGGAAGTCTAAACAGAGTGCCATTAAAGGTTCTGACACCTGAATATCCTTCAAAATTACATCCTAGAACACCATTCCATGGAGCAAATTGATCTGGGTACATGCTGAAGAGTTTTCCCCTTTGCCTTCTTGTATTTATTTTGAGGCCCGGTTTAGTTTTATCCCTAATAGCTTCTCCCAGGTATTTTGTATGAGGGTCCAACATAACCAGTGTATCACGACTAAGTATGCTTGGGACATCGGTAAGGTTGTAGACTGTATTGAAACCAACGCCAAAAGTTCCAATCTGATCAGCTGTATCTGCCTTAGTCCTTCCATTTAATTTTGTGATATCTTTGAAATCCTGATCTGTGAATACCGCATTGTTGTAGATCCACATGGTTGGACCTTGCCAATCAGCCATATTTGAGTCCAACAAGCTTTTTCTCCATTGCTTGTTTTCTCGCATATCATAGACCATTTGTACCTCTGTCGCGCCAGCATCATCAGCATTTTGAATCATTTCTTTCACCATAGCTAGTCCATCTTTATGTGCATCTGCAATATCGTGAAGTCTTTTAGTTAACTGTTCACTCTGTCCAAAAGATTCCATGTCAAGTTCTTCATTGTCTAAGCTGCGATGTAACACAGTTGGTATGGAGAAGTGTTTGATAACCTTCTTTGGAACATTCTGGTGGACATAGAATAGGCTTTCATCAAACTCACTTGAATCATTCCTATCTGTGCATTCCATGGCTTGTTTGAAGTGTAGTTTTGATTCATCGTTTGATTCCACGGGAATCAAAGCTGTCTCTGCACCATTTTCACAGAGAACATGTAGAATATCTATCGCAAGTTTCAAATCCTGATCTGTTGACTGCATACTTTTGGTTGTGTTTTGTGAATGTTCTGCATTTATGGCTTCCAAAACCAACTGTAAGTCAATGGTGGTTGGTACACCACAGGTGTGCCAAAGATCTTTGTGAATTCTCATCTCTTCTGGCAGTGTATAATAATATGGTGAGAGGTTTATTTTGTGATCCTCTAGCAGCATTTGGCATACAGGTTTAAATCCATCTTCACACCATATCCACGATAAGACTGAATGCTGATGTAGGGACGCTTCTATTTCCTCTTTTCTGTGATGTGTCAGACTATCATAAACAGTATCAAGTACCTCAAGGTATTTCCTCTTCTCCATCTCACTGTAGTTTTCCACTATATGTTTCAGATGGATTGTCAAATCATCCAAAGTTGGGCTGATCTTTGCCTGCAGCACCTCAAGAGTGTTTTCTTCCAGGTTCACGAGTGGCACAGTACTCCCAGCCTGTTTAGCAAACCTGATGTGACACACCTCTTTTGGAGTCAATAGTTTATCAGCCGACCCTTTCCATGGCAGGCTTTCTGGATAACCATCAGGCCTTTTCTGCACAGCTTGTAGAAATGCAACATCTCTCAATTTCTCCCACCATTTACCATTTGGGACCTGTTTAGTCACCCTTTGTGTAAGCTGTATGAAGTCATCAACTTTACCAGGTTGGTTCTGCAGTGTCTCTGGTATGCTAAGAAAGTCATCTGATGAAATCTCTTTCAAAGGTCTCATCCCGAGTATTGCCAAGGAAATCAAGCGATAACTGTTATACCTCTGATGAGGAAAGAATTTCTTGCCAAGCAGAGAAGCTAGTAATGGTTCTCTTGGGTCGTATAAGTCTTTAGGAGACTCCCTGTCACCTGATTTTACCTCCACAAATGCAAGGTCAGCGATTTCTGTAGCGATCTCTCTATTTTCAAACAGGTCCTTTGAATGATGATCCAT
Organism: Harmothoe impar; assembly: GCA_947462335.1. Classification (NCBI taxonomy): domain Eukaryota; kingdom Metazoa; phylum Annelida; class Polychaeta; order Phyllodocida; family Polynoidae; genus Harmothoe; species Harmothoe impar. Next base: position 5,093,748 of record OX381716.1, on the reverse strand, counting down.
GATGTAGCAAAGAAGTTTCTCAACTTCTTCATCTGTGTATTTCTTCCTTTGTATTGCTGGAAGCAATATTTGTTTGAAAACATACGGTAACTTATCTTTATGGTAGCTGCATACACCAAGCGCTTCCACAATGTACTTTACCTTTTCATTGGACACATCAATAACTGGTACTGGAAAAGGAACTGGCAGTTTCAAGGAAGGACCTGAGAATCTGACCTCTTTCAAGGACACATTTCTTACCTCTTCTTTTTCTGGAAAACCACTACAACTAACAGTTGAAAACAGTGGTAGACCCAATAGGAAATCTTTGCTCTTTGACTGGAGCGACGGGATACCTGAAGCACTAATGTAAAAGAGAAATTCATTCAATAATTCCCTTTCTTCAGACCAAGACTGCTTGATCTTTTCAATCAACGTTTCATGACTTATTGACATCAAAGCATTGGTAACCTCTTGACATGTGGGCAAGTGAACAGAATGGTACAACAACTCTTTGTGTCTGAACACAAAGTCAGGACATTCTCCAAGCATTATACAACCAACGTTAGACAGAAAAGCAGTAACCCCTGGTGGAAGTACAGTCTCCGCGGTACTACCATGAACGATTCGGCCTACAGAAAACTTACACAATGTCTTGTTGTCTAGAGGCAGAAGATGGAGGTTGTCAAGCAGTTTCCACTCGTCAACACCTGGTTGGTTGAGATGGATGTAATCCCACATCTGCTCTAGCCATGTTACACTCGGGTGGTCTTTGTCATCTGGTGACCAGGGAACCACGTCTAACTTCTCCCATGAGCTTGGTGGGACGTCATGGAGATTTTTTAGAACATCTTGAAATGTTAGTAGCTTCAGCTGGGTGTTTTCTAGAAATGAATAAATGTTGCCCTCAGTTGCTTGCTCTGATAGAGTTAAGCATATTACTTACCTTACATTACAAAAAAAGAAATCTTGATTGCAAATCTGCTCATGAGATCACAAATAGTACACCAGGGGTAGACACTCACATTTAACCATGGGCCACCCGGGCCCGCAGCCTCAGACAGTTGTGGGCCTGGAGCTAAAACTGTGGGCCTGGGAATTTTGGTATTAAAACGTGTACATACACAAAGGGGTCTTAAACATTAACACTTTAAAAAAATGAGCCAGGATGTTCAATGTGGGCATACCTCTCTACGGGATTGGGTAATCACTTTGGCATACCCCCAATTTTCCCTTGCAAATGATATATTACATGCATATGCTTTTCAAATTGTAATGGGTTTGCTACTTATATTTATGGTCATATTCCAATGAATGTGCATGTAGCTATGGGCCACCCGGGTCTATAGCTATGTAAATTACAAGAAAACTACGGGCCCGGACTCAGAATTATGGGCCATTGGCTCCCGGGCCAGCGTTAGTGTCTACCCCTGTACACATAGAAAAATAGAGAATATATATATCATTCATATGCATGTGATGCTGCAGTCAGTAACCCCCCAAACATAAGAACTCCACTTGATTCAAAGAAGCTGGTAATTCATTGAAGTGTAACTATGGTAATCACCTGTTAAAGATAGCTTGCGTAGAGAGGATAGCAGCTGGTCGGGAAGGTTTGTGTCAACCAGCCTTGGTTCCAGTCCAGGAAGAAGGGATGCTGGATGTTCTCTTGAAGGTAGGAATATTGGAGACCCTGTTAGTTCTTGAAATGTTGCCATGTCTCCTGACAGAAGAGGTAGCAGAGGTAGATTTATCAGATCTTGAGGCTGGCCATGATCAAGGAAATACTCTAACAGCATCAGTGTGTGTCCTCTCTTAAGTTTCTCTCCTTCACTGAAGACCTGGAGAAGGGCAGTCCGGACATGTGTTGGGGAGATTGGGGTTGGCAGGTTTTTACAGTATTTCTTCACTGCATTTTTCACGTGTGGTGGTTCTTTTGTGACAGGAAATCCTGCTTTCATGACAATGTCTTTGAGAAGTGTCTTAATTCCATCAGAGAGCCCATCATCACATTGTAAAGTATCAGCCGTTCTCAGCCAACCCCCTGCTCCGTATATTTCTGTGTTTACCCCTTCTTTGTCTCTGGTAGGGGTATGGAGGCACTGCTCTTTCAGCAATTCTGTGTACAGTTCAGAAACAGCCGGCTTCCATCTTACATCCACATGGGCTTCATCTGGCATCAAATTGTACATGTGGTCTGGTGGGACCTGTGCACTTTTTATAGCCTGTCTGAAGAATGCCACCACTGCTGCTGGGATGCATTCCTTCACTAGATGCTGATTCCATAGGAGAGGAGCACTGTCAAGGTCTTTAAGATTTTGGTCTGGAGTTGGCCACTTGAGATGACGGCGGTTTTGTTCCATGGCAAAATATGCATGAACATGGAAGTGAAACCCTGTCCTTTCTGTTCCATCTACTGGAAGAGGCAGGGTTGCAAAAAGTCTCCCAGCTGGTTCGCAGTGCTGGTCTAGGGATGATGATATGGGTAGTGCTATTCCGACCCATGGAAGCACTTTTAGCTCATCGGCAGCATTTACAACTGCCTCATCCCCTCGGCAGGAGTGGTAGACAAGCCAGTCGTGGCTGCTTGATGATTTTTCATCAGTTTGAAAGTTCTGCGTTTGAATAGTCATGTGCAGGATGGCTTCCGCTGGGTCATCTTTCCACCGCTCATTGTCAATCTTACGTCGGAATTTTTGACGTTCTTCCAGAACTTGCTTGGCCTTGTTGTCTGCTATTTTCATCTGATAGAGGAGTTTAGGTTCACCTGATACCTCTGTTTGCTGATAGAATTCGATGCACTGTACACTTTTCAGGAAGAAGAGACTCTGACCCTCATCAAGCTGCAAGTAACGGAACAGTTGAAGGACCTTCTCTGGAGTGTAGATGTTATTTGAGAAGTAATTGGCTTTGCTTCTCAATGGGAACCTGAATGTTGTGCGCTTGTACGTTTGATCATTATATAGAGTTTCTGCATTTAACCCAAATAGACGTTTGAACAAAGGTTTGAACTGTTCTTCTTTGCCTTGGAGGAAGTCCTTGTGGTCCTCTAGATGCCAGTTCCATGCAGATTCCCGATATTCTAGATACTTCTGTTGTGGGTCTATGATGCCAATGTAGTCACCACTTGCGATGATAGGTAGATCTGAATTATACAATATAATCTTTGTCTTTTTCATTGAAACCAGGTTCGAAGTATGAGTAAGAATTGAAATGTCAAAACTGCAATGATATTTATTTCTATTCTATGGGAGGATGGGCAGGCCAAAAAGAATTTTTTAAAGTGGGCTTTCGGTAAAAGTGTCTTCTTTATATATCTTATATCTGATCCTATTGTCAGAATTTTGGCTCTATGTGCTTCTTTTAGGGTGCACTCTTTAAATTAATCTTGAGGCATAACCCAATGCTCTCCTAATTATCATTGTGAGTGGGGATCAGATAATACATGCGAAGAAGGTACTTGCAGAAAGGAACTTAACTCCTCTGAAAGGTGATATTTAAGTTGTATTGAGAATAAAGAATCAGTAAAAGATATGGCTAGGATCAACAAATCTAGTAGAGGCAACACAGTGAGGTATGGAAAGCAAAGTTCGGAATATGAGGAGACCACAAAAGGGTAATGGACATGAGATAATAAGTTGAAGACGAGTACCACATTGTTTCAAATGCAACAGGCATTTATTACTTCACTGTTTGGATAGTTTGAAGCGTGGGGAAAATGGCAACACTAGGCTGACGTGTGGGAAACGAGCTCCGTCATAGTTTCCTAAAAATATCATAGTCAAACTACTCAGAATACTTGGATTATACCTTTATAAAGGCACAGTGAACGAGTCAAGATATCTGGTGACCAGAGAAGAGGAGGAAAAAGGACTGCTGGTGTGTGATGACAGCATCTTGGCAAGATGCATGACAACTCGGGGGGGGGGGGAATCTGAAGGGTTTGAAAAGGCTTAAAAGACGATTAACAAGACTTAAGAATTGCAGGATACAACCGTAAGACAACCAGAGCACTTGATGGGATTCTTTACAGAGATGCTGGAACAGACCAAGGAAGCAATGTCAAAGATGACTGACACCGCTCTAGCACGAACCCGTCTCTTCAACCGTGACAACAATTGAACAGTGCCCTGAAGATTCCCAGGATAACCTGTACCATACAGTTGGGAGGTTATTTAAAGAAGTGCATATCCCTTGGGGCGTGGAGCAATTCAAATCGGTTCAGCGTGTTGGCAAAATCTTAAGTCCAAACAACAACAATCAAAATTGCAGCACCCAGGGAAAGGTGAAGCCACACATGCACTGTAAAAAGTTGTTGTTCGTGAACAGCAATATGCGCTGTAACTATACAGTATTTTAGCTGTAAAAGATAATACAGCAACTTTTGCTGTACACATACAATTCTGTTACTGTAGATGCAGGTTCGAATCCCATAACCAGCAACCAGAGGGAGAGAGAGCAGAGAGGTTGGAGGGAGTACCATACTCCACAGCTCAAATATGACCTGATCTTTTCAAAAGCCCACTGTTGCAGGCTACATAGTGACTGCCCCTCTAGCTCAGTCGGTAGAGCCGTGGGAGATGTAGTCTGAGGGTCAGCGGTTCCAGTCCCGGCAGGAAACTCTCACACAAACTACATTTCTCCTGATGCAATTCTAAAGTATAATATATTTTGGTACACTGAAATGTTACTATTGAAAATATGTAGAGGATAAGACCAATGTATCTCAACAATCTGCATGAAAGATAGTAAAATTTACTTTGAAAAACATCTATAGGCCATCAAGATTACACTTCAACTACCGTAAAACCTCGCGTATAAGCCTAACTCGCGTATAAGCCGCACCCTGACTTTGGGCCAATCCAATAAGCCGCACCAGTGATCTGATTCTGGTGACTTTTCTACTGTGCTATAGGAGCAAAAACTTGCGTATAAACAGCACCCTGACACTATGCCGATCCTATAAGCCGCACTGGCGATCTGATTCGCGTACAAGCCACGGCTTATAAGCGAGGTTTTACGGTAATGGTAGTTCAGTCCTTATTAGTACATTACTGCAATAGGGTAATTTTCATATTATCCCTTAAGACATGAACAGTCTAGTTCTAAAATTGTCCCCAGGGATCCTGTGTTGACCTCATTACCATTCACACATAAGTAGGAGGTGTTTCAATGCACCTGACATGCAGGATTCACTGGCGTAGTGGTCATGGTTCAGGACTATGGATTGGAACCTGGGGGTTCAAATCTCCAAGATGTTGAATATGTGAGCCTTTTTAGAACTCAGGTCTGCGTCTACAGTAGATTCTACTGTAGGTATACAGCAGAATTTACTGGAACCAAAGTTGCCCCTAATAGTTGCTGTACAGGAACACTACTTACTTCTAACAGTGTGGTCAGAGTAGTTCTCCATAAGCCAACCATAAAGTCTACCATCATGTCGTCGTTGAAATACTTAAAAGGTAACACATATTGGCAGGACTGCTCTATAGTAGACGAGCTGAATGAGTAGGAGAGGAGGCAATTCCTAACCCTGGAGAAAGCCACACCTGATGGTATTTTATTGTTACTGGTGGATGATTCTGGCATGAAATGGCTAAGGAGGCACAAAGTGGACTTGGGCCGTAGAACATTTCTAGACAGCCTATTTATTCTATATAATGACAAGCAATCAAGCGATAAAGCGACCCATCGGCAGAGAACAGCTGTTGGCCCGCCCCCGCGGACATCTGCTGGTTAAATTGCGACAGGTTTTGTAGAAAATGAGGGAGATTTACCCCACCTGCAGCCTGATTAACCTGCTGAGCGATCAATCCATTGTTGATTCTGGAAGGGTCCCGACCGCCATTTTGGATTGCCGCTGGGTGCTGTTGACCCGGCGCTGGCGGCATCACCAGCGAAGACGCAGCCATGTCACTCTCGAGTTTCGCATTCTTGATGTTAATCTGGGCTGAATGGTCCTCCAAGATTTTTATCTCCTGTTTCTGTAGCAAAATCTTGCGTTTCTCTTCGGCAAACCCGGCTCTTCCTCCCTGGCCTTTTTGGCCGGCATCCTCTCCTCCAAGTTTGCCTTTGAACCCGTCTTCGAGCTCGCCCCACATTGTGGGCAGTTCGCCTTACGATGGTCATACTCAAAAGAGCAGTCCTGACAGGGTTTCATTGTGTGATTGCTCCTTCTTACATAAGCAAGCACAAAAGTCAACCTCTCCGGATGAAGAGCAGCAACACAATAACCGGTAACCAAGGCTCACACTTGCCTGGTAACCGCAGTACATATATGAACCTCCAGATAGCGCGGCAGTGCCCGCCTATAGAATGTTCTAGTAGTTGAGCCACAACCCACCAGGGGGAGTTCTAGTTCCTTTTTTTTTTAAGGTTTTTATTGGGTCTAATAATACATCCAAAATACGTAGTAAATATGAAATGTATTAATAACCAGCATATTGGCGCATTGCCTTCCCTCCGCTGGCACCCCTGATGAGAACATTATGTACAATTATGTTATAAATATATACAGTATGATCAATACATGTGGCAGACACATTCGTCACACACCATGTATGTGTCACGTTTAACTGTATTGAAGAAGCCTTTCAGGCAAAGAAGGCAGAAGTGTGCGGGAAGAACTCAGGAGATCATTATGGCATCCACCTGCCAATACAGAATGATGAATGAGTCCAGAAGGATCCCCATGAATGCAAGGGATGCTGAAAAGTACCTTGTAAGGTAGAACGGACTTAAGGCTATGAGAGTGATACAAGTTTGTTTCTGTTCGGTCTGATTCTTGGCCGGAATAATACTGATTCTTTTTTTCTTTGGTTCTACATGCATATAGAAGGAAGAATAACTATATGGTTAGGTTAACAATTAATAGCACAGTACAAAGTTAGTTTAGCTTTTTCAAGATATAATTCTGGTAAGAAATAAAGTTTAATATTACACCCTGTATATTGATTCAAAGTTGCCGAACAGAAACAGGCAAAGATGGTTTATAGTGAAAAACTCGGGGCTCTGTGGGGGGGGGGGGTCGATATTCATATTATTACATATTATTACTGCCAAGCAGAACCGAGCAGAACCGAGCAGAACCGAGCAGAACCGAGCAGAACGGTTGAGCAGAATCGGGCAAAGCAGAAACAGACTTGTATCACTCTCTTGAGACATAGCCTTAAGTTTGGTGATCCAGATATGAACGAGCACCTCCAGGGGACAAGAGACCTTCAGCTCTATGAGGCCAGCTTCTCGCAGATGGTACCTAGCTCTCACGAATGCATGGACAAACGTTTGTAAGTCTCTATTTAAGTTCTCCTATAGTAATACATACTACTCTTTAGTAATGGTGGAACCCCAGTTAGAGATTTTTTAAAGACATATTTAAGACTACATATGAACTGTGTCATGGTAAATGTTAAGTCTAAGATTTCAGTAAGACCTCATTAACTCTTTAAGGGTGGCATGGTGTTTTATTGCATCATGCCTTTGTCATCATGACGCATAAATGCAGTCCTCCACAAGCGGAATATAGGTAGTCTGTTTTCTACACCTAGACTATTTTCTGCACAAGTCAAAGAGGTTGGATTCCATCAGTATAAACTTAAGAGACAGAATAGGTAAACCAATACTATTTCTGAGAGGAGAAGTGACGGTGACACTTCATCTATGACCGACAGAGCGCTAGTTCCTCAACACTCACAGACAGACACAGGCACACAGAGAGAGACTGACAGACAGACAGACAGACAGACAGACAGACAGACAGACATGCTTTGACAACGACCGCCATACTTTGCAACTGGTGTTGGCGGTAGGACGACGAGTTACCGTGCATACTACTGAGCTCATTGTGAAAACAGTGTGACTGTCTATACAGTAGTCACAGTTTAGGCGGTGCCCTTCTGGCACTGATGCGTGGTGCCACACCCATATTCAAGACTTTGGGAAAGACACTGCTGCGCGTCGGTGTGGGTGTCGCCAACAACATGTTACACAGCGGTCAACTGACAACAAGCCTAAAGAATTGTAGGTTGGCTGCCCTGAAAAACTTGACCAGGAGAACGTGCCCGAGGGCAGATATAAAGAAGAAACCGTGCAAGAAGACACCAGTCAAATGTCAACAAATGGGGATTGGACGTCCTTGGAGGTCCTTGGAGGAAAGCTTGACACATAAAGGGTTATATTTTCAACTAACTGGACATAATCATATTGTGAGTGGTGAGTGTGGTGTGATCGAGCTAGATCTCCATGCTCTACCACCGACTCAGACGAGTGTGCTCAAGTCAGCGTTCACTGGAACCAAGACGAAAAAACTCGTTGGGTGATGGCAGTTACATTACTGACCTGAGCGAAAACTATGTGCACCTGCAGTTTGAAGTTGTGAAAGCGGCCGATGGGGGGCCTCTCGTGGCTGCCACGGACATGGTGGCACCGGTGAACAACTTTGCACATTCTCTCTTCAAGGACGTTCAAGTGGGTGGTTTCAAAATATCTGGTAACACAGAGACTTATGACTTCCGAGCCTACCTCGAAGCTCTACTGAACTACGACAGCGCCATAAAGAATGATGACGGTTCAAGGTTGGTTCAAGGACAAGGCGGGAAAGTTTAACAAGCTGACCGATACAAACACCAGTTTCAAAGCGCACCAAGCTCTGATCTCCAAGGCTCAATGGGTCGCCTCAACTTTGATCTCGCTCATCAGCCCAAGTGGATTCCTGGTGAAACAGAGATAGGCATCATCCTGAAACAATCTCCACCTAGCTTTTGTCTGATGAGTGACGGTAGCGAGTACAAAATCAAAATCCACAAAGGGAAACTTTATATGCGACGTGTGACTATAAATCCTGAAATTGTTGAGACTCATGAATGTGCTGTGAGTATTCATGGCCCTTTGAAGTTCTCAGTCAACTGAGTGGAAGTTATGACCTGTGCCATCCCCAGAGGAAACAGATATCATACTTACATGCACTCCAACATGGGTCAGTTACCGTCACGCATGTCGCTTTACTCCGTCTATCATGATGCATTCAGCGGTCACTTCAAGAAAAATCCCTACAAGTTGACACACTGCAATGTCAACTCAGTGCAATTTATCATGCACGATCAGAAAGTCCCTTACTTTGTCTACAAGCAGGTGGTGCGAGAATACCTGGCTCTTCACTATGAGACGGGGATTTACGAAGGTCGTCGCTCCTGCCATATTGATCTGTTGGACAGATGGCTACACTGTGTTCCCGTTTGACTTGACATTAGACCGCTAGCACGATGGTTGTCGTGTTAACCTTATAAAGACAGGTCAACTGTGAGTGTAACTCAGTTTAAGCACGTCATTAGAAGAGACCACAACTGTGCTGCTATATTTGGTGTACGACAACTTGATTGTATTTGACAAGAGACAGAGATCCAATCACAGACTATCACATGAACTGAGTTACTGTATGTATATGCTAGAAATCAAGCAAGTGATGTCCAATAAGATTTACACAAAGTCTCACTTTTTAGGTGTTTTTCTTGTGACACTATTCCTAGTCACCCTGTTAAAGACACATGTTGTGTGAGCAATACAGACCCACAACATTTACCCGGTGCACATTGTGTGGCTTTTTATATGTCAAAAGTGGGTGTCATGTATTATTTCAATTCATTTGGTTTACCACCATTGAGCACTGCATTCCTATCATTTGTTAACCTTTCAAAACCTGTCAAGTCTTAAAGAAAATATTTCTGGAATCATATAAATATTGATATTTGCTACTCTTTGCACCACATGTGTTTGGAGAATATACTTTGTGTAAGCTTGTAGCGCCTGATTTACATCGAAACCTATGGTACAGTAACTGTTTCAAAAAGGGTGTATCTTTACTTGTGAGAGCTTAATGCCCTTTTGTACCTGTTGATTGTTATCATACACGAATATGATATACATGACCACTGTGTCAAGAATTTATCCATAGCCTACCCGTGACATGGAAGATGGACTTGAATCCCAACCCAAAACGACCGGTCTTGACGACATCTTTCTCTTTGATGCTGTCTTCCATCATGCATATCCCGGCCCAGTCGTCTTCAGTAAAGGCTGCATCATTGTAGACCAGTAATGCTGGGCCCTGAAAACAGTGAATAATAGAGGATAACATTTCTGTTGTAATTATGCAGGTACTATAGGTTATGCCTTCAGTGAGAATCAGATAAATATAATTCAATAAAGGTATATATACTGTATATATGATACCATGAATTCCCGTGTATAACCTGCATCTCGCATATAACCCACACCCTGTAACCTGCAATTGTAAATTGTTGTTTTAGCACTATAATACACTTACAATCCTTATATCACCCACACCTTGACTATGCAAATACTGTACACGCCATGCTAGAGGTTTGGTTCGCGCATATCTTGAGGATTATTCGCTGGAATTTAAGATGGTTATTTGAGTGTGAAACTAATTCTTGAGATTAATCAGTAGTACCTGGAACTGCTGCATGTCTGGGTGGATGAGGCCATCTGGAGAGCTGTCATAATTGCTTTCATCCAGCAGGAACCGAACTGTTGTAGCTCCCGCGTCATCCGCATTCTGTATGAGCTCCTGTGAGGAAAATAGGACATCAAATTAGATGAATCATTCCACCATATATGTGAAGTATGCTCCTCCATACTTCTGTAGGGGCTTAATAGTCCCCGCACCTGAGTGGTAGGCCCGCAGGGGTGGCCCGCTCAGGTAGTCACTTCGCCCCTCCCATACCGATCCAGTAACGTGAGACACTGTCTATCTGATAGGACATGGGGATGTAGCTCAGTGGTAGAGCAGTCGCTTGGCAAGTGGAAGGCCCCGGGTTCGAGTCCCGGTGTCTCCGAAAAACTTCATTTTCGGAGAAACCGTGTCCCTCACACTTCTATTGAAATATGTGCGATACTACATATTTTTAATCAAGGCGTCAAAGTACCGACCCTGCCACCTGGTGTGTATCATATGTTCATGCATACGCAAATAAATGGGACGTCACAAGCTGTGGTCGCCATCATGTCAGAAGATGTCTTTTTGTCTGTCTCTAGATCCAACCTAATCCATCGAATATCAATAACTTTTGGATGAACAATATGTTTCAATATCTATGAGTATTCTAATAAAAGTCTATATATCAGATATGAATGTCACCTCTGCTCAATACAGAATCCAAGTTAGTTAGGTTCTGACTCATGAAATATTCCTAGGACTATTTCACGTAGCTAAGCATTATAGAAGTATATGGGTAAAGGGGTGGATTAATCCTAATTACCTTCAGAATCTGTCCATCATCGGGATACCGATCTAGTATGCCCCTGATGTACTTGGTCAGCGTTGGTCTAAGTAGTCCTCTTCTGAACGCATCTATAATATTAAAGTAATCTTAACTGAAATGTTGAAATAACCTGTCACTATTCATACATTCCCTGTAGTGTATAACACATCAAAGTATAAGGTTTGTTGCTAGCCGCTTATTTAAAGCCTCCCTCTCACCATGAATATGCTACAATGGCATGACTAGCATATTACTAGAGTAACTCCAGGCGTAGATATCTTACTCTTTTCTCTTTCTTTTTTTTTGGGGGGGGGGGGGAGGGCAAGCGTATGCCCCCCCCCCCCCTTTTTTGCCCTAAGAAGTGGAGTAGACCCTCCTGAGAATGCTGCTTCAAACTAGCACCAAATTGTGCCCACCTTGTATCAATCCACAGGCGCACGGATTTGGGATGCCTTGGATGAGTGCATGGTGCACTTGGGCATGTGGCTGTATCTCACGACCTTGAGCCAATGTTTTTGTCTCTGACCGGGTGCCGTCTCTGACCGGGTGCCGTCTCTGACCGGTTGCCGTCTCTGACCTTGTGTCAGAGAAAAGTGTTTTTTAATTATTAACCTATACTCACATATATAAGGATTTGTAAAATCACTGCGGCAGTGGTTATGTAATTATAATTAGCCTCCTGCTCTTGGTAGAAGGTAACTAAACTCCCAAAGTGATGTCCGGTCAGAGACGGCACCCGGTCAGAGACGGCACCTGGTCAGAGACGGCACCTGATCAGAGACAAAAACATTGGCCCAAGGTCATGAGACACAGCCATAAGTTGACGCTAATTTGAGTGAATTCACTTTTAGATCACTTCCTACCGTTTGAAACGCTTATAACACCTTAAAATGTTGACACCTAAAAGCGTTTTGCCAAACGTTTTTGTAGAATCTCTAGAAAAAGTTTGCGAAAGGTTGGGAGTAACCTTTTGCAAAGGGGCCGTCCATTAATTACATACGCATGAAGGGGGGGTGGGGGGGTTAGGCCAAATGCGTACAGATGCGTAAAGGGGGGGTGGGGGGGGGGGGGGTCTAGGCCCGTTTTGGCATACGCATTGTGTACGCATAGGGCCGATTTTCTGGTCATTTTAGACTAAAATTGGTACTTTTTCTGGTCCAAATATCCAACCAAAATTGAGAAAATTTTCTTTTGGATTTTCCAAACATACAAAATATTTTTTGCCCCCCCCCACTAACTAGCCCTAAGAACCCCCCCCCCCTACGTTCTGAGTTAAAAAATGCCCCCCCCCCCCCTCCAATGAGATAGGGCAATGAGATATGGTCACGATTACTTAAATGGACATATTTGGTTCTGATCACCCCATCATGGAGGCTTGTCCAGTTTTCTCAACCCAACCCCCCCCCCCCCCTTGAGGGCCTTCTTCATCACCATGACCCCTACCGGTAGCTGCTATATTCACAGCCCCCCCCCCCTAGATTGCAATGATTTTATGACTCAGCCCTGACCAGCCCCATCCACCAAGCTCGGAGGAAACTTTTGACAAGTGGGAAATTTGTCCTAACTACTTCGTTTTTTAGGGAGTATCATTTATTAGTTACAGGGGGGTTGGTGGGTTTTCCGACCCCTCCTGAGGGGGGGGGCGTAAAAGATTCTGACCCCTCTTGAGGGGGGGCGTAAATATTTAAGCCCCTTTTTAGCAAAAAAGGCCGCGCGCTACTATAGATCAAAGGGGGGGGCCTTCGGCAAGGGGGGCCACAAAACGTTCCGCGCATTCTCGATGGGGGGGGGGGGCGTAAAAAATTTGCCCCTCCGCACGAAATCTCACCACCCCCCCTGTAATAAATAAATGAACACTCCCTTAATATATGGAAGGAATTAAGGTTGAAGGGGTAATTTGGGTACTGCGAATCCTTAACACTAAAGTTCCTCAGTCAAGATTTAATCATAATCCCATATGGTCCAGGAGCTATAGGCCGTTTTCTGTATGAAGGGTACCAAAAGGTTTGAGAGGCTTTTCTAATCCAAAAAATCGTGCCGAATCCAAAAATCAACGTCTTAGTTGTCAGAAAGTGTGTGAAAGTACTGAAAATTGACGATTTCTAAAAAAAAGTTGAAATTTAGCCAAAAATTCTGTAAAAATGATAAAAAGTATAACTCACTTAGATTCACCCAATAACCACTGAAAAAAACTCTGTATATGACCCCTGACATGAGAAATGCATAAAAAAAAGTTTCATTTGACCTTGACCTTCCAAAACATATACAAATGTTTTAAAACATTATAAAAACTTCTTTTTTTTTTATTTTGAAGGCAGATTTGAGTAATTTTTATATGATAATAAGTTGATATATATTCTACCTCCTTTCCGCTGGTTTTGACATGGTCCTGTCGGCTGTTTGACTTCTGGGGGCTGTTGGATTGTGCCGTCTTCTGTCTCAGATTCGGGTGGAGATGAGCCTTTGTATGTGTCAGGAGAGAAGCCAAGGGTTTTGATGACATGTTCCTGTCCTGTCCGGGCGAGAGCTCTGAGCAGAGCATGCAACCGCCAAGTCGGTCCGACTTCAATATAATCCAGAAGACGACCGACGATTTCTTGAGCTATCGTGGTTTGCTTTAAAAGAAAGAAACAGTAGGGAGTCGTCATTTGTTAATTACAGGGGGAGTTGCATAGAACATTTTGGGCGCCCCCCCCCCCCCTTTGAGTTAACTATAGTAATGCGCAGGCTTTTTTGTTAAAGAGGGGCGTAATATTTTACACCCCTCTCTCAAGAGGGTCAGAATTTGTTATATCCCCCCCCCAACCCATCACCCCCCCCCTTGTAACTAAGAATTGAACACTCCCTTATAATAACAAGAGGCTCCTATCAAATGTAGAATTGTTTTTTGTTTAAACCGAGAAATTAAACCACCAAAAAGAGTCTATTATACAGAGGGGTAGAACTGTGGAATGCTCTGTCTGTAGACATACGCAGTATTGAGTCCTATGAGGATTAAACAGGAAAAGGACACACAAATTGTATGTAATACGGTACTGCGGCTTAACTTGAATATAAAGATTGTCTCTCTGTAAGACTTTGGATGTTTAGCTAATAACTACCAGTAAATGAGTTATTGTTATAAACCTTCATAAAATCCACTCTTTATATACTGTGTAAAGCATTATGTGAATTTAATAAGCTACAATATAAATTCATAATAACACTAGGTGTGCCCAATTCCTGACATTTAGTCCATCCATTCATTCTCAGCATAATAATTTAAAACACATGAGGACTTGTTATCTAGTTTAAATCATATCTAAAGCACTGTTACTTAATGTAACGTAGAACAGAGCAGATGATTCTGTAAATGTTAATGTTAAGTTGTGATAATATACAGGGATCTTATAATCTCGTGGCTAACTATGATTCACTTAATTGTAGCGTACACTATAGATCAGTTGCGTGAAATTACATATTGCTGGTGATATATATTTTCGAGCTGTATACAGTCTTTATGTTGCCAGGATAAATAAACGGCAACGATATATTTACATCTTTTTATACCAAAAAAAATCCATTAGGAATGTTTTCATCCATTATGGTGAAAACTCTTCACCGTCAACTAACCATATGTTTGACCCTCTACCAACCATAATCAGATTGTCAATGCATCTTGTAGGATTGGTCTCAAGTCTAGGTGCGGCTAATACACGAGTTAGGCTTATACCATACGCGACGTTTTAAGTATGTTGAGAAAAGTGCGTTCACAGTGCTCACACATGTACATGTATTCATAACATTTGAAAGTGTGCTAAATATACATGTTTGTTAGTCTTTTTCCATGTTCCCGCAACACACTTTTTACTGTTCAGGATGCTTAATCCAACATGTACTAAAATCAGTTGGAGCCTGCTCTTTCTGATCAAAAGATTGTTAAAATCTAGAAAAACTATTTAAAAAAAAAAAAAAAATTGGATGAAAATGTTAGGCCATTTTGGAAACTAAGGTCGGGTGGCCTCATACTATGATGAGCATATAGTATGCAATAAAAACAAATCTAGTAGCCTCTTTAGGTGAACGACGAAAGTTTCCGAATAGAATATGGCTGATAAAACAAGTGTGTAGCCGTGTTTTAATTTTCAAAACAAAGAGTTCCCTTACCTTTATTCTATTTTCGGCATCCCGAGTGAAAACCTGGTATTTCTTCATGGAGTGCCACAGCTCCTCGTGTTGGATGATTTCCACTAGTTCTGGGCGCTCCCTACGAAGGGGATCCGCATACTTAGGGACGTTTTTAACAATGAGTTGCTCGTTTCGGTTTGCCTTTCTCCAAGGGGGGATGGCTTGATGTGCCATTTCAAACTTATTTTCTAATATGAGATAGTTGACGCGGCCTATGGAATCACTAACTCCTCTACTAGGGTACTTAATCCAATATGCACAGTACTGTCCGATATTGAAAGTCTATCACGATCATACCCCAGGCTATATGAGTGGCCTCTAGGGCCCCATATAATACAGTGTAGTGAAGTAAAGATCCATCCCAGCCGCGATTTACGATACCATCATTGGGACGTAGAGAATGTATTCTCTGCTGGTCTACGTGTCGCACAAGGTGTGTCTGTATGCCTACAGTTCACGGCTAGAAGTGGAAGACTATATATCTACTGCACGTCAGTTCAAACTAAGGGAGTGTTCATTTATCAATTACAGGGAGGGGGTGTTTTACCCCTCTTGGGGGGGAGAAGGCGTAAAAACCTTTGACATCAATTAATTTATGCCCCATTTTTAGTGAAAAAGTCTGCACCTTAGGCCGCTCAAAAAAGAGAAAAAAGTTTCTTTGTGTGTTTTTTTACTTATTTTTTTTTTTTACAAATTTGGTATCAAATTAAAGCTAAGGCTGTCAGCAATGCAGAATAACATGCATCATGACAACTTTTGCTGATCAATAAACTCTGAATTACTAAAATGTGAAAATTTATCCTGAAGAATCCAAATTTCCCTATGTATTTCAGGTTCAAGTAAAAAAACAGAAAAAAAACGCCCTCGTCATATTTTTCACTGCTTGGTGATGAGAAACTTTTTTTTTTGGAGTGGCCTAACTATGGTTCAAAGATGGGGGGGCATTTTTTGGCGAGGGGGGAACATGATAAATTCTGTGCTCTCTAGAAGGGAGGGGGGCGTAGAAAATCTCAACCCCCTCCCCCTCCCCCTCCCTTGTAATTAATAAACACTCCATAAATGCGCTGAGTGACTGCGCAATTGCTATCTTCAAAGTGACACATGACATCAGCTTTTTCCGCACAAGATTAATTGAGGTTCAATGGGTGTACCGGTGTACCTGTTGAACGATGTAGATCTTGAATTCAATTGAAACTTCTTTTATTTATACCATTTATACTGTATGGTGTAGGCCCAGGGTGCTGTTTCTCCACGAACTGCAGGCGTCAGCAATTTTACAGAATTGGCCTAAACTGTTTCTGCTTGCCAAATTCCGTATATTGAGGAGCTCCACATTCAAATGCAAACGTCTGTATGGATAAGTACCGTTTGTGGTGAAAGAAATAGACAAATGCCAACGCCCATTGATACTGTCTCTGCAGCCGCAGGCTGAGTGGCCCAGCGCTCACGAGTGAAATACGTCAGAGAGGTATCAGTGTAGTTGGCATTTGCATTTATTTTTTTATTTGAAGCATTCAATGACAAAAAAAACTGCTTTTTCTTAGCCGTTTAAATACGGCCACATTGTATTCAATGGGGGGCATTGAATACGGCCCTTCCTTTAGTTAAGAATAGTAAATCTTGTATTTCAAATGTTATCTATCCTTTTTATTTTCTTCACGAATTATGGAATGTGTTGTCCACAAATTGTGGTGGTCCGAACATTGTGAAGAAACAGCACCCTGGGTCTGTTTGCTACATACACTCGCTCAGATCAGTATCTCTGCTAGATGCGGTTTCTCCACCACGCATGGACATCTGCAATCTGCGGAATTGGCCTAAACTGTTTCTGTATGTCTACTGCATGCATAGCATTCGGATGTCCGTAATTGTATGTACATGCATAAGTGCCAGAAAATGTTATTGCTCTTTTATATTTTTTCCACAAAGTAGGGAATCTGTTTTCGGCAATTTGAGGACGTCCATACCTTGTGGAGAAACAACACCTAGGGTGCTGTTTCTCCACAAACTTGCAGACCTCCGCAAATTTGCGGATGTCTGTAAATACACTCTCCATATATTATGGAGCTCTGCAAATATATGTATGCATGTCAGTAAATATATACAGAGGTCCGTAGTTGTAAGTAACAAAAAGAATTTATCATTGTTTTCATTTTCTCCACATATTTATGGAATGTGTATTGTGGACATTAGCATATTTGCGGAGGTCCGCAAATTTGTGGAGAAACAGCACCCAGGTATGAGATTAACGTGTAAAATGATAAATATCTACACATGATAGAAACTTCCCTCTTGTGTAGGGAGTGCCCAGACACAAGGGGGACGATTTATCTGTCTCTATGCTCGTAGGTCTAAATAGTGTATAACATGAGATAAATAGAAGTTCTGCCCAGTATATTGGGTCGCTAACATGACAATTACCACTGCAGTCTTTGCGTTTTCATCCCACAGGACATCAGGTCCTGCAAATTATTGATGTTGCAGGACTGGCTACATTTTTGGAGGACCGGAGAGCCATAGTTCTGACGACTTATGCATTTAAAGTATGAAATAGTATCATCCATTAAAAGTACATTACGTTTCTGGCCAAATCAGGATAGATAGCTAGTTTTACACAGAATATTGACACACATATTTCACCTTTAGAAGCCCAACTGAATTCTTCCAGTTCAGAAAAGCCCAGCATGCGACTGGACATTCGGTCCTGCTACTCTTGTGAATCTGCTGGACTGGTGGCATTTTAGGAGGACATTGCCACTGTCCTGCATGTTTTCGCAAAGACTGCCACGGTTGACTTTATGGTGAGTGCTTAATGTAGCTTAGATAAATAAGTATACTCAATCTTCTTTGATATTCTGAGATGGAAGACGATCCTGAACATTAGATACCGAATACAGTGACCATCCTCTCTTTTCCCCAGCCACACGCCCTTTCTATCTCTCCCTCCCCCATCTCCATCTCTCTCTCTGTCTTGCCTGGCTTAGAAAACACAATTTTGTACATGTGTATACATAGTTAAGACAATTAATGCTTGTAAATCTAACGTTCGGCTTATGAAAATGTCTGAATGATGGATCTTTCGAAGGTTTTCATGATATTTTAACCAAAAAAAGAAAACGCTTTGATTCCAGTTACTAGCTTTAGGAATATAAGAAAAGGTAGTTAAACCTGGTTCTGGGAATTATCTAGGCCACTTGAAAATGTCAGTTGGAGACTTTTAGAAGGCGTGAATGTCATTTTCTCTAATCTAAATACTTCAACCAACATTTTAAAGTTTATCATTAGAGTCCCTGGTATTTTATGTTATACCCGGCTGTGTCTCATGAGATTCAAACGTCTTTGACCTGGTGTAGTCTTTGACCGGTGTAGTCTTTGACCAGGTGCAAAATTTGCTGTATATGTACAGTACTTTAGCTGTAAATAATAATACAGAAAATTTTACTGTACATGTACAATTCTGTTACTGTAGATGCAGGTTACGGTAGTGACTTGTAGATCTATAGCAATTTTCCCTGTAATATGTACATGAGAGGTTGTGGGATCGATCCTTGTTCTGGCCACCTCTCATTAGGGAACTTTAGCAACAAGGCTGTTTCTCCTTTAATACAGACATGGCAGAGGTAGCTTATATCCCAATATGACCATTTGTAACACTGGCTCTGTGGCACAACGGATCAGGGCCCGTCTCCAATACCACAGGTGGTGAGTTCAGTCCTTGGTCGAGTCACTTCTCTTGTTTCACCTACATCCACCTAAAATTAGTTTTTCCCTCACATGGATAATTAAAAATATCACCAATACTGGGAGGTGAACCTAGGACCTTCAGATTTGGTTTTAAATTAATTTTGCTGTACAGTAACAGTAGATTTTGCTGTTACTGTAGAGTATATGTGCTGTAAATATACATAAGCTGACTTGCTGTAGGTCTACAGCACAATCTACTGGAACCAAAGTTGCCCCCAGTATTTGCTGTACAGGAACACTACTTACTTCTGACAGTGTAGTCTTTGACTGGGCAGCTTTAAAATGAAATTTAAAATTCAAAATCTTTGATATTCTATATATGTGTACATTGTAAAATAGTTTGTGTCAATCCTTATTGCATATTATTTGGCATAGTGCAGCAGTTTAAACTCAAAATTATATATAAAGTGACATCATTGACCAGGCAGAGGGGAATAATAATATTATGCCTTACTATACATAGTATGCTCAGTATATAAATATAACAAAATTGACTATGTTTGCTATAAACGTGTATCAACATAGGGTTGCACTATTTCCCTGCTTTTCTTACTACATAAGCCTCATTTCTGCCATTTAATGCTGCCTGGTCAAAGACTACACCTGGTCAAAGATTACACTGGTCAAAGACTACACCAGGTCAAAGACATTTGAATTGTTACAATCTCATGAGACACAGCCACCCATGGAATATTCTAGAATATACTGATAGCTACACTCAAAACCAAGCCCAATGCAAAGGTCGTCACTGCAGACGACTTTAGGGTCGTCGTGCCTTTTAGATGACTAAAGGTCGTCACAATGATCCCCATATTTCTGCCACTAGAGGTCTCCACTATGCAATGGTGTGATATCTGCTTTCCTATCAAATCAATACATTCGTCTAGATATTGGTATACTAATGATGCCTATTTTTACCTACACTCTACTGATGTAAAAAAATGACATACAAAAAACATACATACTGATGATGACAACCCTAATGATGACGGGGTGATCGCTCTTGACACCAGTACAGTGATCACCCTAAGGTCGTCACTACTGACGACCTTACAACCCCCTTGAGTTTTCAGTGTACTGATAGGTGGGCACGGCATGCATCTTGAACTTTGCATAGTGGACCATCCCACTGTTCAAAGGATCTTTATCTATTGATTCTACCTTATTTCTCTCGATCTTTTTTTGTTGATCTTAGGGAGGCCTACTTAAACTATCAGATAAACACATTTGTAAACTCTGCCGAGTACAAGGGTACTTGATCATTGTAATCTAAAGGAGTGCCCATTTTTAACCAAGGGTGGGCGGTGGAGATGGGAGAAGGAAAAAAATGTCCAATTCCCCTTGGGGGGTGGGGTGGGAAAACATTTTGCCTGTTTTGAGCAAAAAAAACCTGCGTGTTCCTATACAACATAATATGAATTGAAACATTTTCTAAACACAAGACTTTCCAATATGTAGGTTTTTTTTCAACCATTAGATTGTTGAAAATGAAGAGACTCTTTTAGCATGCATTTATTATTCATCGTTTATCATGCCCTGGTAAGTTACGTGGCAGGGCTGCAGACATGCGGCATGACAACAAAAGGGCACACTACATAATGTGCACAAATATCTTTCTCAGAAATAGGGCGTATAAATTCCTTTGGCCATACCTTAGTAAATAAAGATGATAAACTGATATTTAAGGTTTCTAAGTCCACATTTTCAGGTTTTAGGAATAATATGTGCCTGGTCAGGGTAGCCATTACTGAGAATTACAATCTTTGCCATATCCTCACAATATATCCATCAGTGCATATGATTGCCATCATGAGGAGAATCACAATGACTGCCATCATGTGGAGAATCAGAATGGCTGCCATCATGAGGGGAATCACAATGGCTGCCATCATGAGGAGAATCACAATGGCTGCCATCATGAGGAGAATCAGCATGCATGGCTGCCATCATGAGGAGAATCACAATGGCTGCCATCATGAGGAGAATCACAATGGCTGCCATCATGAGGGGAATCACAATGGCTGCCATCATGAGGAGAATCACAATGGCTGCCATCATGAGCAGAATCACAATGGCTGCCATCATGAGGAGAATCACAATGGCTGCCATCATGAGCAGAATCACAATGGCTGCCATCATGAGGAGAATCACAATGGCTGCCATCATGAGCAGAATCACAATGGCTGCCATCATGAGCAGAATCACAATGGCTGCCATCATGAGGAGAATCACAATGGCTGCCATCATGAGCAGAATCACAATGGCTGCCATCATGAGGAGAATCACAATGGCTGCCATCATAAGGAGAATCACAATGGCTGCCATCATGAGGAGAATGATTAGAACGCTTTAAAGCTCCACAATCACCATGAGGAACATGGTAAGTCAGGGAATTTTGTGAAATTTTACCATTTGCTTTTGAGAATATAGACATTTTCCCCATCAAATAAAAGACCACTTGGCACTACAGTTTTGCGTTGCTGTGTACTTTGACCACTTCATTGGGGCCATGACGATTCGGCATGGAAAGTCACCCTAAGCCTGGGTTATTCATCCGAATTGTTCAAGCCAGACACAGGTGCTGACGTGCTATCTCAAGGTCAAGCTGACACCACCAAAGGACGACAAGGTCAAGTTGTTGAGTTCGGCTGGTCCACTCAATTGTGGAGGATAGTTCATTGCCAGTACTGTCATCAAAGATCATAAGTATCACTTTTAAGTGTTTGTCATGGACAGAAATGTGAAAATTCTCCTTGGCCAAGGAGTCACCAGTCCCATGAACTTTATTGTAAGAGTTCATACAGTAGTCAAGGATTTAGGATGCCTCGAGACCGACCCAGTCAGGATTGTTCTAAAAGAGAGTGCACAACCTTCTGCTGTCAACATTGCCAGGCGTGTCTCATTTCCACTTGTTGAGAGGGTGAGAGATGAGGTAAACACTTTACAAGCCTTGGAATCATCAAGAAAGTCACTCATCCTACACCTTGAGGTGGTCACATGGTTCCAGTCATGATAGAAAATTACAATCAGCATCATGGTGTAAGCCACTTCAACCACTTGAACCAGGTGAGACCAGGTGAACCTGTCCTAGTAAAAACGGACATCCAAATATAAGGATATTCCCAGTAAACACAATTACGTTGGTCAGACGTAAATTAACATTGTTTTTTGGTCTGAACTACGTAATTTTGGAAGGTTTCTCAACGTTAGAACGTTAACGTTTATTTACCAATCTCAAACCTGCAGTTCTGATTTACGTAGCTCAGACATAAATTTACGTCCAACTTTGTAAACACATTAATATAATATTACATAGTGGGATTCAGACAAAGAAATCGCAGACAAATTTACAAGCACAGGTAGAGTTCCTGGTGATTACAATATGGCGTCTGACACCGCGGTCGACTCTGGTGGGTAAATATGTGTAGGTCCACCTGGCGGCGGATTCTGGAGGCATGAGGCTATAGTCTGTCTCTTATAATATATCCTTATATTGTGCCGACAATATAATGCACAAGTTTATGTCCGAATGAGGTAGATAAACGTAAATCAGACGTCTATGTCTGTTGAACGTAAATAAATCTTCATGTTTTGACGTCTACAAACCTTCCAAATTTACCAATCTCCACTCAGAAGGAAAATGACACTGTTCCATACATCTATTAAACAAACACATAATTACATCAGGTATAATTAGAAAGGCATCCTTCAATACATATGACTCGATATGTTTAATACCAGACGGCTTATCAATTTTTGTCTTTTTGATTATTATTATCATATCTAGATAACTCATAGACTGTAACAATCTGGTAGTATTCCGCATTAGCAAGATGTCCTGTGTACAGCGCTATGTTGACTGGAACCAGTGTAACCAGTCTTACCTCCAGCAACCAGCTCAGCCGAATTTTAGGTCCGAAATTAGGGTACAATCAGGGTGTGAGTATTGTGAGTGGGTTGTACCTGGGCATTACTTATGTCACCTGTCCCTCATAGAGTAATGGTTAGCATGGTGGATTCATGATGCAGAGGACCTAAGCTCAAATCCCTCCCAGGCTACATCTTGTCACCATACCATTAACAACTAATACCTTTTCTTATCTATATACGTATAGTTCCTTTGAAGAAATAGGAATAAAAAATTTGTTCAAAGACTATTGATATTTCTTTGATATCATTTCAAGGTTGTTACTCACTTGGGTCCATGTTAGGGGGTAACGAAATGTGTGTTGCTAGGCAGATAAAAAATTACAATAAAAGTTGCTAGGCAACCAGCTGTATTCGCAACAAACTAATAGAACCATTGAATTCCTTGGGTCAATTATGGGGGGGTAGGTATGATTATAATCAACCTTAGAACCATGGAAATGTGTGTTGCTAGGCAGATAAACAATTAGAATAGCTGTTGCTAGGCAACCAGCTGTATTAGCAACAAACTAATAGAACCATTGAATTCCTTGGGTCCATATTAGGGGGGGGGTAGGTATGATTATAATCAAACTTAGGACCATGGAAATGTGTGTTGCTAGGCAGATAAACAATTAGAATAGCCGTTGCTAGGCAACCAGCTGTATTAGCAACAAACTAATAGAACCATTGAATTTCTTGGGGCCATATCAGGGGGGGTAGGTATGATTATAATCAACCTCAGGACCATGGAAATGTGTGTTGCTAGGCAGATAAACAATTAGAATAGCCGTTGCTAGGCAACCAGCTGTATTTTTGCAACAAACCGATAGAACCATTGAATCCCTTGTGTCCATATTACATATTAGGGGGGTAGGTATAATTATAATCAACCTCAGGAACTATCAAAGGTTGATTTATATTATTGTTATCACATAGCATAAATTTGTGTTGTGACTCCTTAATCCAAGATGGCGGCACAAACCAAGATGGCGGCACCCATTCTGACTTCTGGTAAAGTGCAAACATCATATACCTCGTTCTGGTGGTGCCTGGCGGCACCACCAGGTGGCTAAGCCACCACTTCTGCATAATTCTCGTTTGCCATTTGTCGTTTGCTAATTGCCATTTGCTGAATGTAGATATTTGCTAATTGCCATTTGCTGAATGTAGATATTTGCTAATTGTCATTTGCCATTTGCTGTTTGCCAGTTGCCATTTGTAAGCTAGTAATCAGTTGCTATTTGCTAGTCTCAGCGGAGAAAGGCACGGGAATTGAACGTTCGCAACTGGGTAGAATCCGGGTAGGTCACAATGACACGAGAAAGGCACGGGAATTGAACGTTCGCAACTGGGTAGAATCCGGGTAGGTCACAATGATACAAGAAAGGCACGAGATATTACCAAGAGTAGTGAACATATCCAGAACTTGGGAATTGAACGTTCGCACCTGGGTAGAATTCTACCCAGTTGCGAACGTTCAATTCCCGTGCCTTTCTTGTGTCATTGTGACCTAGGCCTACCCGGATTCTACCCAGTTGCGAACGTTCAATTCCAAAGTTCTGATTGTAATAAGGACATGTTCACAATTCTTGGGAATATCTCGTGCCTTTCTTGTGTCATTGTGACCTACCCGGATTCTACCCAGTTGCGAACGTTCAATTCCAAAGTTCTGTTTACCCTATATATAAAAATGGCTTACTCTTTCGCTGGTTAGAAACTTTCAACTATTGACTGCTTCAGCCTAGAGCACCCTTGGGGTACCAGATGAAGCAAAATTTTCAGCCTATGAAGCAGTTAGGAAAGTGCCAGCTAACTCGACTGTCATACCCAATTATACTTTAATTATATTTTCGGGGACCCACATATGATAAAATTTATCCACATCAAATAGATTTTCGAAATTAAGTTGTATTTAAAAGAAACCCCCTATTTTAAACAGCTACTCTCGCAAGAGGGTGCTTAACGACAAGAGGTAGGCAATTTCAAAGAAATCCGCCATTGTTTTCTGATACAACAAGGCATTACAATAAGTATTTACCAAACAAAGCATGCATAAAAACTGCATGATATTGATCGTACATATCTAGACAACTCGAGATCCCTGCGAGAATTGTGAACGTATCTGGCACGAGAATATGTGAACATCTTTTGACTGTGTCATATTCTGTGGAATTCCACGTTATTTATATCAACCAGCCCCTTCGGGGGCCGGGATTATGGGTTCTATACGCCTATCCCGTGAGGGGTCATCCATAAATGACGTTACACTGGAGGGGGTGGGTGGGTGTTGGTCCAACTGTGACAAAGTGAGTAGTATAGTATGTATCGGAACGGGACTATAGTTAAGTACTGTTTATTACTCAATCGACCTGCAGCCAATCAGAGGCCTCCATTTGGTCACGTGACCGGAAGTGACCTACTTAGGGGATTAGTGGTGACGTCACGTGACCTAGTTAGCCAATCAGAGGCCGCCATTTGGTCACGTGACCAGAAGTGACGTCATATGACCTACTTATGGACCGGAAGTGACGTCATATGACCTACTTAGGGGACCGGAAGTGAGGTCATATGACCTACTTTAGGATCACGTGACCGGAAGTGACCTGATGAGTCACGTGACCGGAAGTGACGTCACATGACCTAATGGCCAACCGGAAGTGAGTGACCTCATTGAGGATCACGTGACCGGAAGTGACCTGATTGATCACGTGACCGGAAGAAGAAGTGACGTCACGCGACTTAATGAAGAGATGAGCGTCTTTAAGGGGTCACGCGCTTTAAAATGTGATATCTTTTTTTTTGGAGGAGGAGGAGGAGGAGGAGGAGGAGGAGGAGGAGAAGGAGAGGAGGAGGAGGCGAGTCTCTTATTTTTTTCGGTAAACTAATAAAAAACACTACGATATAAGTTGGTTTTTTTTCTTCATTTTTTATTGTTTTACGAGCGACTGGAAGTGACTTATTGAACTAGGTAGAAGCGTTCTTTAGAGTGTATAAGGGGGGGGAAGGAGGGGAGGGGAGGGGAGGGAAGGGGAGGGGGGCCCCTTTAAGATGCATGGGGAGGGGGGCGCTTTTAGGATGCATGGGGCGGGTGGGGGGGAGGGGGGGAGGGGGGAGGGGGGCACTCTAGGGGGGTGGGGGGGCACTCTAAGGGGCGTTTGTCTCTTTTAAGAAAAAAAGAAAAGAAAAAGATTTCAATCAAGAGACACGCTTCTTCCTCTCGAGAGGAAGAAGCGTGTCTCTTCATTTTTTTTTGTTTATCACGTGCCTCGATGAGGCGATCAGCTGCGACTGGAGGAAGTGACACTTTAAGAGGGCGCGCGTCTTAATTGTTATGATATTTTTTTTTACTTACTAATAAAGAAGACGTATGAAAATAAAACACAACAATTCACATGTCCGTCGTTCTCGTTGTTTCTTGCTTGATAAAGTCAAGTAATATCGCGATGCCGAGGTCAAACTTTCCCATGTCCTCAGTCAACACTCGAAGGAGTTCAAAAGGTGTACCGCCGGCACCGTCAGCTTCATCTTGCCACATTTTCAACACTCGGAAGGCCCACTCAGCGGGACTTCCTCCGTATTCGCATTCTTCAGCGATCTTATCTAACCTCTCAGGCGACAATTTTAAATGGTCCCCCACCTCTTTCCACCTGCTACCTAGACGTCTGCCGAGGGTGCCAAAGTGCTTATGCATCGCGCGCGAGTCGGGGTTTTCGAAATCCAACCCCTGTCTGTGGAGAAGGGACATCCACTGAGCCAACAGTTCCACGCGTCTAATGCGGGTGAAGACGCGACCGAGCTCTCCCCATCTATGACGATGCGGGGTTTCACCCCACCAGACTCGGAACATCGCCGTACACAGCTCCTCCGGTGTCTTGACACTGCGCTCTACTAGAGCATCCATACGGGCGGCGGTAACTTTTAAGCTACTGCCCAACTCTCTCCAACAGCCGCTCAACTCTTTACCTAGTTGACGAAGCAAGGCGTCGCTATAGGCTAACCGCCGCTGTCCTACCTCTCTGTTCTCCCCATCGGTCTGCCTCGCGCGTCTCACGTCGTCAAGCTGCATTAACTTTTTTTCAGGTGGACAAGGCGGTGAAGGCGAGCTTGAAAGTGGAATAGCTTGAGCCATCTCGTCTCGTCTTGGCGGCGGCGGCGGCGGCGGCGGCGGCGGCGGCGGCGGCGGTGGTGGCGGTGGTGGTGGTAGTAGACGTTACTGTGGTCAGAGGCGATATGGTTTTTTTCCAACAGAAATCAGAGCTTTTATACAGAGGGAGTTTAATCCCATTTCCAACAGCACTCCAGCTGTCTAGCGACCTGTCCGCATGACGCTTTTTCAGCCGCTCCGCTCCTTAAGAGCTTAGATGACGAGGGGTATGTCATCGCTATCCGTGGAGACCAGCTGAAAACGGTGTTTCTTCCTCATCCATAGCCTTACCTCCTACCCCCTACCTGAGGACATCTCCCTCCCTCTGAAATTCATTGTAACAAACGTCAGAGGTCAGGTGAAAATCGGATTTTTTTCATGCACAGCCTTAGTCAGCTGTCACCCCTCCCTATTGAACTAGCCGGCCGCCGCCTGGCCGGCCCGGTCTACTCACCACGGCAGGAGGTGGTGATTTTTTTTTGTCTTACACTTAAGTCGCTCACCACATGCACACGCCTCTACTCACAGACAGACACGTTCGTCTTAGGGGGGTCCTGCTTCACGCCACACGCCTCCTGTAGTTTTTTTTGTATACACACTCTAAGCTCATCACCGTTAATCCTTTATACAGCTAACGCGCGCTGAATTGCTGAACAGGGTGGAAAGTGGCTTAGCTCATGACAGTGGATCCCTCAAAAAAAAAGAGGGGAAAGGGATCCAGCTGAAAACATCATACCTTATGTCTTTGTGAATGGCCGCCGGTCAGTCGACGGCAGCAACCGCTTAATCCTTTATACAGCTAATGCGCGTTGAATTGCTGAACAGGGTGGTAAGCGGCTTAGCTCATGACAGTCGATCTCTCAAAAGGGGGGAAAGGGATCCAGCTGAAAACGTCATGCCTTATGTCTTTTGTTTCTCTTTGTGAATGGCCGCCGGCCAGCCGGCGGCAGCTGAACAGGGTCAGTAAGTAGCTTAGCTCTAGAAGCGAGAAGGCGTATATAAGGGGCCTGGAAACCTCCATTCACTCACTCATTCTTTTGCTGCTCTCTACAGTCACCACCATGAGCAAAAGACAACACCTAGCGCCGTCCAAGAACAAGAAGACTACGCGGAACAGCGCTCGTTTAGCGTCAGTGCCTCCTCTTGCTACTGAAAATGAGACTACCGCCGCAGCCGCTTGGTCTTATCACCCTCCCGCTGTAGCGAGCGCTCGCGGCAGTAGTAGTAGTAGTAGCAGTAGTAGTAGCAGTAGTAGTACTAGTAGTAGTAGTAGTAGTAGTAGTAGTGGTAGTAGTACTACTGGTAGTAGTCGTCGTGCTAGCGACGTTGTTACACTCGCGACGGTACACGTTGCTGCTAAGCGCGCTGCCGCTGCTACTGCCGCCCCGCCTGCTGGTGATCCTCGGGCTGCGGCTGCTGCGGCTGCTGCTGCTGCTGCACCTGCTACCGCTGCGCCTGCTACGGCTGCGCCTGCTGAGGCTGCTGCGCCTGCTACTGTTGCGTCTGCTGCTGCTGCTGCTGCTGCTGCTTCTGCTGCACCTGCTGCTACCGCTACTACTACTGACGACAACGCTCCTGGCACAGCGCAGTACTGGCAACCGGGTTTTTACCTCCCCACTACTGTTGATGACTTTGATGACCTGCCGCACGTTGCACAGCCCCTCTCCTCCACCACTACATCGACCGACGCCCTCGACGCCGCTCGCGCTGAGAGTGACAGCTATTCGGACACTCAGCCCCTAAACCGAGAAGAAGAGGAGGAGGAGGAGGAGCAGCAGCAACAGGGTGAGACAGAGAACGACGCTGACGACGAGGCGTACGAAGAACCCGAAGGGAAAGGGGTGGGCGGTACGTTTTTCGGCTCCCCTCTTCGACCTTTCGACCTCACTTCCACTAGTAGCGCCCCGTCCGGTCCGTGGCGACTGCCCTCACCGCCACCTTACGAGGGCGGCGGCGCTTCATCTTCTACCGCTACACTCAGCACCGACGGCGTGTGGCTGCTCTGTTCCAACAACGAGGCCTCGGATACCACCAGCGCTGACGCTGCTCCTGCTATCGGTTCTGCTGCTGATTCAGCTCACGCTGATGGTGTTACTCATCCTGTGGGTGTGAAACGTTCTAAGGTGAGTTCCAGAACAACAAGGCCTAGTAAGAAGAGAAAAATACAAGAAAAAGAACGAGATGGACGAGAAGAAGCAGAGAAAACCTTCTCCCGTCTTCTCGGGTTAGAGTTCTGCTTAGACGGAGCTTTGACGCTGGAGATCTGGGAGGACGTGGCTAGACTGTCTAGGAGGCCGCGCTACACAAAAGACGGCCAGGTGAAAGAGGCGTCTCTGACCAGAAGCAAGCGAGTGCACTTCACGGCCGACGCGCTGCGCGAGCTAATAGCACGCATCGCCGATATCCGCGCAGTGGTGCGCATACGCGACACAGCGGCCGCGCAAGGAAGACCTAATCACACTCCCTGGTTCGCAGTGCTGGATGAGGAGGGCGAAGTGTACGCAGCTGTGAGCTACTACAGCGGTAAGAACCTCGTCCACGTGCGCAAGTACGAAGGTCCTGACAAAAAACCCACACAGCAGGGAGTGACGCTGTCCGCCAGAGCGCTCAAAGAGTTGGATGACAAAACAGAGATCATTCTGAAATATCTCGGCATAGATTCGGAATGAGAGACGCTCAACGCTCACGCGCGCACACACACACACACAGCGTTTGACGTACGCTGTATGAGACAGACAGACGGATACACAGACAGCAGACAGAAAGATAAATAGATAGATAGATAGACAGATAGATTGATAGATAGATAGATAGTTAGACGGCTAAGTAGTTGGTAACTGAGTGAAAAAAAACATGACACAGTACGTATGCGAAAAGTGTTTCAAAATGTTTAAAAGACCGTACAACCACGAGAGACACGTAGAAAATTGTAGAGTAGTACCTAAGTTTTGCCCTCTATGCGGCAAAGGCGATTGCCGAAAGATCGCCTGTCGACGCGAATCTCTGGACGGGGTGACCGTCCCTCCGCGCATATGTGCTGTACCGAACGGGGAGGAAACGTTCACGGCGAATTGGCCTGCGATACAAACGGGCGTCAGGATGCACGGGACTCGCGTGAGTGTAACAAACTTCAGGCTACCAACCGGCGAGTTGAGTGACGCTGTAGATACTATGCGTCGCATTCACTTGACACAAAGATTCAGATACAAAGTGGGTTTCTCGGTAGGCTTACTCTTACAACACAGAGAAGACAAGAGCAAACTGCGCTACTTTCACGCCTCCCAGAACAACGCAACTCTCATACAACCGCTCCCTACTATAACTAATTCAGAAACTTTGGAAGAGCTCCTCTCAAAGATGGAAAACACCGTCGCTTGCGAGGAAGTACGGAAACTTTGCGACGCTGACACCAAGTGGCACGTTCTTTTTCCTACCAATTTGAACATTTGCGTTTACATGGGACCGGGGGAATTCCCCATAGGCGGTAGGATCACTCAGGCCGGTCGAGTTGGAAAGAGAAGCGGCGTGTTAGATTTTCCCAACAAGGACAACCTCTGCATCTTCCGCTGCATTTCCTTTCACTTATACAACACCAGCAAGCGCGCTTCAGATTTGTTACGTCAGTTCTGTCCCGCTGCCACACCTGAATCCTTTCCGGGTCTGAACATCCGCGACTTACCCGCGTTAGAGAACTTGTTTGACGTACAAATAGCGGTTTACACCGCGTCGCGTCAAGTGCCGGGGCGGAAGTTGAGAAGACGCGTTACTCTGATCAGACCGCCTTCCAGAACTCTGGCCGCCCGAGGTAAAGTCAACCTACACCTGACGGCGAAAGGCGGTTTGCACGTCTCTCTCGTCACGGACTTCAACGCGTACGCGGGCATATACGAATGTTGCAAGTGTAAGGCGGCGTTCACCACCGAGTTCTTGCTGAAGAGACACAGGAACCAGCTTTCCTCTTGCCGACAAGTCAAGTTGCGCTACGTAGGTGGCATCTACCAAAATTCGAGAACGATTTTCGAAGCGCTAGCAGACTTCTCCATTTTTCCCCCCGACGGACATTCCGGAATCTACCCTTACAAGATCGCCTTCGATTTCGAGGCTTTCTTCAGACCGTGCAAAGAACCGTCGACGGAACACGTGTCCCTGCTGTGGGATCACGTCCCTTTGTCGGCTAGCGTCGCATCCGACTTTCCGGGGTGGGAGGGGCCCGTCTGCTTCGTCAGAGAATCCGACGCAGATTCCGACCCCTTGTTGGACCGAGTTTTAAATCACATAAACGAGAACGCCAAAGTCATCGGGGAAGCTGTGCTAGAACTTTACCGACCGACCTTAGCGAAGTTAGATGCGGCGATAGGTGAAGCTCTCCTGCTGGAGGAGGCGACGTTCACCCCTTCTCCAGGCGGCTTCGCTGCGGCTCAGACCAGACACCCGTTAGTTCAACTGAAGAAGCGTCTTCTGAGATACATCCGTCAAGCTCCAGTCGTGGGCTTCAACTCGGGGCGTTACGACTTGAACCTGATCAAAATACGCCTTCACTCGTTCTTCGCCTCCGGAGACCGAAGAAACCAAGAATTCAGCGTCATAAAGAGAAGCAATCAATACTTGGCGGTTTACACACAGCACACGGTTTTCTTGGACGTAGTCAACTATTTGGCACCCGGTTACAACTACGCGACCTATTTGCGAGCTTTCACCAGGAACAAAGAGAAAGGTCACTTTCCTTACGAATGGATGACGTCTACCAGGAAACTGGCAAACAGAACGCTGCCACCGAGATCGGCTTTCGACAGCGAGCTGACGGGCGTCAAAATGTCCGAATCCGACTACGCCGCATGTCAGAAAGTTTGGTCCGACGAGAAGATGCAAACTATGGAAGACTACTTGATCCACTACAACAACAAAGACGTCAAACCTTTCATAGAAGCTCTGAAAAATCACGCTAAATTTTTCCAAGATCGCGGCATTGACATGTTGAAAGACGGAGTTTCTCTCGCCGGTTCCTCTTCCAAAACCTAGAAGACGCGTTCACAACGTTCCCCCAGTTCGACGCCGTCCTCCACGCTCTGATCAAAGAAAATCTAGTCGGCGGTCCTTCCATCATCTTCCATAGATTTCACGAGAAGGGCACCACGCGGATAAGGGAGCACAAGTACGGCGAAGAAGCGAGACCGTGCCAACACATCCTAGGACTAGACGCTAACTCTCTGTACTTGCGCTGCATGAGCGAAGCGCACTGCACGGGCAAATACGCGGTGAGACGGCCCGAGACCGAGTTCAAGCCCGAAATTAGGCAAAGAAACTCTCACAGCGCTTTGGAGTGGTTACGCTTCGTAGAGCACGACCGCGACGTGAAACTGCGCCACGCTTTGAACGGCGGCGAGATGGTTGTAGGCTGTCGGAGAATTCGCGTGGACGGGTTTCACGCGGCCTCTAATACGGTTTTCCAGTTTCACGGGTGTTGGTTCCACGCTCACGAGTGCATACCGTCGCACCGATATCAGTGCGCTTCACTGAGAGAGGAGAGACGCGACAGAACGACCAGAGTAAGCGCTTACTTGAAAGCGCTAGGTCACAAGCTGGTCGTCGTGTGGGAGTGCGAATGGCGAGAGATGAAGCGTCGAGATGAGCGGGTCAAGGCCTCCCAACAACGCTGGAAGGTTGACGCTTTGAAAGTGTCTCGAAACGCGATGAGCGAGAGCGACATCCTTTCCGCTGTGAAAGAGGAGAAAATGTTCGGTTTAGTTCAAGTGGACATCACTACGCCGCCTCACCTACGAGACTACTTCGAAGAAATGACCCCCGTTTTCAAGAACGCGACCGTTTCAAAATCGGACATAGGACCTCACATGTCAGACTTTGCGCAGGAAGAAAAGCTGTTGAACACGCCTCAGAGATGTCTGATAGGGAGTTACCACGGAAAAAATATTCTCTTGGGAACGCCGCTTCTCAAGTGGTATTTAGAGCACGGTTTGATAGTCACCAAAGTGCAGCTGGTGGTAGAATACCTACCTAAACGCTCCTTTGCCGGTTTCGCGGACGAAGTAACGGCGGCGCGAAGACGTGGCGACGTGAACGAGAACGAGAAAATTCTGTCAGACTGTTACAAGTAAATGGGAAACGCTACGTACGGTAAAACAATCTGCAACAAAGAAAAACACACGGCGGTGAGATACACTGACAGTCGGAAGTTCGAACTATTGGCCAATTCGTGGCACTTCAAAAAGGCGTCCGAGTTGAGTTCCGATCTGTTTGAAGTCGAACTACAACCGAAAACAGTCAACAACAACCTCCCTATTCAAATAGGGTTCATGGTATACCAGTACGCGAAGTTGAAAATGTTAGAGTTCACATACGACTTCTTGGATAGATTCGTCGATCGGCGCGATTATGCCCTTTGTCAAATGGACACCGACAGTCTTTACATGGCTCTCAGCGGTGACACGTTGGATGACCTAGTCAAACCTCGCCTGAGAGAGACGTACTTCAGAGAGAAATGAAAGTGGCTTCCGACAGCGGTGTGCGACGATCACTTAGAGCTTTTCGTGAAGACAAAAACGGAAAGAGTGCGAGAATGGTGTCCGCCGCCCGGCGGATGTTGTGAGAGACGGTACCTTCACGATCTGAGAACTTCGGGGCTTATGAAAGCAGAGTGGGAAGGTGACGGGATCCTAAGTCTCAACCCTAAGACTTACATTTGCTACGATCGAGTCAGCGACACCGGTGAAAGAAAATCCAAAAAATGGAGTGCAAAAGGCGTACAGAAGAAACAAAACCCTCAGGAACCAGACGACTTCTTGGATGTTCTTCGCCAACGAAAAACTCTCATTGCTGTAAATAGAAACTTCAAAGTGGTGCGAAACAAAATGGTCACCTACACCATAGAGAAAGACGGCGTGCGCTACTTGTATTATAAGCGTCGCGTGCATTCTGACGGTGTGACAACGAGTCCTTTAGAGATATGAAAAAAAAAAAATAAGCGTGTGCATCTTTTCAAAAATAGAGTGTTTATCAAGATTGAAAAAAAAAGAAATAAAAAAATTAAATAAAATATTGTTGTGTTTTTATTTTCATACGTCTTCTTTTACTAGTAAGTCGCGCAGTCTCTTAAAGCGTCACTCATGTGACGACGTCGCTTCCAGTCACGTGATCCTAAAGACCCTCACTTCCTAAACAAAAAACTTCTTCTTCCGCTCACGTGATCAATCAGGTCACTTCCGGTCACGTGATCCTCAATGAGGTCACTCACTTCCGGTCGGCCATTAGGTCATGTGACGTCACTTCCGCTCACG
The DNA here is from genome assembly GCA_947462335.1 of Harmothoe impar. Lineage (NCBI taxonomy): Eukaryota > Metazoa > Annelida > Polychaeta > Phyllodocida > Polynoidae > Harmothoe > Harmothoe impar. The sequence goes on along the minus strand of OX381716.1, from coordinate 5,059,234 downwards.
TGACTCATCAGGTCACTTCCGGTCACGTGATCCTAAATTAGGTCATATGACGTCACTTCCGGTCCCCTAAGTAGGTCAGTAAGTTACCCAGAATGCACCACTAATCCCCTAAGTAGGTCACTTCCGGTCACGTGACCAAATGGTGGCCTCTGATTGGCTGCAGGGTTACCCAGAATGCACCACTAATCCCCTAAGTAGGTCACTTCCGGTCACGTGACCAAATGGAGGCCTCTGATTGGCTGCATGTCGATTGAGTAATAAACAGTAGTTAACTATAGTCCCGTTCCGATACATACTATACTACTAAAGTGTGACAGGGGGGTGGGGGGGTGTCTAGTCCAGTGTGATGTCACACTTTGGAAAATACAAAAAAAAGCTATTTTACAACTTAAAATTTTAATAGAACGATCAGGGCTTAATGTTAAGATTGTTGCATTGATGTCAGCTGATGGGGATTCTATCAACTAGCTTTAGTGGCTCAACCTAGTGTCACTTCTGGAATGACTCAGTCGCCATGTTTACATCCCAATCATACAAGCCTGTGTTATTTGTGTCTCCATTGCTATCTGCATGCATCTGTAGTGGGGACCTTCATGATTGGGGTATGAAGGAGTAGAATAACTTCATCAGGAGCCCTAATACCAATGGGCATACCAGATTGATAAAGGGCAACAAACTTGAGGGGTCACCTGGTGGACTGCTGAGTCACTTATAAAGGTATATTGGCAGCTGCTGCCTAGTGTGGTACTAGCCCAGGTATATAAGACCAGGCAAATAAAAGAACACTAAGTCTTGCTATCCTACGAAAAGTGTAAGGGATGTGCCCCAGCAGCAGTTTTCTCCCTCACTTCGGTCATTCATTTCATAGATTCAATCATAGATGCGGTCACTGCCGTATTGGGCAAGCAGCATATATATATATGTATACTTAGGGTGCTGCTTATATGCGAGTTAGGCTTATGCCCGAGAATTATCGGTACTCATGTGAATATCTTATCGTCAATTTGGACAGTGTTCTAGGGAATAGGCTATTAGTAGTTGTATTAAGTATTACAGTAAAACCCATCACCACCCATTTAGAAGGACTTGCATAATTTGACTGATATGTAATGTCATATTTTGTACATGATATTCTATTACTTAATAATAACGCATACATGATCTTCTATAGGACAACTCTGATACCATACATAACTTATGTGCTTCTACATGGGTAAAAATCGACACGGGTGACACGGCCCCTTAAAAAACCGACATGGTCGACACGGCCCCTTTAAAAATCGACGGACATGGACACATGAAGCAGAATGTATACTAATGATATAGGATAAAAATCGACACAGTGACACAGTGTCACGCCACAAAACCCCTTATTATACCTTCATCAATTGTATTACGTCATATTACGTCATATTACGTCATAATTATGATTCATGATTATTAATATTCATATTTATTATTATTTGTAATACGCACAATACTTTATACATATTTTCAATCCATATGTCCATCAAAGTACACCTAGACGTCAGACATACCTTTACTCATTAAGCCAAGCAAACTAGCCCCCACACATAATTAATCCATAGATCACAAACAGACCCTTATCCTAAGGACAATAGGTAACGGTCAGCCCCTCCAGACGACAAGGCACTGACCGGTCACCTATACACAATATGTTGACCCCAAGGATTAACTGTCTACACATAAACAAAGCTATAAAGCTGGACACCCTTAATCAGTGTGGCACCGCCAAAGCCACTTGAGCCGGCTGGAGACCACCTGGAGGCAGGCGACAAAGCCCCCATGTGTGCATGCTACTTATTATGTAATCCATTACCCATAATGCACTGGACCCAGGCTCCCCACCCGCGGTCCAGCGCACACCACATGTTAAAGCCATGAATATATAATTATCCAATCAAATATCAAATGTATATTATCCAATGAAAACCACTGTTACATCTACTTCCGGTCACATGGGCACCCCCTCCACCTGCCGGGCACCTGTACTTATACCCCGGTCAGATGGAGGAGGAAATCACTTATCATCTTGCAACCATCAGTAACTTATATACTGAGCCCTAGTGACTGGTACTCTGATATTAATATTATTATTAATAAAAGATACCAAGTATTGAAACTGACGTCTCACCTCATCTTTACGCCCTCATTGATGTGGAAGGGTTTTCCCTAGCCACAGAGTGGTAGAGAACCGGGCAACCTTCAGCTACCTGCGACCATGAAGAAATTTTTTTAATGCAGAGACACCAGTCCCTCAGTGACCTATCATCACGGAGGCACACTAGGAGCCAGGGACCAGCACCAACATCAGGTCTACAACCCACCAGGAGGAAAGGACCAAGCAACAACAAGCACATCACCAAGTCCACCTCCTGCATCTACAAGGACACAGTAAGACATTCTAAAACAACACTTATAGACACTGTACCTATTATACCTATAGACATAGCTACCCCACCCACCTCTCCCATTCGTGTTGAACCCACTGTCAACATGGCCGGAGACGATCAGGTAGAGGTAGAAAGACAACGAGAGCTAGACGATAGGATATCAAGAAAATTAGATGAGCAACTAGCGGCCCATAAGGCAGAGCTAGAAAGACTGAAATCTGATATCGCAGAATATAGGAACAACAAGTCCATTAGCGACCTGGCTAGCGCCATATCAAAAGCAAGCAAATACACCATCCGGGAACCAATTAGATTTTCGAAACCGGACATTAAAATGAGCACCAGCAAGTGGTTCACAGACCTAGAACGATTTGTTAGACTAAAATATCCCCAAGAAGATCACCCCATCCACGTCACTTGCGCAGTCTATTTAACTGGACCAGCGTACGAGTGGTACAGTATGCAGCCCACTAGCATACAGGATGATTACGATCTCATAAAGAAGGGACTTATTCATCACTTCAAGGATGTCGAAAATGACATCAAGCTATTGACACTGTCCCAATTTGACCCCACCCTACACACCATGGAAGAATGGCTAAAGGACGCCAACACCCACTTCCAAAACAAGGGGGTGGACATAGAAGCTGCCATCATCCAGGTAGCCACAGTATTAAACGAGGACTACCGAGAGGCGATCAGAGCGGAAAGTCCTACTACATGGGCTTCCCTCTGTAGAGCGCTCAGGTGTGCGTACCTTTATAAGAAGACCTCCACACATAAGGTATCATCCCTATCCAACAACCGCCTAGACCCAGTCATAGCGGCTCAGCTAAGGGAGAAGGATAGGGAGAACGAAAAACTGAGAGACCTTCTTCAGAAACAACAAGAAGTAATGGAGACTGAACATACAGTAGCTGCTATGGGGGGTGGTAAACCAAAACCCACCTACCACAAACAAGCAGCTGCACCTACACATCAGTCTCCACCAACTGACTTCGCGTTACCACCTAACTATAGGGGGAGGAGAGAGGACTTCGACATCAACTATGTCGACAACATCAGGAAGGCACGCTCAATGGGCCTCATCCCTCCCACCCATCGATTTAAAGGGGGACCCAAAGACATCATAACCCTTCTTCAAACGGGTTCCCTACCTCCACATCACTTCAAACTCATCCAGAGCCAACAACAACAACAAAGGTGGCAGCCACAACAGCAATCATGGCAGCCACCACAACAACAACAACAATGGCCACAACAACAACAACAACAACAATGGCCACAACAACAACAACAACTTCAACTTCAACCAACGCCACAAAACCCCACTCCACAGTACACCATGGCACAGCTCGTCAGCATGATGAACGACCTCACCAAGACGACGGGAAACTAGATTGTCATCCTATGGATAGGCCTCATCAGGATGACAAAACAGTCCCCAACACAGAAGACACAGCATTGCCCATCGACACCACGCCACATGACCCACAGACAATCCACAACGCTGCACCAGTGCGCGGGAAACCTGCCGACGTCCAAGCTACCCTGGAGGTCGTCCCCCCACCACTCCCCGACCTACACATGGAAGAAGGTGAGCAGAGTGTTTTGTTTATCAACATGGTCAATGGCAATATAGATCTACAATTCAAAGATACCAACATCCCCAGTCTAGTAGACACAGGAGCCACCGTCTCTTGCATGAGAGAGGGTCTAGCCTCCACTCTATCGAAACTAGTTCCTCATGAGCTTTCACGAATCAGGTCCAAAGTTTATCTTGCCGATGGAGCATTGTGTCACATCAAAAGAGCTATCAAAATCAAATTCAAAATTCAAGGCAAAACATTCAGCCATCAATTTGCAATTCTTCCAAATTGTTCCTCACCAATTATATTGGGAACAGATTTTCTATCAAAAACTAAAAGCAAAATCAATTACTCCACTGACCCAACTCCAAAATCTCAACCAATCAGGGCAGTGAGAGCCATTTCGATACCTCCATTTTCCGAAATGGCCATAACAGGTCAAGTCACATGCTACCACTCAGTCAGTCAAATCAATGGTATAACAGACAATTTTGACAGATCAGACAAACTTCCAAATTACATCGTACAACGTTCAGTCGTGACACCTGACCAAAGAGACAGACACCCACTGATATTATTGAATATCACATCTAGAATCTGTAAAATCCAGAAGGGTGAAATCGTAGCCTTATATACAAAAACAGACATAGACAAAGAAAATAATATATTATCGACAGGCTACGACGAGACACAACCCGAGGAGACAGACATAGACATAGACATAGACAACAACTCTACTATCAGTGATAGTGCTTCATCAACAGGGTCAGATAAAACATTCTATGTACCAACACCAACATACTCAGAGTATTCTGACTCTGACATGGATCAATCCATGTCAGACGACGAAGATCATATAAATATGGTACAAGAGACGACAGGTCACGACGAACAAGACATAGACAAAGACATGTACATAGGGAAGGACATAGACATAGAACCAGAAAAAGAAAAATTACACATCTTCCAAAAACCAGAATGCCTCACAGAAGATCAATTCACAACATTTTGCCAATTAATAGAAGAATACGACGACATATTCGTGGGAAAAGATAATATGATTGGAAGAACCCATCTGTACACCCATAAAATCAACCTGATCCCAGACGCCAAACCCTTACAGTTCTACCCATTCAGAATGGCCCCGCACAAAGCCGAACGACTTGAAATTGAATGTCAGAAGCTGGTAAAGCAGGACATTCTGGAGGAAACCAAAACGGGTCCCTGGTCATCCAGAAGTTTTCTTGTAGAGAAAAAGAACGGGCAGGGTTACAGATTAGTGACAGATCTAAGATATGTGAATTCCCAATCCATCAACCAAGCACTTACATCACCACGAGCAGACGACAGCCTAGAAATGATTGGTGAGATGCGACCTGCCGTGTTCTCTAAAATGGATGCCCAACAAGGGTACTTCCAGATACCAATTAGAGAGGACGACAGGTTTTCTCACTAGAACCAAAAAGTATAGATACAAGACCATGCCCATGGGACTTGCCAGCAGTGCTCAGGCTTTCCAAGCTGTAGTCAACTTGATCCTACAGAACCTGCAGTACAAATGTGCAATCCCATACTTAGACGACATCTTGTGTTTATCACCTACCATAGACCAACATTTCATTGATTTAAGAAACATATTCAAAGCACTAAGAAATGGCAAACTAAAGTTGAAGAAAACCAAGTGCGAATTCTTTCTAGAGGAACTAGACTTCCTAGGAATGAAAGTCACCACTGAGGGTATCAAACCATCCCCAGACAAAGTCCACAAGATCCAGACATTCCCCACACCGAAGACCACAAAAGAGGTGCGGTCATTCACTGGACTCGCCCAATTCTATAGAAAATTCATCAAAGGGTTCAGTGAAATTGGTCGACCTCTATTCAACCTACTCAAAAATGGGAACAAATTTGTTTGGACAAAAGAATGTGAGACTGCATTTCAGACCCTGAAGGACTCTATATGCAATGACGTCATCTTGCTGTACCCAGACTACAACAAACAGTTCCATCTTACAACAGATGCATCTGGTACAGCCCTGGGAGCTACTCTTTCCCAGGAGAAAGACGGCGTTCTACGACCAGTAGCCTTTGCGGGCAGAGCACTCCATGACCACGAAAGGAATTATGGTGCCACCCAAAGAGAACTATTGGGAGTAGTATTTGCAATAGAGTACTTCAGACACTACCTAGAAGGAAGACCATTCGAGTTATATACTGACCACCAAGCCCTCATCCACATGTTGACAAAATCAGATAACAAAAACATGTGGGCAAGGTGGGCGCTCAAAATTCAACAATTTCAATTCAATATCAGACACATAAGAGGCAAATTAAATATACCATCAGACGTTATGTCAAGACGAGACTACCCACTAGACAAGACACCAATGACAGATCCTCCACCAAAACCCAAAGCCATAAGGGTACAACATAGAATTATGTTTGAGGATGACATACACACACAGAAATTCAAAGAAGACGAACCACCATTGAAACTACAAAAACGACTACCCAAATCAATCCTGAAGAGAAACTCCACCCATCACTTCTATTGTGAATGTATGGAAGAAAACACAGAAGACATAGAAGAAGTAAAACGATTTACCCCCAACCTCAGAGCAAATCCTGACATCCCAAGTACCAAATTACATCATTTTGGGCTTCCACAAACAGAATACAAGGGACTGTTAGCAGCCATAGTAGCCTCGGTACAACAGGAAGTGGATTCAGCTGCACGACCGGTCCCAGGCCACGCCCCACAGCAGCTGACAGTACCCTCTACATCCCTAGAAGCCCTATCAACATTCATAGAAGAAACTCAAACAGAACAAATAGAACAGGTTGCGGCGACCCGACCGGTCCCAGGCCACACCCCGGCACCGCAACCTAAGAAAACCACAGATAAACGGAAGAAGAAAAATGAGAAGCCTAGAAGAGACGCCACAGACATGGCAAAACACTTGGCCAATCAGACTAATCATCTGATTGAAATGATAGAGAGCCTCTCCGACCCACAGATCTCCATACTCAACCTGAAAAGAGAACAGAGATATAATTTACATACGAAAGCTATCATCACGTATTTAGAGAACGGACAGGTACCCAACGACAAAAACAAGAAGGAGACGGAGCAATTTATCAGAATAGCTGATGATCACATCATGCTGAATGATATCTTGGTCCATATCAACACGGTACTATGGAAGAAACACAAGGAATTCTCATTCCAACCTGTCATCCCAGATGACATGAGACTTCCCATCTTGAAGCTTTTTCACGACCTCCCAATGGCAGGACACGCTGGCGCACAAAGAATGCTGTCGACCATGCTTCCCAAAGTATATTGGAAAAGCATGGCGGCCGACGTCCAGAAATTCACAGCGACCTGCCACGTCTGTTTGAAAGCCAAAAAGATGAACCTAACCAACAACCTGCCAATGACGGCCCATAGTACCCCTTCTTACCCATTCCAGTTTGTCCACATAGATGCCATAGGCCCACTACCACCAACACCAGGAAAGAATGTATACATTCAGGTAGTGGTCGACAGGTTCTCTAAATTCTGCATAGCCTACCCTACTACATCATTGGACGCGGAAACAACTACCGCAGAATTCATAGAGAAGGTTGTTCTGGCCGAGGGTATACCAACATACCTCCAGTCAGACAATGGAACGTTATATAAAAACTCAAAATTCAGAAACATGACATCTTCCCTCAACATAAAACATGTCTTCAGCTCGGCCTATAGACCAAAATCGAACGGCCAGGCTGAAAGATATGTGAAGACGCTGTCTGAAGGCATACGGGCCTACTGTGAGGAACACCAGGACACATGGGATGTATTCCTACCACACCTCGTGTTCTCCATCAACAACACAGAGTCCGCCACCACTGCCTTCACACCGTTCTTCATTATGAAGGGAAGGAATCCAAACACCATAATAGACAACAAACTCAATCAGGAAGAAGAGAAAAGTCTAAATCTCCACATCATTGACAAATTAAAGAAAATAGACTACACATACAATCAGGTCATTGAAAACATTGAAAAGAGGACAGAACAAATGAGACAACAACACGACAAAAAGGCAAAACCTACAAAGGTGCAGAAAGAATCACTAGTGTATGTCAAGGTACCCCGACTGATGGATAGAACAAAATGTTTGAAACTTCAGAAGGTGTACTCTGGTCCATACATAGTGTGCAAATTCGTCTCAAAAACATCGGTCCTCCTCAAATCTGTCATCACAATGAAAACAATGAAAAACCCAGTCCATGTAGACAGACTGAAACTCGTACGTCACGTGAGAAACAATGACTTCATACACAGACTCATTGACCCGAACGACGACCTCATAACCAAACTATGGAAGAAAGACGGAGATTCATATAAAGCGAGACCAGCGCTTCTACAAACCAAAAATATATATAAAGCAAAACCGGCCCACTCCAAGGTCAAAAGGAGGACACCGGTAGGACTAAAACCATAATATAAACTATAGAATATATAAGAGGAAAAGAGTTATCACCTATATTACATAAACAACAAAAAGCTCACTATATTATCCCTACTATCACAAAGAGACACCAACTGTCATATATCATCGAATTTACTACCAAAAGGATCAAACACTGACTATGACAACAACTACTATTATCACTATTACTATTATAATGATTCACAAAGAATCACGACTGACACACCGAACATCATAAAGAAATACTGGAAATACAGTATTTATCATCAAAAAGCGCACAAGCTTCATCAACTATTATTACTATAACCTATAATCCATCAAGACCCATTTCACCCCACAAGTAAGTGGCAGGGCGACTCCATATTATTGCTGCTCCTTTAACAAACTGACACTTCAAATAGAACTATTATCAACATGTCAAAATCCGACATGAAAGGACAGTTTGCGCACTCTTATTAACCCCCCCCCCATAGACCAGTGGAAAAGCCTTGTATGCGGGTGGCCACCCACATGCATTGCAGGTGTCAACAACACCAGGAGGATGACCGCAATCTGAGCCCTGGATGGCGCCACCACTGGAGCGCGCAAACAAAAGCTCCACTTATGGGAGTGTGATAACGACCAACATGGCAGGGTGACATAGCCACCACCCTGTACCCAGACCAAAGGGTATAAGTTCCCACACATCCCCCCATCTTTCCACAGTCACCCAGTGACCACACCCCTACACACATCGACTCAGTCAGGAGCAGCCCACAGTTAATTTGGTAGATCCCCGCCAGTACTGCGCACTTACACTCATCCTTCACCAACTATCGACTATCAACTATTACTACTACAAACGATCGACTACTACTATTATTACTATCAAATCCCAACAACTCGGGAATCATGAGGTATACACTCTACCTCCTATTAATCATCACACACATCATTTACACGGCAGCACAACCAATAGTGAGGCAAAATATCGGCCTCATCTATGAACAGCTGCCGGGACAAATCATCACCGGTCATGACCTACACGAGGTCATACTGGCCATCCCCTACAACATCCCAATGGCTCCTCGTCCGAAGCCACTCATTTACAACACCATCAGGACTCTTCAACTGACTTCACTAGGACCCCACGACAGCCATGACGCCAAGATGTTACAACAAGCTGCTGACCTCGACAGACTACTACAAAACGTAGATATTAACATTATTAAGACTTTACAGAACATTGCACACTTCCTCTCGGATCCTATTACTAACAGGCCAAAGAGAGCTATCCTAGGATTCTTAGGGGAGCTCTTTAAATCAATCTTTGGCCTGGCAACCACTAGAGACATGGATTCTATTATCAACGTCATACATCACCTAGATGCTAGAATTGGTACACTGGCCGACGTCAATGTTAAAACTGCACAAGGATTACATGACGTCACCCAGCAACACCAGCAGTTTCTAGACACTTATATAAAACAACAGGACGTTGTGCAGGAATCCCTACTCAATATTACCGAATCCATTGACTCATGGTCTGATGATTTCTCCACAACCCCTAACCTCCATCCAAGCCGACCAGGATCGTAGGATTACCCAATCAGCCATCATATCGGCTCAGGTAATTGTCCTAATGACCAGGATCGCGTACCAACAAGGGTTATACAAGGTGGAAAATTCTCTCAGATTACTGTCTACTGGAATATTAGCACCGGATATGATCCAACCCACAGAACTAGCACTCAAGCTAGCCACCCTAGACACACAACTCAAAATTAGGAACCCAGGATCCGAGGTAACCATTATTGACACCGCATATTACTATTCACAACCAGTTGCACTATACACCTATTCCAAAACTCACTTATACATTCATATTAACGTTATCATTTCTGCCACAGACGCAGCATTTAACTTATATCAAGTAATTACAACTCATGTCCCCATTAACACCGAAAATACGACAAGTTCTGGATCTACCCTATTACACACTGACAAAACTTTCCTCGCTGTCAACGAGGCAGAGACATTGTACTTAGAAATGACAAACGCAGATCTACTTACGTGCCAAGGCTCGATACTGAAAGTATGCGCTAGGACCATGCCTAGAATACGCAGTGACCAGCCAACCTGCCTCATGGCGGCCTTTAAAGGTAACCAGGCAGACATAGCCAGACTCTGCACATTTCAAGTACACCCTCTGAGACCCATACAAACCCGTGCTATAGCTATTGGTAAAGACAAATATTTAGTAACTACTAACAGGGAGTACTACCACGTCATCTGTCAGCACATGACACCAACTACTAAGAAAGCTTCGGCCTACGCAGTTATTGGTGTCCCATGTATGTGCCACTTACAGTTTGACTCATTGTACCTCCCAAACACCAAAATTCCTTGTAACGAATCTTCTTCAACACATTTTCGAATGCACGCGGCCAATACACCCATACTACTCGCACTCACAAACAATCTCAACATCACAGCATCATCACTACACCACGATCCAATACACATACCACATCTACATACACAAGCTATCATCAAATCTATGACAAACATCAGCAAGTTATCATCAGACATTACATTGGACCTGGAACCCTTCACCAGGAATATCCTAATAGAAGCCACCAACGCAGCAGACATCTTAGACCGACCCATCCAGGACACACCCATACGAGAGAACATAGCTAGCTTCTTCGCTAGCCCCGTATGGAACTATATAGTACCAGTCACTTGCATTCTAAACGCCGTAGGATTCTTCTACTTATTATATGTATCCAAAGGAAAAGCACTGTTCGCGACCATCCCGACCGTTAGTGCTCGACCCAACAACATTTCTTGGAAATTTATTAACCCCATCCCCCAGAGTGAAACCAAAGAAAATCACACTATCAATTTAGATCAATACGTTGATGCCCATAACATTTTTACCCTGATATTTGTAGCTTTAATCGTATACGCTATTATCAAAACCATCTTCAAGTGTAAAAACAAGATTACACATCACTTTGGAATGACAAACTCTGGACATAAGACCAATCCTACTATTACTCTCAAAATTTACCAAGGACACGTCAACCACACCATACCACTACTATCCCTACCCTACGAACGTGACTCTATTGTTAATGAATTCATCCCAACTCTGACGGCCATCTCCGCCCTGTCATGCCCATACCCACGCATAAACATGACATGGAACGGCCCCATATCATTCAACATCAACGGAAAACAGAAGTCATACTATCTACCCAACCACGTCATACTACCCCTAGCGGCACGGTTTTCTATCATACCGGCCCTGAAAGACGACACCACCACCACAGGATTAACCCTTAAGACTATTGAAATGACTACATCCCTACATCCGACTGAAACCCAAGACAACATTGACATTGACCCCGATGGTGACAACACCACGTCAGGGGTGGGCAGCTGTCGCCATGTCGCCAAAAAGTGGCGACACTGGTCTTGAAATTGGCGACAATGCCCTCCTGACCCCAAGCTCTCCAAAACTGAAAGAATTTTGTAAATTGTCCAACTAGAACCAAAGTTATGATACATGTTTTAATTGCACTAAAATACATTATTTTCCTTTTTTTTTAATCTGAAATAACATGTTAATTGTGATCTAGTGCCAAAACTTGGCCCTTCCTTATGCCCAAACCTGGTGGCTCTTCATAATACTGGTACCCAAACCTGACCCTTTCTGATCCCAAAGCTCTCTTTCTGACACCCAACCCTGGTGCCCAAAGACCATGTTTAGCTCAGCTCTTTCCAATCCTATTTTTCCCCAGGTCCATATCCTGTATCGTCTATCAATTTTTTTTCACTGGTCCCTCCTAAAGTTATCCCCCCCCCCCCAATAGTAGAGGATGAATACAGATCTGAGCCATAGTATTATCTGCCAAAATGCATCAGAGTGCACGAAGATTTTCAAAAAATGTCCAAACCATTTCCCTCCAAAAAGAATGTTCCAGTCCCGATAGAAAGAGGGCAATTACAGAATCATTTGAGCAATATCATATTTTGTGCCAAAATGCACCAGAACACACCATTTAAAATCTAGACTTCAGAAATTTTCTTGCGGGCAGGAGGGGGGGGGGGATTAGGGGTTTATCCCTTGTTGCACGTTCTGAAAAATGCCCACGAGAGCACATCCTTCCAATACGTGTCTTGGCTACAACCAGTCCTGCATTGGCTCCAGGGTTTTCAGATATGCCCACCCCTGCACGTCACTTATCAAAAACCCAAAAGACATGACCACTACCGAATTATTGACAGCCATTGTTATGAAAAAGAGTGAGACAGGAAATGAAACATAAAAATTTAATATAGAAGGTGATAACTCAGAACGAACTTCCTCCATTGCCCCTCGACATTGAGAACGAATATCAAAGATCAAGTATTGCCAAAGATCATTGCATAAACAAAATACACTGCTCAAACCTATTGTTATACATGTACTATCATACCATACTAAGTATTACACATGGCCTATGTAAACGCTTAGTACATCTATATTACTATTGAAACAAATTCTTACAGCTTCCTATCGTATGAATTGATTGTATTATAAACTAGGACGGAAGCGCGACATATAGAAACAGTACGTCACATTACATTTACCACTGTACCACGACTTGTATCATGTAAATAATTGGTAAGGTTAAAAGCTTCCAAAAGGTATAATCATATAAATAGAACGGAAGTGAGACATATACAGTAAAATTCCGCTACTACGAATTCGGTCATAACGAATTTTCGGATATATCAAACAAATTGCTGTGCCCAAATTCTTTCCTATACATTTCTACAGTAAAAAAATCCTGTTATAACGAATTTCCTTTCACCCAAATTCGTTTATAATGAATTATTTTGGGCCAGGTCATGAATTCTGTCTCTAATTTCCCCTCACTTATGGTGGGCTACAGGGGCAGTAGGGCCGGATAGAGAGCCACCGGAATTCCCTTTGATATCCACTCACCTAGGCCGGGGTATAGATGCAGTAGAGCCGGGTACAGAGGCAGTAGGGGTGGAGGGCTTCTGCCTTTGATATCCACTCCCCTAGGCCGGGGCAGTAGGGCCTGGTACAGAGCCGGGAGACTCTTTGATTCCCCCTCCCAAATCCGCCCTACCCCTCCACAAGCCACCAGCTCACCTGTCCATGAAGCCCCCCACCTATATCCTGTACCCCCCCCCCCCCCCCCCGAGGTGTGGAGGTGTTAGGGCGACTTTTGCCGCCGATTTTTCTCTTTTTTTGGGGGGGGGGGGAGGGTCGCTAATTATTGTTTGAAATGAATATAATAAAATGAATTATTTTATTATGGTATATATTCACTTAATATCAAGAAGTCTCCAATGTTGTTTGCGTATTCAAAATATAATAAAAGGTTAGGAACACTTTTTCAATGCTTTCTGACAATGACAATATAGTCTAAAAAGCTCTATTTGGATACTACGAAATTCGTTTATAACGAATTATTTTGCTGGTCCCAAGCACTTCGTTATAACGGAATTTTACTGTAGTACCAGTACGTTACCATTGAAATATTATTAATTTACCACTGCATAACATGTATGTACAAAACACCGTATAAACCTAGAAAATGTGATTAAGTACCTACTCATAGTCATAACATAAGATAGATATATCAAAAATCATAAATTACAAAAAGGTTCATACAAATACTTTTGAAGCGTGACATAACTCTTCCTCTACTACTTTGCGGCCTGCACGAGGGCGTGCAGGAGTTGTATTGGGGGGTGCTGTCACGCCACAAAACCCCTTATTATACCTTCATCAATTGTATTACGTCATATTACGTCATATTACGTCATAATTATGATTCATGATTATTAATATTCATATTTATTATTATTTGTAATACGCACAATACTTTATACATATTTTCAATCCATATGTCCATCAAAGTACACCTAGACGTCAGACATACCTTTACTCATTAAGCCAAGCAAACTAGCCCCCACACATAATTAATCCATAGATCACAAACAGACCCTTATCCTAAGGACAATAGGTAACGGTCAGCCCCTCCAGACGACAAGGCACTGACCGGTCACCTATACACAATATGTTGACCCCAAGGATTAACTGTCTACACATAAACAAAGCTATAAAGCTGGACACCCTTAATCAGTGTGGCACCGCCAAAGCCACTTGAGCCGGCTGGAGACCACCTGGAGGCAGGCGACAAAGCCCCCATGTGTGCATGCTACTTATTATGTAATCCATTACCCATAATGCACTGGACCCAGGCTCCCCACCCGCGGTCCAGCGCACACCACATGTTAAAGCCATGAATATATAATTATCCAATCAAATATCAAATGTATATTATCCAATGAAAACCACTGTTACATCTACTTCCGGTCACATGGGCACCCCCTCCACCTGCCGGGCACCTGTACTTATACCCCGGTCAGATGGAGGAGGAAATCACTTATCATCTTGCAACCATCAGTAACTTATATACTGAGCCCTAGTGACTGGTACTCTGATATTAATATTATTATTAATAAAAGATACCAAGTATTGAAACTGACGTCTCACCTCATCTTTACGCCCTCATTGATGTGGAAGGGTTTTCCCTAGCCACAACAGCCCTTTTGCTAAAAATCGACATGGTCAAAACTACGGGTACCCATGTAGAGGCACACTTATGCTTGGGGGGGGGGGTGTCTGTAAATTTGTGACATAATTTTCTAGGGGGTATCGGCTGGTGTGTGACAAAGTGTGACAGGGGGGTGGGTGGGTCTTGAAAATGGCCCAAATTAGTGTGACGTCATTTATGGACGGCCCCTGATAGTCTATAGGCCTATCCCATGATAGTCTATGGGCCTATCCCGTGATAGTCTATTGGCCTACTTTCCATCCCCTCCCCCGAGTCACGTCATTCTGTGGACGTTCCTTGAGCCAGTTTTGAAGCGAAGCAACACATAGGGATTTGCCGGAGTTTGATGAGCAGAAGGATTACTACATGTAGGCCCCTCCAAACAAAGACGAAATGGCTTTACAGAGAAAAATCTAGTTGAAAAAGAAACATATTTTTATATAGCCTCTTTTGGTTTATCTCCTGGGGGGCCACTCTCATATTTATGGATACCATGTGCGTTCATCACCCTGAATTAGGACCCCTTTTACCGGGACAAAAATCCACCAAAGCCCCCCCCCCTTTTGGTGGGATTACCCCCTAAAATGTGAAAAAAAACCAGCCCCCTTTTAGTGGGTGACAGGGGACAGGGGGGACTATTGTCGAGGCGAATTTCACTTTCATAGCAAACGGAGCGGCCTGATTCAAAAGTTTAGGGCCTAATATCTCAATCATTTTAAATAGTATATATTGCTTATTCATCAGTATAAAGGTAATATTTCAGTGGGGGATGGTCTAGATATGTACGATTAATATTATGCAGTTTTTATGCATGCTTTGTTTGGTAAATACTTATTGTAATGCCTTGTTGTATCAGAAAACAATGGCGGATTTCTATGAAATGGCCTACCTCTTGTCATTAAGCACCCTCTTGCGAGAGTATCTGTTTAAAATAGGGGGTTTCTTTTAAATACAACTTAATTTCGAAAATCTATTTGATGTGGATAAATTTTATCATATGTGGCCGGGTCCCCGAAAATATAATTAAAGTATAATTGGGTATGACAGTCGAGTTAGCTGGCACTTTCCTAACTGCTTCATAGGCTGAAAATTTTGCTTCATCTGGTACCCCAAGGGTGCTCTAGGCTGAAGCAGTCAATAGTTGAAAGTTTCTAACCAGCGAAAGAGTAAGCCATTTTTATATATAGGGTAAAAAGCCCACGCGTTACTATAGTTCAAAGGGGGGGGGGGCGAAATTTTTTCGCCGCCTTCGGCGAGGGGGGGCGCAAAACGTTCCACGCGCTCTCGAGGGGGGGGGGGGGTGTAAAAGAATTTGGGCCCCTCCGAGCGAAATCTCACCACCCCACCCCTGTAATTAATAAATGAACACTCCCTTGCCCTTGGTAAGAAAGACTAGGGTCTGTAGGTCGGATTTTTATTTTTATTTTATTTCTTTTTTTTTTAACATTAAAACTAGCCATCCTCTGTGGAAATCCTATAAATGACTCAAAAAGTGTAAAAATATGAAGTTTTCTTCAAAATTGCACAAAGACAAAGTAACGTAGGGTCGGCCCTGTTTTCCTAGGGTCGGTCGGTTGATCTGAAACAAACCCTTTTTTTTATTGAGCCTAAGTCGGACCTCCTACCCTATATGCTTCTTGCCGCCCCCCTCCCCCAAGGCTAAAGTGTTTCTGCTCCCCCCCCCCCCCTTTCTCCCCCCACCCCCATCCCCGTCCCCCCCCGGGCGTCCCTGCCCAGCGCAAGCGCGGACTACATTACATTATATGACCTAACTGGGCCAGTCAATCCGCGGGATAAGGTCTTGCGAGAACGTCAACCGGGACGTGCCGCCCCCTGCCGCCGTCAGCGGGAACTAAGCGCGCACCTGCCGCGGGTGGCGCCCCTAGCGGTGACCTACTTAACGTGACCTACTTAACGTGACCTACTTACGGGACCGGAAGTCGGCACACCAACCGTACATGGCGAGTTGTGTAGATGTCTCGTCGGGACTAGCTGCGTTTTAGGGTGGGATACTCGCGTCTATCCCACCCGAGTTGGAGTAAATCTACAACCACCATGTTCTCCAAGTACGTGTTGGGCCCTCTGCTGATTTTGGTGAGTGTTTGTTTGTTTGTTTGTCGACATTGTCGGTGTGAAGCAGGGGGTAGTGACGGGTAGTGACAGGGGTGAGGGACATGCGTACTGCGTGTTTGGGTCGGGATCGGGGCCAGGGCTTCTTGGAAGACGGAGGGAGAAGCTTTCTACATTCCTGCTCGCCGTGTGGCAATGAGTCAGACGTTTTGCTGATTCTGTGGTCGTTTACCTGTAGGTGGGGATGGGGTGTTGGGTAATCGTAGTCCTAAATGTGATCAACAGCTCGATGTTGTCGAATAAAGGCGTTAGAATTCAACACAATCGTCAACACTCGCTGTCACTGTCACTGTCGGTGCTGCCAATACTGTCAGTGCCAGTGGAGTCAGTCACTCAGTGGCTCAGTCAGTGCCCAACGCTATTAAACTTTACTTATTATTTTTTATGGAATACGGCAGTGCCATTGACTTAAACAAGGATGGCCGTATTACACACCCCCTGTTAAATAACCTATGGCCGTATTTAACGACCTGTGACGTCATCAAAAACGGCCGTTTGTTTACATTTGAACAGCGTAGAAAGAAGCCATTTTAGCCTTTTTAGGCCCCCCCTTCCATAATTTCGGTATTTTCAATCGAAAAACATAAAAAATAAACACAAAGGAACACTCGTTTTAGGCTGTTGACTGGGTTATTTCACTTATTGTCTCCTGGCCGCATTTCACTCGGCCTACGGCCTCGTGAAATACGGCCCAGGAGCCAATGCGTGAAATAACCCAGTCAACAGTCTAAAACTCGTGGACCTTTGTCTATATATTAGTAACTCTAACGTACCCTAAGGCCATCAGAATGAAAGAGAGAGTTTACCGTCCACCGCCCGCATGCCTTCAAAGGGGCCGCATGAAAAGTTCATTATTAATGTAAATTTTCATTATTTTTATTTCTTCAGAGATCTGAACAATATTTTACAATTTTCAAAAAAATTATGCCCCAAAAAACTCCGAAAATCCATCACTTTAGAGAGATCCCTGATAATGAAAAATGAATAATGAAAAAAGGCCGCATCTATTTTCCAAAAGTCCCGGACGGTAAACTCTTACTTTCATTCTCATGGCCTAACCCTACTGTTTAGAAAGTGACAAGGCAGGAGTACCCTCAGGGTTGCCACCGTCAGGAAAAATGTCAGGGAAAATATGTGTTGATCTAGGTCAGAGAATCTCTGATTTTTTTTGGCAAAATATCAGTATTAAAAAATGAGATTTTATAAAATGTCAGGGAAAATCTTTGAAATAGTCCACCAAAAAAAGTCACCTGTTTTCTTTGGAAAAAAACTGTATTTTACAATGATTAAAAGGGAGAAAAATCTAAATGCTCAAGGAGGTGGTAAATTTGTTGCGTGCACGCAATACACAAACCCCCGGTTGTTAAATAATGACCAGTCGCAAAGTAGAAGATAACTTTAAAAGGTGTCCATATCCATGGTTGGAGGGCATTTAATAACATTGGATTTATGTCGCGATTGTCAGGGAAATTTGATATAACGTCAGGGAATTTGAAACTACCTTGTCGAGTAGCAGTAGGCCTACCGTATTCGATGTGCAAAATAAGCGTCCCCATCCTTTAGCCAAAAGTTCTGGTGCCATTTTCAAGGTTTTGTGACTAAGATTCTAGATTTATCTAGATGATAAAAAAAAACCCACCGGAAAACTCTAGCAACGCGCATGCTTTTATCACATGCTGTATCACATAATAGACGTTCCTGTAGAGTAGCAGCACACCCACACCCTCCTCCCACACCTTACTCAATACACAGGCATTGACTCACTGACACACTGGGTACAAGTAGGTCAGTAGACAGCCCCCCCCCCCCCCCCCCACACACACACATCAACAAGGTAGTCTACCATGACTTACTTTTTTTTTTTTGAAACGTTTTTTATCTGTTCTGGTTAAAAGTTTCAACAATACACTTGTTGTTCATCCACGATTTTACATGTACATGAGGCAAACACTGTTATTTTTAAATGGTTTGAAGAAATATCAAGTTGGGTAGACTACAACACTGAGTCTCGTATTTCGCAAAAGCTCAATAACCAGCCCCCGTATTTCCTCAAACCTCCGTATTTCGCGAAAACTTCACTTCCGGTCTGGCGTAAGGATACCTAAGGTCAGCGGGTGAAGATCCCCTACTGAGTATTCCAAGCCAGGCTGGCCGAGATGGTCTAGTGGTTAGCGCTCTCGTCTCGCACCGCGGCGGCCCGGGTTCGATTCCCGGACTGTGCGCGGACGAAATTCGTCGTCGTTAATGTGTTTGAGAAGATGACACTTTTTGAGGCGATATCCTTTTTTTTTCATTGGCTTCGTTTGGGGATTAAAATACCCTATTTTTGCTTGAAACCAAGCCTAAGCTGTACAAAACATCCTATATTTACACATACAATAGCTGAATTAGGCCCTACTCCCCCAGAAAAATTGGTTGAGGGTTATTAACTTGAACGTTCGGCGAAGAAATGTATCGTAAAATTTTCCCATAGACAAACAGTGGCGCCGAAATCTCGACTGGCGTGTGAAAAGAGGGACGGTGTGAACGAGCAATAATTTTTTAATTTGTTTATGAATTATCGTTTGATCGTCTTTCTTTTTAATAGATTAATGTTTTTTAAGAGCATAGTAGGCCTAATTTTTTTCAAATAACGACGATATAGGCGAAAGAGGGGGGGGGGACTTTATTTTTGCAAACCATATCACGCACGCGCAGAGACCGGAAGTGAAGTCGAGCAAGGTGTCATGGCGGCATTCGGACATGAGGGGGGACGATGCAGGTTAATAAATTGTCTTTTTCTCCTTTAATATGTGACAAATACATTTAAAAATAAATACAGGATCAGTTTAAGTTTTGTATTTTCCCTCCAGATTGACCTCTCAAGTCCCTGTATTGCGTTTCAACCCTTATAAAGGGTTTCAACGAAATACAGGGACTTTCGAGGTCAATCTGTCGGGCAAATACAAAACTTAAACAAATCCTGTATACGTATTCAAGTATCCCGACTGCACCTAATTTTTTTAGGCCTACCCTATTTTTTTCCCTTTGTTTTGGAAGGCACTTTCGGGATTTTGCTACACAAAATGTTTTTTTTGTTCTTGTTGAAAACAAATATTCGTCTCATTCTTTAAAAAAATTATAAAAAAACAACTAATATTAAAAAAAATAGACCTATGGGTCTGAATGTTACCAAAACGCCCACTCACTTTGGTTAATTTTCTGGGCACTGGCATCCGATCAGGGCCCGACAGCGCGGGGGGGGGGGGGGGGTGGCGGTGGGTCATCAATCACCAGGTTGAGTGTCAACACACACAACAAGGTCAGTATGACTTACACATACTGGAGTAGACGTACACTCCTGTCAGTCTCACTACTCACACACACACGTAGCGCACACACACACACACACACACACACACACACGTACCACCCACGCACTGTGGTTGTATTGTGGGGCTGGGGTTTCCTGCTGGTTACTCACATGGTTAGCGGCCTGCAGCCTCCCAGTGCTGTACGTGTAGGGTGGGGGGGGGGGGGGCAGGGACTGGTAGAGGTAGGGTGTAGTGCTGTACGTGTAGGGGGGGGGGGGGGGGCAGGGACTGGTAGAGGTAGGGTGTAGTGCTGTACGTGTAGGGGGGGGGGGGGGGCAGCTACAGTGTGGGGTGGGGGCAGGGACTAGAGTCTAGTCTAGAGGTGGCAGTGTGGGGTTGGGGGCAGCTACTACCGTAAAACCTCGCGTATAAGCCGCGGCTTGTACACGAGACAGACTCAGCTTTATTTTAAGTACCGGTATACTGCACTAACAAATTGACAATTTTCAGACCCCCTCTGCGGCTTACATAATCTGTCAAAGTTAGGGGTGCGGCTTATACGTGAGGTTTGACGGTAGTAGTGGTAGGGTGTCTGTGAGTGGGAGGGCTTCAAGTCGAGGCATCAAAGGCCGTTGTCAGACAGATAATGCCTCTGTGGCAGGCATTGTAGACAGACAAGAGCCTCATGAATTACTCAGCACACAGCATGGTGCCTCTACATGGGTAAAATTCGACACGTGCGACACAGCGACACGGCCCCTTTAAAAATCGACACGTGCGACACGGCCCCTTTAAAAATCGACGGACACAGGCATTTTTACAAGGCCCCAGTATACTCTATATACATAAAAATCGACACGATGACTCGGCCCTTCTTGCTAAAAATCGACACAACGACATGGTCAAATCTGAGGGTACCCATGTAGAGGCACAGCATGTAAGGGGTGATCATATTTTAGCAACGGATGGGGGGGGGGGGGGTATTTCGACCTCTCTTGATCAGGTGTTAAAGAAGGGGAGGGGAGTAAAAAGGAAATTCACATGTTTTGAGCCAAAGGCCTGCGCATTACTCAAAAGGCCAGCGATCTTCGACCAGTGGGGGAGGGGTGGAAAAAATGCTGAGCACTCCGTTTGAAAATACCCCCCCCCCCCTTCAGTGTTGCTGAAAACTTTTTAGGCACACAGGCCAATGTGGCCTGTGTAGCGAGATCACACACAGGCCATCTGTCTTCTACATAGACCACATGAAACTACTGTAGGGTATTGATGCCATAAAGGTCATTTAAACTTAATTTTGTTGAAATATACAAACTGAAGGCATTGAAAAATGTGTAAATAATTTGATAATGGTCATTAAGATTCTACATCGGCAAAAGCCGATGTGCCGATGTCATTTCGGCAACACTGTAAAGAGTTAACAGTTCACTCACCCCCTGGAGGTGGACCTGGCAGTGACTTATACAGTCTAGGTGCGTCCTACATCTAGGTTATAAGAGGCACTCACCCGTGACCATCACATTAACTGCATCTACGAATTTTTAGGGTCTTCAGGCTGGCCGGCTAGTACTTACCGTATTGTCGCATATAGGTGCCGGGTTTTGAATAGGTGCCTGTTTTGAATAGGAGCCGGGGGTAATAGGGTATCCAAATAAATAAGTGCCGGGCCTTGAATAGGTGCCGGGGGTCTACATTGTTTTCATATTGTATGCAGCTTTCTCAAGGCTTATTTCATTGTATACCCTGGGGATGGGAAGGGGGTGGGGGTGTTTGCTTTAGAATTAACCATCTTTTGATCAATTAGTGTGCTTCCTATGCACCAGACGTAAGCCAGTGTCTATGAGAAGGACTACAATGCAAGTTGACTTTGCTATTAATTTCCTAAACAGCGGTCAGGCCAAAAAAAAAAAAAGGTGTGTTTCCGGTAACATCATGAATAAAGCTAGGTAGGTAGGGTCGGATTTTTTATTTTTTTTTATTTTTTACTTTTTTGATGGGGCCTGGGAATTTCAAGCCAAACTGTAGCGGGTAGACTGTGAACAGTGTTCCAAAAGTCTGGTTGCAGTTAATACCCTAAAACCCCACCTATAGGACGACCCCCACCTATAAGCCGAACCCCCAACTTGAGGCCACACCAAAAAAAAAAGTTGTTTTTTTTTTGGAAAAAAAAATTGTCAATGGATTCCGCTCGCCTCATTTTTTTCAAAATTGAGAATAATTTTTTTTCAAATTTTCTTCCAGTAATTCCCCCAGATCAACCAATAAATTTTATGTTAGGGGTCCACTAAGAACCTTTGTCGCAGGCTGGATAAAAAAAATTAAAAATTGTCGCTCGCTCCAGTTTTCCGACAAAATCCATTGACAAAAAAATTCTTTAAAAATGTTGCTCGCTCGCACCATTTTTTGAAAAATGAAATCCATTGACCAACTCTTTTTTTGGTGTGGCCAGAGGAAAAAAATTGTCCTATGCAAAATAGGTCTAAAAATCGTTTTCTCTTTATTCCAATATATTAAAACCCCACCTATATAAAGCCGAACCCTCCACTACAGAAAAAAATTCGGCTTATAGAAAATAAAAAGTTCAATTAAAATTCGTCTTATAGGCAGGGTTTTACGGTATGAGCATTTTGGAAGTATAATAGTCGAGTATAGTACAGTAAGGAAGTGTTCATTTTAACAACAGGGCAGGGGGGAGGGGGGGGGAATCATGCACATTCGCGCCCCTTTCTAGCATACCATAAAACCCTGCCTTTAAGACGACCCCCTAGTTTGAGAAAAAAAAATCGTCTTGTAGGAAAAAGCAATTAAAATTGATTTTTCAAGCCACTCGCGTGAAAATCCACTGACTCCCCCCATGTTGTTTAAAAATGACCACTCCCTTTCTAGAAGAAGAAAATTCTCGATTTAAAAAAAAAACATTGACCAAGGTGGTCTTAGTAGCCTATACTAGGCCTACAGTACTAAATCAACAACTTTCAGTTCCCTCTGAACATCCTCTGTGGCTTATACAATTTGACAAAGTAAGGGGTGCAGTTTATGCAACAACAACAAAAAATATTATAAAATTTCAAAAAAAAAAAATTTATAAAAAAAAAAAAAAATTCCCAAAATGTCCAAAAAAAAATTAGGGTCGGCCCTGTTTTGCTAGGTAGGGTCGGGTGACCGGAAACACAACTTTTTTTTTTTTTGGCCTCAGTTATATGATATTTTCTTTGTTGGGGAGGGGGGGGTGCTTGACTCTAAAACAATAGCTGCCTGTTTTGAATAGGAGCCAGGGGTACAAGGGTATCCAAATAAATAGCTGCCCGGGCACCTATATGCGACGATACGGTATGTACTACTACAAGAGTCATCTGTACGTCATGTTTTTAAAAAAAAGTATTAAAAAAAAGATCCGACCTGCTGACCCTACATTATCTGCCTATGTTACCTGAAACAAACCTTTATTTTTTTTGGCGTAACTCTCGGCACTGCATTGGTGCATCATGCCAACCCCGTGGGAATGGTACATCACTTCGTAAATAATTGTGGCACCCTCCACAATAGCAGCCGTGTAGTGATATACTAACACTGTGAAGTGGCCGTGGTGTAGTAATACAATAACGGTCTATTTGTGCGGCACTTTGCCTCAGTGTTCAGGTAAATAGAAGGC
Source organism: Harmothoe impar (assembly GCA_947462335.1). Taxonomy (NCBI): domain Eukaryota; kingdom Metazoa; phylum Annelida; class Polychaeta; order Phyllodocida; family Polynoidae; genus Harmothoe; species Harmothoe impar. Next base: position 5,035,052 of record OX381716.1, on the reverse strand, counting down.
TGATTGCGGGAGTTATCAGATGCAAGACAACCGGATAACGACAATTATGTCAAATTATACTCAGTGCGAATAAATTATCTGCCATACATAATGTTGACTATAACCCATGTTTTTACAGGTAATGCTCAGCATTTTGTCACTTGATGATTTAAGTTGATGTAAGACAGTAAAAACTTGTACCGTAAATTCCCACGTACTACCCGCGGGTTGTACGCGAACCAATCTCAGCTTTCATTTGATACCAAACATGCCTATATAGGGTGCGGGTTATACGAGGGTTTTTATCTGTATAGAACAGTACTAATATATACATTTTCAAATCCAAAAACGGGTTATAGGATTCTCCTGGATTGGGGGTGCGGGTTATACGCAAGATGCGGGTAGTACGCGGGAATTTACGGTATTTCATTCATGAACTTACTTGAAGAGTTCTCTCAGGGTCAGGGTGCGGGTTATGGACAGGGATTTACCGTAGATGTCAACTGACTGCTCGGTTGTTGGTGACTACTACAATGTAGTATGGCTTTTTTCCAACTACAGAAATCCACTCCAACCACTGAAGTGAATTCTCATATACCGTAAATTCCCACGGGTTATACACAAACCAAACCTCCACACCAATGTGGGCAATACAATAATATTGTCTATACATGGGTGAATCGACAATTTTCAGAAGTATGGCAGATTACGAGAGCATGAATCTTCAAGACTCCAAAAAGTCTGGATGCTGGTTAGACGCGGGAATTAGCAGTGTAACCTTTATACCCCATGCCAAATGTATGTTGTTGTCAATACGTCACAAACTTTGGATCATAATGCAAATAAGAAAATACATAGATATGTACACTGCTGTTAAAATAATGAAGGCCATGGTGATGCCCTATTTTGATTATGGCCTTGTGTTTACTACCGGCCTCTCGCCAGCCATCTTAAGTAAATTCCAGGTATGTTATAATACCGGTATAAGGGTTTGTATGTCTGTAAGGGACCCCAGAGAAGTACCTGTAAAAGAACTTTATAGCACTGTAAAAATGCTACCTATAGACCTTCGACGTCTATATCTCCAAGTCACAATGTGTCGCCGACTTGTATTTAGTGGTAAACTAGAAATTAGACCCTATTCAGGGACCAGAGCGACTGAGGCTCCTATTGTTCATAGATCTATGCCTAAGAGAGCACATTTGTTGAATGACCCTGTTTATCAGCTGTTCTCCCAATGGAACGACTTAGATCCCCCTCTCCGCTGGGCGGAAAAAGAGCCATTTAAAGTACAAGTTAAAGCTAGATTAGTAGACTACTTCAGCCGTCACTGGAGGTCAGATAATCTGAAACTCCTGTATGCTGATAAAAGTATAATAGCTGACCCTCTACCTGTAAGGTTACCCTAGTGGATTAGCTGTCTCACATTTGATACTGTATAATGCGGTGATCGGTATATTTGTTAGTAGGATAAATTTGTTGACATGTATTGGGACTCAATCCAAGTTCGTAGTATGATGAAATGTTGACATGTATTAGGATTCAATCCAAGTTATGTAAAGAAACCACCCCGTGGTCTCGTCCTACGATCCAATCCTTCCCTTGACACTGTGTAAGCTTACCCCCTTCCTGGACAACTGTTGTTTTTAGATAATATACAGGGTTCTCCGCAGATGGAAAAATGACGCGAAAACCTTATTTCCGAGATATTGATGCATTCAGCAAATATTTCTCATTACTCCCCAGTGTCTAACTTCACCATCAAAACTCAAATATTGCTGATGAAATACAGATTTTCGGGGGTATTTATAAAAAAATAGCTTAAAGTGACCCTAACTTCTGTTCTAATTGGAGTATTTACACAATTCAAACATCTATAGAAAGCTAAAAGCACACCGGCGGCGTTTCGAGTGTCATTTAACACCGGCGGCAGCTAAAAGTACGCCGGCGGCACGCCGGTGTAGTTGCAGTGTGGGGAGAACCCTGATATATCATTTCGGTAGTAGAGTAAATCGCTGACAGGGGCGTGCAAGGCCTTATTATTGTATAAAGACATAAAAAGAGCAGCTACGGCTTAAATATCAGGGCCTTTTTACCTTGCACGCACAAAGACGCCCTTCTAGACAATCAATGTAGGAATATCAACTTATGCAGATGATTGTACCCTTGTCTAGACCAAATAAACATATTGAAACTTGAAACTTGTATCGGGAAACACAGTAGAGAAGTTGACGTCCCTCAGAGGCCGACCTGAAGGATGCGGGACCCTCCTCCAGTAGCTGCGTATAACATGCTCCTCTCCCCACCATTATTTATACATGTGTCTTATCTGCCGTGTGTTACCACTGTACACACGAGCTACCAGCATACACTACAGTGTAGTCTCATGTTCTAGTACCAAAGTCACATCACCAGTGTGGCTTATACGACTGGCCTAGAGTCAGGGTGCGGCTTATGAGGCCCCCCAAAAAAGTTGTGTGTCCGGTAACATGACCCCAAAAAAATAGGATAGGTAGGTCGATTTTTTTAAGCCATTTTTTTTAAGGGTTCGGATACAAAACTACTCCGATTTTCGTAATAATTTCAGTAAAAAAAGTGTTTTTCTGGTAGAAAACCCCCAAAATGCCTTCCAAAAAATGGGGTCCCTAGGGATACCTGAACACAACTTCTTTTTTTTTTGCCTGATGAGTTTTCAGCTGAACAGTATTGGTGTAGCATGACGACCCCTGTACAGTCAGATGCTTCAGCGTTCGACCAGACCCCGCTGCAGCTTATAGTAGGGATGTCATTGGTATCCAATTTATTCCGATTTCGATTATCACTATTTTAGTGTCGAAATTCCGATTTTTTTCGATTTTTCGATACAGACAAATAACAGCTAAATAATGTTCAAAAGACATGTTTTTACCAGTTATTCAAGCCCAAATAGAATTCATAATACCCAACATAATCATAGGCTAGAGTGTTGAGTTACATAAAATTATATAGCAGAACCATTTGCTTCTAATGGGACCTATAGGGTCTGGTTTTCGTCATGCAAATAAATGGTGAAAAATGCCTTAATCTTGCTTATTTCTATACTTAAATGAGGCTTTTTCACAGGATAAAAGTAGGTCAAAAAGTATAACGATTTTGCGTTTTTGTCGATACGATAATCGGAAATCAAAAAATCCCGAAATTTCGATTTGGTAGGTATCGATGACATCCCTAGCTTATAGTTAATATAGTATCCAGGGTTGCCACTTCTATTACCTCTTTAGGAATTCCATTTTTAGGAATCTCATTTCATTTTAAAATTAAGCAAAATTGGATGATTTCTGATTTTTTGGTGACCAGTGAGTGGCATCTCTGTTATACACACATGGACTTAGTACCGTACTGCCAAAAAAAACTTTGTGTTACCCGCACCTATACTTTTGGAAGAGTTTGGTTCGCGTGTTATATGCAGGGATTTACGGTAGTAAGTAGTATTGTGGTATTACCATTGATCCAGTGCCTTTGATGTGGCCGCTACTATACAACCCCCCCCCCCCCAGGAGTCGTCAATAAGAGCTCCTGTGGCAGCCACTGACAGGCTCACAACTCCCCTATTACACAGTATTAGAGTACCGTACCGTCGCGTTTAAGCGCCGGGTATTGAATAAGCGCCGGTCTTGTATAAGCGCCGGGGGTATGAGGGTCTTGAAATTACTCTTAAGCACTAAAACTGGATCTTGAATAAGCGCCTGTCTTGTATAAGCGCCGGGGGTAAGCACCCCTCCAAAGGTACAGTATACGGAACACAGAAGGTTACCACATAGGGGCGTGTAGAGGGGGGGGGAGGGCAAAGTCAGGAACCATTCAGACGTTCTATAAGTAGATTCCCATTTAATACAGCGGTAGAACTTGACTAGGGGTCGGTACTTGGGACTTAGTATTTGAAAAAAAACCACAGGGCTTAACAACAACAACAACAACAGCAGAATCAGTACTGGTGTAAACATATACCGTAAATTCCCGCGTACTACCCGCGGGTTGTACACCAGGGATGCCAAGTGTTACGATTTTTTCTTAATTTTACGAGTTTTGAACCTTATTACGCCCACTACGATTTCAAATTTCAAATAACGATTTTGAAGCATCTGTACCATACTCAGTTATAGGATAAATTACCTTTCAGAACCGACGAAACTAGACTAAAACTAGATGCTGTTGGCCATTGAGCAAACATATCCAGAAATATAACATTAAGGATTGAGTAGCAAACAAATGACTTATCATGACTGATGAGCCAGATTACAGTTTTATGATCATTAGAATCCATTCATGCATCATGCAGACCCTCCAGAAATGTTTTTTTTAGCGTTACGATTTTTGTTACGATTTCAGCCAAACTTTGTTACGATTTTGAGGTCCAAAAATCGTAAGAAATACGATTTAGGGGTGGGATAACTTGGTATCCCTGGTACACGAACCAAACACAGCTTTCATTTGATACCAAACATGCCTATATAGGGTGCGGGTTATACGAGGGTTTTTATTGTTATAGAACAGTACTAAAATATAAATTTTCAGATCCAGAAACGGGTTATAGGATTCTCCTAATTTGGGGGTGCGGGTTATACGCGGGAATTCACGGTACATAAAATAGGTGTATAATATGTAATAATCCGCCACCCAAGTGTTATTGACCTGCTGGCGAAGCCATCCAGGTCATACAATGGGACACGGACTGGCCGTAAGCTCAAAGAGGGAACGAGCGCGTCCTATCCTACAGCACTGACTCCGCGAACATTAGCTTAGTATGGAAAAGCAGTGGACTGTGACCTAGCTTCCATAGGCTCCAACTGGCGTTTCTGGCCAGGGCTGGTTAGTAGTAGCACTTGAATCCCCATAGGTACTGATTATAACACACCAGTTGACGCCTGTAGCGCCCGTGCCGTTCCTTCCCACAAGCTGTCATAGCCTCACATGTTGTTCACACACCACGGCCTGCCCACGGGAAGGAGTACAAGGCGGGTGGGGGTCTCTCCTGCCACAGTCTGGCCGTATTCGCAAATTTTAGGTAGTTCTGCAGTAGAATTGTTCCCGGCTGGCAGGAAGGAGTATGCATTCGTAAACTCCTTTATGCATCATACCTTCTGTAACGCACACTGCCTCACCTACACAGTGATACACTCCTGCATCATGACTCCTTACATTAACCCTTTAGGGGCAGCACACTGCCTCACCTACACAGTGATGCACTCCTGCATCATGACTCCTTACATTAACCCTTTAGGGACAGCACACTGCCTCACCTACACAGTGATGCACTCCTGCATCATGACTCCTTACATTAACCCTTTAGGGACAGCACACTGCTCCAACTACACAGTGATGCGCTCCTGCATCATGACTCCCAACATTAACCCTTTAGGGACAGCACACTGCCTCACCTACGCAGTGATACACTCCTGCATCATGAATCCCTACATCAACCCTTTAGGGACAGCACACTGCTCCAACTACACAATGATGCACTCCTGCATCATGACTCCTTCCATTAACCCTTTAGGGACAGCACACTGCCTCACCTACACAGTGATGCACTCCTGTATCATGACTCCTTACATTAAAGTCAACTGACTTTTACTATCGCCCCTCAACTTTAGAATGAAGCAGGTCACCACAGCTATGCTGTGCAATTCCTTAACAATTGCATCCTCGTTCTATAACCCTATCTTGTCCACCTATAGTTCTGTAGTTTGCCAGCAAAAAGTACGCCGGCGACACGCAATATACTTGTAGTGTGGGGGAAACCTAGTATAGCCTGCAATACCCACATGCACTAGCGCTGTGGGTATAGTCTAGAATACAAGGGTCAGAAAAGCTTTGGGAATTATCAGCCCCTTGAAACCCACTATTAATTGGTCTAGACCTGGTTGTATATTTCTGCTCATCCAATTTGGGCCTATCAAGAAGCATAAACAGCCACTCATGGCATTGTTGATTGGGTGTAGAAATAGACATGATTGGTTGACATAAGGGCAATCAATAGATAACTGACCCTTCTATCCGTAACTCTCAGACAGCCCCGGCTCCATCTGAGAGTTACAGCCGGTACTAGGGAGAACCCTGCGCTCTACCTAGACTCAGTGTTTCACCACCGGTTGGTTCCCGGGTCGGTCGTCGTAAAATACAGCCACATTCAATAGAGTCAAGACTGCTATGAACACCCAGTGAAAACGGCGTCAGGAATTTGATTGATTCTGAATCAAATATTCACCATGCCGAGTATCGGGCTGTGGTTGCCATAGAAACCCATCAGGCTGAGTGCCCACCGCACCGCCGGCCACCAATCGGGGCCTCTCCACTTTTTGTACCGTGAAATATTTAAATTTACCAGAGATAACGGGTAAAAATAGGGATGAATAGTTGATAATTTGGCATATAATAACAAATGTCAGTAAAGTAGGGCAGTAACATTAGCTGTAGGAGGGCGAGGGGTAAAGTGGATCGTTCAGCAGCAGGTGTACTATTAGGCCAAAAAAAAGAAGGTTTGTTTCAGGTCATCCGACCGACCCTATCAAAACAGGGCTCACCCTGCATTTTTTAATGCAATTTTGACACCAAAGAAATTTTCGTATTTTTACCCTTTTTCGGCCAATTTCATTGTTGCCGAAATGACATCGGGATATCAGCTTTTGCCGATGTAGAATCTTAATGGCGGATGTGAGGCTCTTTGACATCGGCCACAATGGGCGGCCATGATCTCAGCTTTCCAAAAGTGGAAGAATTTTTCAGATAGTCCTATTAGAAGCAAAGTTATGGCCATGTAATATTTATCAATAAATCGACAACTTTTTTTATACATTTTGTCTGTATCTATCAATAAAACTTCTTTCGAATGGGCTTATAGCTTCAATGTATACACAGTACCATAGTTGCATGTGGCCTGTGTAGAAGACAAATGGCCTGTGTACGATCTCGCTACACAGGCCACATTGGCCTGTGTGCCTAAAAAGTTTTCGGCAACACTGCAATTTTAGGGTCTTCAGAGAGGCTGGGTAGTACTTTCATGTTAAAAAAAAGGAGTTTAAAAAAAGAATCCCACCTACTGGCTACTGACCCTACATTTTCTTGCCATGTTACCTGAAACACTCACCTTTTTCTATTTTTGTCCTCAGTGGCAGCTGCACTATTAGGGCTTAACCCTGTAAGGACCACACGGGGCTTTAATGTGCCGTGTGTACCCTTTGTCGTCATGATGCATGAATGCAGCCCTGGCGAGTTACTGCTGCGTTCACGCATCATGCGGATTCTACAACTGATACACTCCCGACCGGTCGGCATGATGCGCCAATATAGTCCTGTTGAGTTTCTCGTCAGCGCTGCGTTGATGCATTATAATAACAAATGTTTCTGTAAATAAACATACCTTCCTGAAAGTGTTAGGTGATTATATATGTTAGTTTAACATGTCGTCTGACAGCTAGCGTATATAATAGGTGTATGATGGTTGGTGTGAGGGGAACGCTGTACCGTAAAACCTCGCGTATAAGCCGCGGCTTGTACGCGAGTCAGACTCAGCTTTCTTTTGATACCAAACATGCCTATATAGGGTGCGGCTTATACAAGAGTTTTTTAAAGTATACTAAAGTACCAAATTAACCATTTTCAGACCCCCTCTGCGGCTTATATAATCTGTCAAAGTTAAGGGTGCGGCTTATACGCAAGTGAGGCTTATACGCGAGGTTTTACGGTAATAGAGGGATGATAAGCCGCAGGGTAAACTCTTGTCTATTACACGACACAACACTAGTAAATACCCATTATCAGGGCTCCCACATGTCATGGAAAGTCATGGAATGTCATGGAATTTGAAAGCTGTCTGGAAAGTCATGAATTAATATCACAAAATCTCCTAGATATCTCCCAACTGCTTTCTTGATTTTAGAATTTTCCTTGGGGGCCAAGCCCCCTGACCTCCACCATAATGTTATAAATGTCATGGAAAACTGAGATTGTTCTCATGGAATGTAATCCGAAATTTTTGTGGGAAGCCTGATTATATAAGCATTTGTTTAACATGTATAGTCTTGTCGAAATAGATGTTGACTGATAGTTTTGATCATTATTTTTGCTTCAACCTACCACTTTTCTGTATAGTGTGAGAGGCTCAAATAATCTAGATTTAAAAGGTAACAATTCACAAAACACGCGTCAATGTTGAGGTCTCCAGAGACGAGCACAAAGCAGCCCAGTGTAAGGGGGCTGAATGCCGCATGATATCTATACACCAATGCAGCAAGAAAGGGTGACTTTTTCATGATAAAGTTGTGTTAACGTCAGTTTTAGCAGAATGCTCACAACATTGCTTTACTATAATAGTTACCCATATCTTTGCAAAATCTCTTATCAGCTTATCAGGAGATTCATAGGACAATTATCCTTTAAAAAGTGTATACTAAAATGCATAATTTTGAGGCTATATTTATGCACTTGTCGGTCACACTTCAGAAATGTTTCAAAAACTTTTGATATCAACAACTTTTCTGAAAAGTCACCCTTTCTTGCTGCATTGGTCTGTAGAATGAATTAAACAGAATTAAAGCTGGTAGTGGAGCCTGCGGCACTGGGGGGGGGGGGGGTGACCCTATAAGGACCACATCATGCCCAAAGGTATCATGCTCATATCACATCATGATGCACCAGTGATGAACGTGCCAGTGATGAATGAGTGTATCGTGCCGACCCTTCAGGAGTGTACCAACCTCATATGGTTGGCACGATGCATTAAGCCAGCCAGGCGAGTTACTCGCTAACTCGCCCGCACTGGCCTCGTTCATGATGACTGTAGATAAAGCAGTGGTCTATGGTTAAAGGGTTAACCCTTCTAATGACAGCATGATACCTTAATGCATCATGCCCCTGGTCGTCATGATGCATGAATGCAGCCCTGGCAAGTAACTGCGGCATTCATGCATCACACCGACCCTCGGAGGGTCGGGATGATGCACCAATGCCGCACCGGCGAGTTACTCGCCAGGTCTGCATTGGTGCATCATGACGACAAATGTGACCTTTTATTTAGCGACATGTCGGCCTTAAAGGGTTAACGAGAGTCTAACATGCTATTGCGGCATTGGGGGTAAATAATGCATCCTTAGTGAGCCGGGGGGGGGGGGGGGGTAGAACAATGTCGGCGTGCCCCCCCATCTACACACATGTGGACTGGAGCTACAAGTATTCAACCCACACATGCATTATGCTCTTTGTGGACATGATGCATGAATGAACACCTGGCGAGTTACTCACCAGGGTTGTATTCATGCATTATAGTGCCTCTACATGGGTACCCACAATTTTGACCGTGTCGCAGTGTCGAATTTTAGCAGGAGGACAGTGGCATTGTGTCGATTTTTAGGTATATAAGAACTTAAAAGAAACCCCCTGTGGGTTGATTTTTATCCCCGATTTTCCTGTATCCGTCGATTTTTAAAAGGGCCTAAAAGGGCTGTGTCACCCGTGTCGATTTTTACCCATTTAGAGGCACATTATAACGACAGAAGGAATGGCACACTAAGTACCGTAAAGCCCCGCCTTTAAGACGGCCCCCAATTCTAGAAGAAGAAAAAAACGTCTTGTAGAGAAAATAAATCCAAAATAAATCCGTCCAAAAGGCGGGGTTTTACGGTACCGGTAGTCTTTAAATGGTTCATAAGACTGCGCTGCTATGAATGGTCTAAGTGAGCTATGGTAATAACGTCTACTTAACCCTTTAAGGACGGATGTCGCTAAAAGGTCACATTTGTCGGCATGATGCACCAATGTAGCCCCGGCGAGTAACTTGCCGGTGCTGCATTGGTGCATCATGCTGACCCTTCGGGAGTGTCTCCATCCCATAGGGTTGGCATGATGCTTGAATGCAGCACTCGCCAGGGCTGCATTCATGAATCATGACGTCCAAAGGCATGATGCATTACGGTATCATGCCGTCCTTAAAGGGTTAACTAAGCTGTCCCACTCCCTCACTCTCTGTCTGGGAAGAGAAAGACACTGTCTGGTGAAAAGTCACAATAACTCCCACATATTCCTTATAATATACGAGAGAGCCAGGGCCTAGCTAGATGAGAATGTATAGCGGTGTTGTGAAAATTAAACTGGCACAATGGCAAAAGCCGGTGTAAAATTGAAGTGGCCATAGACTGGCTACCGTCCCCGCCTATGGCAAAGGGGAAGGGGGGGGGGGGGGTTATACAGACAGACTTGGAGCAAGTCTACAGTGTTGCCGAAATGACATAAAAAGTTTTCGGCAACACTGCAGTATAAGGCTCTTGTATACCGACCTCTATAGCGACTGGCGAGGCATTATTTAAATGTCAGAAATAGTGTAGAATGCATCAGAGTACTTATCAATATATACCGGTACTAAGTGGTCTACTCCATGTGGTCTGTGTGTTAAATGGCCTGTGTAAGATCTCACCACTTGTGTGCATAACAAGCTTTTGACACCACTGTATAGGTGCAGGTTATACGTGATATTTGGTTTAGGTGGGAATTTACGGTATAAGAATTCCATAGTAATGATAGTGCCTACTGTAAACAGATATTTTTGCTGATATAGATTTTTTCGCGGATCTGCTTAAAAGTACAATCTTATGCCGATTTAATTTGGCGGAGTTGAACGTTGTTGTACAATTATATTGAATAAATATTCACGCTGTACATATTTTAGAAATCTGCGAAAATATGTACAGCAGGAAATAAAGTCGGTTTACGGTAGGAGTTGGCAGTGTGTTTACTTTGGTTGTGGTTACTAGCACCACAGGGGGCTTGATACAGCCCAGTCTGGGTGTGTGTGTGGGGGGGGGGGGGGACCCTTTAAGGACCGGGGAGGGGGTCTGTTAGTGAGAGACTGCTGTAAATTCCCGCGTACTACGCGCGGGTTGTACGCGAACCAAACTCAGTTTTCATATGATACCAGACATGCCTATATAGGGTGCGGGTTATATAAGTTTTTTTATCACTATAGAATAGTACTAAAATAGACATTTTCAGGTCCAAAAACGGGTTATAGGATTCTCCTGGGTTGGGGGTGCGGGTTATACGCGAGATGCGGGTAATACGCGAGATGCGGGTAGTACGCGGGAAATTACAGTAGGAGCTCCAGTAGAGGTGTATATGTGTGGTCAGGTGACTCAGTAGGAGGAGGGGTGGGCGGGGACCGACCTCTACAGAGGTAGGGAGTTTGATAAATTTTTGAAAAATGAGTTAAAGAATACATATTGGTTCCATTAGTATAGATCCCTATGAGAGCTTTTCAGATGTGTAAAGATCAGGTTTCTATCATACCTAGATCCAGATATATCATGGTGAATGCATCTGAACATAATTCCCATTTCTGTGATGTAGGCAGGAAAGGGGCACCTACACAGCAGCTCGGGGTACTGTAGCATGGCCCTATGCACCCTTCTAACTCAGACTGAACAGGTCAACTTAAAATGGCTAGGGACAGCATTGGGCAGTGACACACACATCTGAATTTCACATATGTCTTCAAGAACACAATTACCAACATCCCCATGGTAACAAGTTTTAACAAGTCATATATATTCATTACATTATGACATGGAGAATGTCACCATAATATTGTAGGCTACAGAAAACAGAAACTCTTACCTTTCTCCACTAATGGCTCAATTCATGTTGACTACCATGATATTGTGATTAAAATGAGGGGTTTGTGTTTTTCATAGCTCAAGAAATGAGGTCAGGGGGGCTATTTCTATGCAATGCACCAGTGGGGGTACTACTAGGAAGGGCGCATATTGGATCACAGAAACGGGCAGACTACAGCGGCAGCGGCAGCGCTATTTTGAACTCCCTAACAGAGGAGTACTACCGTACTATGTGTATCAGGGTCACTCACTTCTGGTCTACTAACCACGTGTTATGGGGCTGAGCCCTTTAAGAATGGCATACTGCTTTAATATGTATAGTCTTTGCCGATCCACTCCGCTCCGTTCCCGATACGCTATACTAACGGGCCAGTCATGTCTAGATGACACGGTCACGTCTGGATGACACACAGTCACAGGAAGCCTAGAGTCTACTGTTGTGTAACACCCGTGCAATATGGGCCCCTGTACCGGATCTAGGACATGGGGAGGTGGTTGGAGGAGGGGTGACACAGGCTACTACTGAGTTGTATGTCTATGGGAGTGGCCTGACTTTCGTTTACAATAAATTAACCCTCTAGCAATTCGGGGTAAATAAATACACCCTCCCCACGCCCAAATTTACAGCTAGGAAGACTTGTCACTGTAGTAAATTGTTTAAACGTTGACCACTTGACCTGAAAAGCCTCCATTTTAGGGATAAAATAGGGACACAATTACCTCCAATTCGAGAATTTTCCAGATAAAAAAATATTTTTTTTAGAAAAATATTGAATAAATCTGGGCTGCAAAAACTGGCACAAATCCCATTGGTGAATCCGGTATCCAAGTTATCAGAATAAACTGGCCTCACCCACATCGACCATGGGGGCCTATTCCTGGGTTGGATACATTATGTGTTCATGTAACATGGGCCAAAAAAGAAAAAGGCAGATTTTTTTTTTTACCTATTTTTTTTAGGATTTTTGTGACAAAATTACTCCCATTTTCGTATAATTTTCAGTAAAAAAATATTTCAGTAAAAAAACTTTTTTGGTAGAAAAAACACAAAATTGCCTTCCAAAAAAAATAAAAATGGGTAGGGCCAAAAGAATTGGGTCGCTACCTAGGGATACCTGAACACTACTTTTTTTCTGGGCCTTAGATACGGCTGTGAGCCTGTGTTATTAGTGCTGTACATCAGACCGGGGTCCCTGTGTGCTATACAGAGCTGTTCACGCCCTATTGATTGGACCTGTGTCAGGCTGGGGGGGGGGGGGCACAGTGGCCGTGGTATTGATGATGTTTAACCCTCTCATGCCGCATTGTGCTTTTATATGCTGTGCCTTTGGTCGTCATGATGCATGAATGTAGCCTTAACATGTCAAAACACAAGGCCTACATTCTGATGCACACATCATGCCGGCCCAACAGGTGTGTGTCAACCCGGTAGGATCGGCATGATGCATGGATGCATTTATGTATCACGCCGACAAAGGGCATGATACATGACAGCCCCATGCGGCCCGTATTAAAGATGTGGGTGAGGTGGACTGTGGTATTGATGATACCCGGTACTGTGTTGTTGGTGTCATTATGTGGCAGGCCACAGGTGCTGGGGCCGTCCTCATGTACCACCAGCCACAACAACACACACTAACTCTGTAAGGGCAGCAGGGGGCTTTAATGTAACCCTGTAAAGGCAGCAGGGGGCTTTAATGTAACCCTGTAAGGGCAACAGGGGGCTTTAATGTAACCTTGTAAGGGCAGCAGGGGGCTTTAATGTAACCCTGTAAGGGCAGCAGGGGGCTTTAATGTAACCCTGTAGGGGCAGCATGCTGCTTTAATGTAACCCTGTAAGGGCAGCATGGTTCTTTAATGTAATTCTGTAAGGGCAGCAGGGGGCTTTAATGTAACCCTGTAGGGGCAGCAGGGGGCTTTAATGTAACCCTGTAAGGGCAGCATGGTTCTTTAATGTAATTCTGTAAGGGCAGCAGGGGGCTTTAATGTAACCCTGTAGGGGCAGCAGGGGGCTTTAATGTAACCCTGTAAGGGCAGCAGGGGGCTTTAATGTAACCCTGTAAGGGCAGCAGGGGGCTTTAATGTAACCCTGTAAGGGCAGCAGGGGGCTTTAATGTAACCCTGTAGGGGCAGCATGGGGCTTTAATGTAACCCTGTAAGGGCAGCAGGGTGCTTTAATGTAACCCTGTAAGGGCAGCAGGGGGCTTTAATGTAACCCTGTAAGGGCATCCTACTAAGGTTTTATGCTGTCATTAAAGCGCAGTGTTGCCGAATCAAATGGCACAGGATAGGGTCTGTGGTAAATTTCCACTGAGTACCTATCCGGTGCTTCCTCATTTCTAGTAAACTATTGAGTATAGTATAAGTGAATAGTAGTAGTGATAGAGTTAACAGTATTGTTGGCATTATTATTAACATTTCAATGTATTACAACAGTTAGTGTCTCTGTGGTAGTCAAAATAGTTAAGTATGATATGTATAGTAGTACAGAGTCAGTATAGCAAGGGTATGAGTAAGTAATAAATGGTAAACAGGTAAATGGTATGTATAAATGATCCGCAGTATATCTATATCTGAGGTCGGTGCCGTATATCAGAGTATAGCTGTGATAAGGGCCACCTGCTTGGACATAACAAATGTATCCTTGCATGGGGTAAGGCATAACACCACAGGCTTCACTAAGCAGGGTGGGTTACGCCAGGGTACCACCTGGCCATATACCGAGCTATCAGGTAAGCCAAAGCTCTCCTTTTAAACTCGTCCTTGCACTTATTGAGTCTACACTCTGGACTCAGCTCATTCCAGAGTTCAATCCCTCTGTAAAGGGGACTTCTCCTGGACCTAGTTTTATCATAATTGGGGTATAGTAATTCCATAGTGTTGGCAGATCTTGTGACTACCCCTCTTGATGGGGCAGGCTTGACAACTATCCCTAAACTACCAGGGTCATGCTTATCTCCATACACATATTTGTGGATAAGCAATAGGAGTTGTATATCATGCCTTACGCTTAAGAAATCAACATTTGTCTCATTGTGTAGTTTTAAAACACTATGTTTAAGTCTTACTTTTAAACATACCCGCAGACAGCGGTTTTGAACCGGCTGTAGGCGTTGCTGATTGTTAGTGGTTAGTCCATTGTATAGGTAGCCGCAGTATTCTAAAACGGGTGCAATTGTTTGTTTATAGACTAAACAGGCAACAGCTTTGGACATGCTATCACGTAGCCTACCAAACATACTTAATCTACAGGAGGAGGTACTGATTGTACATGATACCATCTTGTTTAGATTTAAGTTTGAGTCTATGTTGATACCTAGATATTCATACTCTTTGCAACTGGAGAGGGTATATCCTCCCATGTCAATATTCATACCATGATTTTGGTTTGGGATTCTAGGGTTGTCTTTATAACCAAAAGTGATAACCTTCGTTTTTTCTGTGTTGATGCAGAGCCCACTGGCACTGAACCAATCGTATATTATGGAAGCATCTATTTGGAGTAGGCGAGTTGCTTCCCTGCGTTTGTGGTGGCTTACATAGAAAACAACATTGTCTGCGTACATCAGCATTCGGCAGTTTTTGATAATGGTCGGGAGGTCGTTTATGAAGCAAATGAATAATAATGGTCCAAGGATTGATCCTTGGGGTACTCCGAAAGATATAGAATGTGGGCTAGAGACATGATCATTGCATACTACACGTTGAGTTCTGTTGTCTAGGTAAGCACATAGCCAGTCGGTGTAAATTGCTGGTATACCTAGACCTCTCATGCGGTTTATGAGCTCACCGTGGTGAATCGAGTCAAAAGCCTTCCGCACGTCCAGGAAGCAAGCAGACACAACCTCACCTTTATCTTTGGCCAGCTTGAAAACAGCATCGTTTGTCCCTCTGGACGTGCGGAAGCCATATTGCATAGGGGATAGTTTGTTATTCACCTCTAGATAATTGTGTATGCGCGTAAATATGATGCGTTCCATGATTTTACCTGGGGTGGGAAGTAGGGAGATGGGTCTCCAGTTACCAATGCATTGTAAGTCACCTGTCTTAGGTAGGGGTACAACCTTTGCACATGCCCAGGCTTTGGGGAATGAAATGCTATGCAGAGCAAGGTTGATTATTTCAGTAAGCTGGGGTGCGAGTATTAATAGGGCATCTTTTAACACTTTGGTAGAAATATTGTCAATCCCACTGGACTTATGTGTTTCAATACTTTCTACCAGTTTTAGTACCTCTGGGTATGCGATTATCGTGTCAGGTGTAACGGGACGGGCTGTGGTATCATTAGGCATTTCAAAAGGAGATACTTTGGGAACTGAACCTAATTTGCTAAACAATTCCCCCCCAATGTTGGAAAAGAACTCATTTATATATTCCGGCACTTCAGCATTTCTTACATCTGCACCTGTATGTCTGTGCTTGAGGGAGATAGTGGGTTTCACCTCACTAGATTTACCCAATAAGTTGTTTCATGGGGTGTGTGAAATACGGCCATTCTTAGTTAAGTCGATGGGAGTGTCGTATTCACCATGAAGTAAATGTACTTACTTACCTGGGTCGGTCTACTGATGAATATAATATGGTTTCTCATGGAGGAAGTTAAATTGACGGCTACCGGTATATCTACACGTACGTATATATACTTCAGAGAACTAGAAGATATTGCCGGGTACCGTAGTAAGGCCTAACAAAAACATAACCTGTGTTCCGGGAACATGAGCAGAAAAAACTAGGGTAGGTCGGTCGATTTTTTTTTTTAAATGTTTTTAGGAATTATTTTTAGTATCATGAGATAAGATGTAAGAGAGAATCTCATTTATGGGGTGTTTATTTGATAGTGTAGAACCAATATCTGTCCAGTTAAGCCATTATCAGTTCAGTTTTTGTTAAACAAAGAATGTCCTCCCTTTGAATCTTTAAAATGATGACAATTCAGATAGCTGAAGGCCAGTTGGTACATTCTATCCTCTTTGGTGATAACCTACATTAGGGAAAACCTGGAAAAAAAATATTGGTCGGGCCAAAATGATATGGTCGGTTGGTTAGGCCAAAAAAAAAAGAAGGTTGGTTTCAGGTCACCTGACCGACCCTATGTAAACAGGGCCGACCCTACGGTTTTTTATGCAATTTTGAAGACATTTTTATGTTTTTACACTTTTGGGGGGGTACATTTTAGGTTTTCAAAAGTTTTGAAAAAAATCTTCCCATTTTCATACTTTTTTGGGTCAATTTTAGGGTAATGTAAAAAAAAAAATCCGACCTACCGACCCTAGAGTTTCATCCCATGTTACCTGAAACAAAACTTTTTTTTTATTTGGCCTTACCTAACACAGGTTATTTTTAGTTCGGCCTAATCTCCACAACCTGCAGTGAGAGAGGTGGGGGGGGGGGGGGGGAGGGACGCTTTCACTTTCCTGTGACACATTCAGTACAACGTGTCAACTTGTGGGACAGTGCCACTGTTTAGCTTGTCAAAGGATTTAAAAAGAAAAAAGTTTTTTGTTTTATCTTTATTTATACGTATCGGTTTAACTGTTCTTGCACAGTACAAAACCAGTTAGGGTCAGGAGTTGGCACCCTGTTATGTTATAAGGATATGGATGTAAATTTCATACAGACATTCCAAAGCGCATTTTAAAAAAACACCTTAGTTTGACCTCCGAACAGGGAAAAGTGAAAAGTAAGACTGTTAAAATAAGTATGGTGCATCAATGCAGTATCGGCATGATGCATAAATGCAGCACCGGCAAGTAACCCATGCGATGATGCATCATGCCGACCACACGAGTTTGATACACTCCTGAAGTCGAGTAATGAGTTACCACTATGTTTGTGCCATTTTGGGACACATGAACTCACGTAGGGTCGTCATGATGCACTAATGCATACAGTGCATCATGCCGACATAGCTCACCTTTTAGTGACATACCGTCCTTATACCGAGGTTGCAGGTTCCTTAGTAGGGGGCACCATCAACCAATGGCCTTGACTGCGGAATTCTTAGGAGGCATTATGTAACAGCTTGTATCCATTGTGAGTGCTGTATCAGTGCTTATCTCGCCAGTTACCAGATCAAGCAATGGACGCCCGCATAAGGCATCCAGCTACCTTGATATAAGATTCAAGGTGTACTGAACTTGGCAACAGAAAGTGGAGCTTTGTAATGTTAAAGTGACATGGTCCAATGATTACGGCTCAAAAATCAATTTCGTTGAAAATAAACCAGAATGTTCCCTATGACCGTGCTACAATGTATCTACTTCATTCAACCTCAGTCCCTAGAGCTCCGCTTAGAATTCCGCTAATTATCAGATTATGGCCCAACTTACTACTTTTAAAGTGCACACTATAATTCCACCATTGAAAATACGCTGTAAAATACTATACCTGGGTCACATCTGACCCTCTCATTGAGCACTTATTGCATATAGATGGCATTTTATAGTACCCTATCCTCCAAATATTATATTATACATGTACTAATATTTGGAACACATTTAAGTAGGATTGGAAATATGGAAAAAATCGGAGCGTGTGACTGTAAGGGAGTTGTCATCTTTTAATAACGGGGGTGGAGGGGGGCTGGTGGATTTCCGCGCGAGCAGGTTGACATTTTTTTGGTCCCCCCCTCAGGCAAGTTGAAATTGAGCGCGGCCGACCCCTTTGAGCTATAGTAACGCAGGCTTTCTTCACTAAAAAGGGGAGCGGCACCTCATCATACATAATGAGCACCCTACCCCCCCCCTCCCCACGCACCCACCACTAGACGTGCTAACACCTTCTGGAGGAAACCATAATAATTTATAAACTTAAAAACCTGACCTAGATTGGCTCAATTTAAGCCCCCTGAATGCTCTTATCCCTGACTGATATTCTACACACCCGATACTGGCCAGGCTCAAGTCTCCTTGACTGAAATATTGATTTACTGAAAAGCATAGATGACTCTTTCATGAATGTTAAATGTACTACCGTAAAACCTCGCGTATAAGCCGCGGCTAGTACGCGAATCAGATCGCTGGTGCGGCTTATAGGATCGGCACAGAGTCCAGGTGCGGCTTATACGCGAGTTTTTGCTCCTATAGTACAGTACTAAAGCCACCATACTCAGATCGCTGGTGCAGCTTATAGGATCGGCCCAAAGTTGGGGTGTGGCTTATACGCGAGTTAGGCTTATACGCAAGGTTTTACGGTAGACCAGTCCTCGGGTCAACTCCCGACTAGCACGGTAAGACAGACGGGGGTGACCGGTATGGAGCCGTACACGGGGACAGCTGGAATCTGTGTGAGCCGCACTACACAGTCAGGGCCAAGTAGAGGCAGGACTTGTGCAAGTCTATGCCACATGTGTTGATATTTAATGACAGGACTTGTGCAAGTCTATGCCACATGTGTTGATATTTAATGACAGGACTTGTGCAAGTCTATGCCACATGTGTTGATATTTAATGACAGGACTTGTGCAAGTCTATGCCACATGTGTTGATATTTAATGACAGGACTTGTGCAAGTCTATGCCACATGTGTTGATACTTAATGACAGGACTTGTGCCAGTCTACATGTAGATATTTAATAACACAGGACTTGTGCTAGTCTACAGTTTGACACAGGTGACACACGACTTTATGTTAGGTAAGGCCCAAAAAAAAAGTTGTGTTCAGGTAACATGGCCCAAAAGAAATAGGGTAGGTAGGTCGATTTTTTTTTTTTTTTTACCAAATTTTTTTTAAGGATTTTGAGACAAAATCCCTCCCATTTTCCTATAATTTTCAGAAAAAATATATGATTTTCGGAAAAAATATATTTCAGTTAAAAAAAAGTGTTTTTTGGTAGAAAAAACACAAAAATGCCTTCCAAAAAAAATAAAAATAAAATTGGGTAGGGCCAAAAAAATAGGGTCGCTAGGGATACCTGAACACAACTTTTTTTTTTGGCCTAACACAGGACTTATTTAATGACACAGGACTAGTGCCAGTCTACAGGTGTTTTTTTAAATGTTAGATAATACAGAACATATCTAACGACAGGACCTGTGCACGTCTAGGTGTTGCCGCTAGTGGTGTCCTAGATTGTTGCCAGGTCTGGTAAACAACATGTCGTAATGCTGAGGGTGGGGGCTGTACGGGGGGGGGGGGGGGGATGACGAACCAGGGACACTCCTCTACAACCCCTGTTACTGTAAGTGTAACCCCCGTACTGTACCCCATTATATAGGGCTATAGCAGACCAGTCTGAGTAGGCAGCCATCTTGTCCCCCATCATATAGGGCTATAACAGACCAGTCTGTGTAGGCAGCCATCTTGTACCCCATCATATAGGGCTATAACAGACCAGTCTGTGTAGGCAGCCATCTTGTCCCCCATCATATAGGGCTATAACAGACCAGTCTGTGTAGGCAGCCATCTTGTCCCCCATCATATAGGGTTATAACAGACCAGTCTGTGTAGGCAGCCATCTTGTCCCCCATCATATTGGGCTATAACAGACCAGTCTGTGTAGGCAGCCATCTTGTCCCCCATCATATAGCGCTGTAACTGTTCAGTCTGTGTAGGCAGCCATCTTGTCCCCCATCATATAGCGCTATAACAGACCAGTCTGTGTAGGCAGCCATCTTGTCCCCCATCATATAGCGCTGTAACTGCTCAGTCTGTGTAGGCAGCCATCTTGTCCCCCATTAAAGACACGGTAACTTCTCTGTTCTAATTGGATTGTTTACAAAAGTCAAACACAGTGGCTGTGAAGAGGACGCAGGCAGCCCGCGGGTGTGATATCAGTGTGGGTAGAACCCTGTGTATAACGATCTACTGGGTGTGGACTTGTTCCTGTGACCACATTGTTTACACGGACACTGGCAATCTTGTGAGATCTTGGCTCTGCTCTCGGAACATAGCCTGTTGCTGGCATCACTGTAGTCTGTGTGTGTGTGTGGGGGGGGGGTGGGGGGTGCTGGTTGTTATCTGTGTACATGTTGCACAATCTGTGACGCTACAGGACTACCACGGTACAGGTACAGCCCCCCCCCCCCCCCCACAGCATCCTACAACACTACAGGTACAGTGATGGACATATGCTACCCCCCCCCCCCCTCCCCTGTGCTGGCCCTGATGGTACTGTACTGGTAGAGGCAGGTTACACCCCCCCCCCCCCCCCCAGCAGCAGCAGCAGCAGCAGCAGCAATAGCAGAACACCCCCCCCCCCCTTCTGTCAGCGCCCCGTCCAGAACTCCTGTTTGCTTACTCTGTGTGTGTGGAGGGGTGTGGAGGGGGGGGGGGGGTGTACCACCGAGGCCCGGCCCAGGGCTGAATCTCTCACAGTCTAGACTCTATAGAGATACCAGCTCTGGGCGTACATAGACAGAGGTCCACGGTAATCTGTCTGAACGACAGGTTCCTTCACGAGTGGTGCATTGGATCGTATCACACGAGGCGGAGTGTGATGCGATCCAATGCACCACGAGTGGAGAAACCAGGAGTTAAGACTGATTAGAGTGGATCTCTGTATTTATTTCTTGGAATTCTTGATTAATTTCATCAAAATATATAATTAAAGATTGGTTTCATAGCTATTTTGGTGATATCATCATGGAGAAACAGCCCATTGAGAATAAGCATCAGTTTCTCCACAGGGGTGTGGAGAATTTTAGTGGCCATTTTAGTACTTAAGCATAGTAACTTTGTTTCTGCACATGAAATGAAACTGTATACCTCTAGGCAACAGTTTAGCAACAGTTTTGCCATTTTGTTAAGCTGAAATTTCCATTGAAATTGATTCTTCCCCCAAAAGCTGATACTTATTTCGGAGCGGCCTCATAGTAAATAAAAACGCCAATGGAATTGGGCTTAGGGTATTCGACGTAATAGGCGCCCTGGGCACTTAAAGAATTATTTTGATGGTAGTTTTAGTATAGTAGGAGTTTAATTGTCTCCAAAATCGTGAAATTTAACCCTTTGTTCTAGTCTAAAAAGGTCCTAAAAGGGGGGGGTGCGCTTATTAGAGGGAGGGCGCTTGTTACGTTGAATACGGTATAGGCATCTAGCCTGTGTCATTATCAACCAATGAGAAAATTCCCT